>OZ020518.1:10608189-11159889 GCA_963971425.1 Bryoerythrophyllum caledonicum | reverse complement strand
AAGAATTTAAAGATTTAATAGAGAGGGCAAAGAAATTGTGCAAATATATTAGAAACCACCATTCGACAATGGGAACACTTCGTGACTTGAGTCCAAACCTACATATTGTAGTGCCCACTGAAACCCGCTTTGCTTGTAATTTCCTTATGTTGGATCGATTGGTGAGACTCAAAGGAGTGTTGGAGCAGTTGAAAGACCACCCCCGTGTTGTAAACTACTTTGCAACCCTACGGAACAAACAAAATGGAGAGCAAGCAGCAACCGCAGCGCGTAATGTGGTGCTCACCATCGAAGATGTGGCCTTTTGGCAACGATGTCAGGATTACGTGCACATGACTGGGGATGTTTTGAAGGCATTGCGTGTGTTTGATGGCCGCGAACCAGCCATGGATCGTGCGTGGCTCGTGATGCATAATTTGCGAGAACACGTGTACTCTTTGAGAGAGTCACCCTTTACTCTACGAGCTGACATAGCATCCACTCTTGAGCAATCTTTTGATGCCCGGTGGCAAATGGTTTTTACCGATGTTCACTACGCCGGGGCTCTTTTGAATCCTTACCTCAAGGATAATGTGGCGCTTAGGGCTGACGGAATCGCACAAAGAGCATTGAATCGGGTTGTTCGCAAATTGATGGAGGTATTGGAAGTCTCATATGAGGACGTCCAATATGAGTTAATACACTACGAGGAGGGCACAGGACCATATGGCCCTACCGAGGCATCTGACATCCGCCAGACAAAGCTTCAACTCCACCAATGGTGGGCCAGGATCGCAGACAAGGCATTGTCTAAAATAGCTGTTCGTATTCTAGCCCTTACGTGTTCAGCTAGCTCTTGCGAACGAAATTGGAGTATGTACTCGTTTGTCCACAACAAGAGCCGAAATCGATTAGCGGCAGAAAAGGCTGCGTCATTGGTGTATATTTATACCAATAGCCGATGCCTTCAACAAAGACCAGGGGCCGATCCTGTTCGATGGTACGATGCGAATATTCACTCGGAGGATTCCGACCCAGATGCCCTAGGGCCGGTCCCGGTGGGTAAACCTAATCGTGAATTTGATGTGTTGATAGCCGAGGAAGAGGAGGAGCACAATATGGCAACTCCCCACACTCCGCTGGAGTACCGTGGACACCCTAATATTTGGGCGGAAGGCGCCGATCATCTTGAGGAAACGAGAAACTATTACGGAGATGATGACGATGTGGAAGAAGAATTGGCTCAAGGTCGTTGGGGACCTTGGAATCAAAGTCCTCGTCGCAGTCCTTCGCCTCATTTTCATCAAATTGAGGGCATTCATGAAGTGCAACCTTTGTCTACTTCCTCAGAGAGCGACATCCCAAATGTGACTAACCTTGAAGAGCCTGAAACGGGGGGGGGGGGGGCAATGTCGGGAATGTTCGCGACGAGGACAATTCCCCATCAGACTATGGTGGTGGAAATGGAGATGGCGACAACAACGGAGCGGGAGAGAACGCAGTAAATACTGCGACTCGAAACAACCAAGCATCGGTTGAAAACCGGTAAGGCCAAGAGAACCCTATTGGAATGGGTGTATCATTTCATAGCACTGGAGTCGTTCAAGGTGACTCTAACGCAAATGTTGTAAACACAACAATTGTAGGGACAACTCGAAGAAATGAAAGGGTTGTTAATCAACGAAAGCATTTTGACCCGGAATATGTAGACCCCGATGATGCTTTTGTATTCACAGAGGACCTTGAGCCACTACCATCTCCGGTTGTGGTGTTGCCTACGGTTATCAATGACCAGAATATACCAACGCCGCCTTCCCGGAATTCCTCTTCTCCTAGAACGGCGAATGCCATGTATGGACCTTTTCAACAAAGTGTAGGCGTTGAGGGGATGGGTCTAAACACTTCCGCTACTACTACCAGAAATGGCAGACCCCTTTTGGCCGCTACAAGGACGCCTCTTCATCCAATGGGTCAATATATACAACCGAGTGCAAGGACTAATGCTCGTGGAGGGTCTAGAGGCCGTGGAGCGGCTAGAGGCCATGAAGGAAGAAACAACGGCGAAGCATCCTCCTCAAGGCATTGTAGACGTCCCCTCCTTGGAATAGGGGCACGAGATCCGAACGTGGTTGTACAACCGTTTTTGGACACGTATGTTCCAGGACGCTCTTCAACAACTCCGGCGTTTGTTGTTCCGAATCGAGAAATTCGTCCTACCAGCGGCCCAACCATAAATTCCGACGGCGATGATCCTCACGCACATCGACA
The DNA here is from genome assembly GCA_963971425.1 of Bryoerythrophyllum caledonicum. Lineage (NCBI taxonomy): Eukaryota > Viridiplantae > Streptophyta > Bryopsida > Pottiales > Pottiaceae > Bryoerythrophyllum > Bryoerythrophyllum caledonicum. Next base: position 11,157,642 of record OZ020518.1, on the reverse strand, counting down.
AAAGAGATTCAGACACTCGCGTTGCGATGGTGAAACAGTCGTCGAGCTTCGCAATGACAACTCTGAAATAGAGGGCTTTTGGACTACGGATAATAGCAATGGAGAATTCTCAGATGAGAGCGGTGAAGGAGCTGATGATGACAACCGTCCAGATTGCGATGAGGCACCAGATGATGATGATATCGTCCTTCGAGATGCGGTTATGGGTGGCCCGTCCACCGAAGGAGTGCGCAGATCGGGCCGTTTGAATAATTAAAGGACAAGAAAAGTAACTACATATATGTATGCGAAATCAAGAGAGTTGTGATAATTCATAGAAGAAGCTAGGAGAGAAAAAGGTTTCTTAGATAACTACAAGATATTACTTGGTTTGGAAGTATGGGATTAGGGAATTGTTGTTTTATCGTATTACTTTTTAATGTAATAAACAAATTTTGCTTCGAGACATTAAGGCCTATCCGCTCAATGATGCAGGGGCGTGGACGCCTACATGAGGGGCGGGGACGTCCCCGCCCCAGGGGGTAGACGTCCCCGCCCAGGGGCGTAGACGTCCCCGCCCCAGCGGAGGGCTCTCCGCCCCTCATTGTGACGTCCCCGCCCTAGTGCCACGGTGGCGTGACACGTCCGTATGTGACGTGGCGATCACAGTAAAAAATTCTTACTTGCCAAAAATTACTGGGCGCACTTCGGGCAATCCGTCTGAACCGTCCGTCCGTGCCGTCCGGACCGCCCGTCCGGTTGTCCCGTCCGATCACCTCAACCCGTCCGTTATGACAACCCTGACGCTGAATGTGATGGTGAGCGGCACGGTTGGCTGCAAAACCACTATCCACGTGGATATACCGTCGTACCTTGAGCCCGGCCTCTAACACAGCCGTGAGCCCCGTACCATTACCGGCAAATAATTCTACAAGGGTAATTTTCCCTCATCTGGTGGTGGCCATTGAATAGTGCGAGCCAATAACGAAGTGGAAGAGTACACTGACAGCGTTGGAGCATCAAGAACGTCCACAATATCCCCACTCCGATGAGTGAGCTTCAATGGCGTCCTCCACGGCGGAAGCGGATCCTTACAATGACGTGCAGGGATCGCCAATGGTGGGTGCTCGCGTGAGTCGTTCACCCTAGACATAAATGCATATATCTCCTCTTAAAGAGAAGAACCACACGGCAAGTTTCATGCCAGAGCATTGCACCCAAACATAGCGTCCGTCGTCGAAGTCACCGCGCTAGCTACGAAGACCACGGGGATGAGCTCCTTTCTGCCATCATCGGCAGACCACCCTCGTCTAATCTAGACCTCCTCCGTCCAGTTATCCACCCCAAATCCAAGTGGATATAGTGCTCGCTGGCCCACCAAAATATCGTAGTTGGTAGCGCTAGTCACAACGCACTGAAGAGAGACATGGGAGAACAACGGACCAGATCCCACGCCAAACATCAACTGCAACGGATGTAGGGTGTAGCACATGGCCTTCTCCGTGCCTCCAACCGATGTAACAATCGAGAATGGGCAAGGCTCGAGGTCCGAAGCACCTAGACCCAAATCCTCGACTAGCTACTTGCCAATCATCATTGGCTGAGCTCCGGAGTCCAACATAACACGAAGGAGGATAGCTCGAGTGGGGTTGCCGTCCATACGACCAACCATCATGACTTCGTCATCGTTTACCAAACGAACTACCCCTGGACGCACACTACATCGCTCCCATGCCAACCGGGCCGCAACGTCAGACAAATAAGCCACTCCGGAGATCAAGGACTGATTCCCGGAGGGCTGATCTACAAGTGTGGAAGTGGCATTGGCCTCAAACGTAGAAATAGCCTCCGCCGCCAACTTGGCCTGCATTGCCACCAAATCCTCCTCGGTGGGTGGAGCCGTCACTGCCTGCGATACTTCCAATGATGGCATGGGCACCTTGCCCTCCAGCATACTACCCGTCAAGTGGAAAACACCGGATGGTTGAAAATCCGGTGTCAAAAAGTCGACACCGGCAAACACCGACAACTGCAATACCTTGTACGCCAAGGAATGTACGGCATCCACATGAGTGGAAGAAACTGGTGGTACGGTAGTTAAAGGGAGAGCGGCACCAGTAGCAGCTGCATCCGCAATGCCAAACGATAGTGGTAGCCGTGACTGATCAATGTGGTCCGATAACCCCACGTGACGTGGACGACCACTGGTACCCGGTACACTGGATGAAGGTGACACCGCCTGTGCGGTGGTCTGAACACGAGCAAAAACTGCAGCCACAATCTTCCCGGAAGCGCCATGCAAATAGGCATCCATGGCTGAGGACGAACCACAACTCTTCACCAGAGCCTGTGCGTTTACCACTTGTCCCAAAGAAGCATTCATACTCAACTTCTTCTCCAAGTCTGCCACTTTGGCCTCCAAGTCTTTCTCTCGTGATGAACCCGGTCGCTTCTCCGGGTGGAGAACAAAGCAGTTCTCATCGCTATGGCGGGATCTGCCACAATGAGAACAAGTAACGAGCTTCTTTCCCTTGCCCGCAACTTTGTCACCAAACTTGGCCGCCTCGGTCTTGAACTTCACCTTCCCCTTCTCTACCCACTTCTTCTTGGAACAGTTTGGGTCTCCTTTGGTGTGATCAGGTTCTCCACAAGTCCAACAATGCACAACCTTTTGAGGTTGTGCCGCCGCCAAGCTACTCGTCGCAGTAGCAAGCTTCTTGGAGATGGGAACGTCCATCAATGATGTGACCAAGTTTGTGGCCTCGGACACACCCAACGCTCTACCAAGCGCTTCGACCTCAGCAAACGCCTGAGCCAAACTCGCGTTGCCGTGATAATAAAAAAGAAGATGGGGGGTGATCAAGTGCACCATCCTCTTCTCCAACATGTAGATAAAAATCTTCACAAATTGGCGCTCCGTGAAGACATTACCGGCCTCCGCCGCCAATCGCGACAATGGGCTATACATGGTACGCGGCGTGTCCTCCTTTTCACGGCGGAAATCCTGGATGCGCTGCATCTGATAACGCCGGAATCCCCCATATTCCACCTCCAAGTGCACCATGAATCGTGCCGGAGGAATAAAGACTGGTGGCGGACCGACAACCACCAATGCCGCCCGCGTGGCCTGGGCCAAACGCGACATGGCCTCCGTGCCGGACGCCTCATCTACAAAGGCAATGCCCTTCTGTCTGGAATCCTCACTGGAGGAGCCTCCCTCCTCTTTGGGTTGATCGGTAAAGGCCGGAACACGAGCAACGGTGCTCTCTTTAAGCGCAGTCACCAACTCCACCCGGTCGCGCCAGTAATCCTCAACCGGACGCAATTCCTCCGCATGCAGTACCGACCACCTTCCATAGGTCTGGAGCGCCTCGAACTCCAAATGCTGGGGCAAAAGCTCAAAAGCGTACTAGTCATTGAACGACGGTGAACGCTGGCGCTTCTCTTTCATCCATGTCTGGAAATGGAGCCGCCAATTGGGCAGGGAGATGCCCCCAGCCCGACCTGAGAAACGATCACGCACAACCTGGTGGTGATCGTCCTCCATGTCGTCAAACGTGCCCACACCCCAAACTCGAAGCCGACGGTCGGTATCCAACGCCGAAATATGCTCAAAAGCCTTGTCGGTATCCGACCCTTGCCCAAAGTCTGAAGCTGGTGCACTCTCCGTAGAATCTGGTGAGGGAGAACGGTAATACCAACTTCTCGTACTCACCATAAACAAAAATCCACTGGGTAACTATCTACGGGTGCTATCTAAAGGGTAAGGGTACGGACGGTCAACCTGCACTTGCAAAATCACCAAGCTATGTGCTTTACTGGTCATCACCTCCGGCTAACACAGGTCCAACCACATCCCCCCACATAGAAAGGTCTTGCCGGCCATGAACTCGACTTCACCCCTACGATATCCTATCACAAGCTAGCACAACAATAAATAGGGCCACCGGAAAACACCGGCAATAAGCCCGCAACACGGGGGAGGTACCGCACAAAAATACAGAAATAAAAACCAGATCCTCTCCCCCAACAACATAAAAGCAGGAAAATGAAAGAGACAGCGCCACTGGCACACGCTTGCAGTGGATGCCTCAAAGTCGCAAAACCTGCAAATCAAGAAAAACACTAAAAAATGTTCTCCCTAATGTCTAAAACTAAGGTAGTAGTGGAGATTGACCGTGGTGTTTAAAAAATACTATCTCTCCAATGAAATCACATAAATTGGTGGATAATCACGACAAACGCCAAACTTACGCTAAAATTACGTCAAATGGCGGAAACCCTATCTATTAGCATAAATGTCACTCACATCCGAGCAAGAATGCCTTTGAAATCTATTCCCAAAGTTTAGCACTATTTTTTTTAATTTTTTTTTAAAGATCACAAAACATGTGATTGTTTTCGTGACGTCCAAAAACTAGCCAAATATTTTTTTTTTGGTAAACTAGAAAATTTTCTCATAACTAATCTTACAATTTCTTCACGAATCCAAATCCGTCGTCGGAATCGCAAAATACTGAAAATTGCAAAATCTAAAATTCTAACATCCAACTCTAGGGACTTCTGGAATTTTGAGTGAAAAACTACCGGTTTTGGGTCTTCGGCATGCAATTAGGGTACTTGTGGGTTTAGAAACGCTGATGCCTTTGCATGCTCTTCCGCCGATTGGACGAATGAGGAACACAGCTGATGACGATCACGCCTCATGGATGAAAACCGCACTGAGCCTGAAATTGGAAGAACACTCCCCTTTGACCGGCGTCTTGATTTGCCTCTCGCCCGATGTCCTCTAACCAACATCCACGTCCCAAGTGCCCCGAAGTCAACGCCCAGCGTCCTAGAGTCGCGAGCCTTTATAAAGCTCCCACGCTTCTCACGCCTTTATGAGGCTCCCACACGTCCCAAGTGGAGTTGCCAGCCTTTGCTCTCGCACTCCCCTAGCGTTCCTTTAAGCTCCCCTTTCGTTCTTACGAACTCCCAGCGCTCCCCAAAGCTCTCACGACTCAAGTTACTAGCTCGTAGGCTAGTCCAAAACTTCATCACCTCCAGCAACCTCCAGAACCTCAAGCTTACATCAAGAAGGAGTACGCTCTCCCACATTAGTGCTCATAATCGGAACTAACACTAATAATCAATGCATTATTTTCTTTAACCCACTCTTCTCTACTCTTTCTATTTTTGCACAACTAATTTAATACAAAAAACATTGTTGAGAAACCAAGAAGAATGAGGTGGTCTTTGTCAAGTGAATGTGTTGCATATCACAAGAGTAGTCAAGCGTCACACACACCACAATGGGTGAATCAACGAGTGTGAAGTACAAATGGAAAGCATGAGACTTTACTAATGGCTTAAACCGCCATTTACAAGCAATTCTCAAACTCTACTCTCCACTCTCACTCACAAAGCTTGACTTGACAAAGACGTCAAGTCAAGGACAAGTGCGGCGCTATGCGCACACACGCGCAACCCTAAGTGGATGAAAGTCATCCATGGATGAATAGGGTGCGCTGCCATATGTCCCTAAACACACGTAGATTAGTAACAAACTAATCTATGCTAAAACTATGATACGGAGAGGCCCTCGATGCCACGTCCCGTGATAAGAGGGTTTCTCGCAAGCTGGAAACTCATTGGAAGCATGTAGAATTAAACATGCACTTTACGGGTTGAAACAAGCGCCCAAAGCATGGTACTCTAGGATAGATTCATGGCTTCTTGCGTAAGGCCTCACTAGAAGCAAGTATGACCCAAATCTTTACTATTGGACCAAGGATGGAAAACGCACATTTATCCTCTTCTACGTAGATGACCTCTTGATTATTAGTGACGATCATGAGCGAATTGCAAGTTTGATAGTTGCCCTGATACGTGAATTTCGCATGACAGACCTTGGCTATGGAACTTTGTATCTGGGAGCTGAAATACAACAAAGAAAAAATGGGATTCTCCTCACTCAAACTGTCTTCATACGAAAGCTCTTGGACAAATTTGGCCTATCAAACTGCAATTCTAGTTTACTTCCTATGGATCCTAGTCTCCACTTGCAACGAACTATGGACACCCCAAAAGTTGATGCTGAACTCTACCGCTCCCTTGTAGGTAGTCTGATATATGTTACAAACACTCGCCCTGGCGTGTGTTATGCCGTTAGTTGTGGCTAGATACATGGCTTCTCCTGAACAAGCCCATTTTCAAGTAGCCAAATGCATCTTGCGCTACCTGAAGGGGATAGTGAATTATGGTCTATTGTTTCCATCATCACCAACCACTACGTATCACACCTTCACGGATGCCGAATGGGGACGTGATTTAGACTCCCAACGGTCAACATCAGGCATCTTGGACAAACTAGGAGGAGCACCAATCTTTTGGTCCAGCAAGTTGCAACCAACTGTGAGCCTCTCCAGCACAGAGGCTGAGTACCGAGTCTTAGCATATGTTTCCAAAGATGTGATTTACTTCCGTAACTTACTTCAAGAGATTGGTGTTGACACAACATCACCTACACCGATCTACACCGACAATCAATCCAGCATCTGACTTGTTGACAACCCAATTATGCACAGTTGTACCAAACATATCGGCATCCAACAACATTTTATCAGGGAATCAACCCAAAATGGTTTTGTACAAGTCTTATTCACTCCGACTCACTCCTAGGAGGCTGATTTTTTTACCAAGCCGCTCGCTCTCAACAAGTTCAAGATCAACTCAGACATGGTTGGCATCGTCTCTGCTGCCACCTAGACCCTGTCCTTGATCCTCTTAGGGGTACTTCTACTTCCACCAACAGCCAAACAACATCCAAACAACAGCCACACCTAGAGGAAACCCCATCTGGGTCATCAGCGCCCTTCCAGTTTCCCTTAAGGACAACTGATACTTATTGCTGATAGGAACTTGACCTCATCTCTCCACCACAGAAGCACCTCCTGCACCTGCCTCCAAACTCTCGTCATCGCTTCCTCCTGGAACTCTCTTCTCAGACCTTGTTAAGAGCGAGGGAGGCTGTTGAGATTCATTCCGCTCTTGACCCACGTGTCAAGCCCTAGGTTCATCCATCCTGCATGGTTCCCATTCGTTGTGTCTGTCAACGTTGACAGCTCCTGTATATATTGACAGCTTCATGTCTTTGTGTTCAGTGTGCACTTGCCCAGCTCTAGAGCTTCTAGTCTTAGTTCAGTTTCTACAAACTCAAACCCTGAAAACCCCAGCCATTATCGGCATTGGGTCAGGAAGTGTGCAATTTTGGGATGCTCCACCTCAATTGAGCTCTCATTGGTGGCCTTGCCTTGAAAGTTGAACAAGTCTCTGTTGTTTCAAAGAGCGAAACAAATCCCAGCAGAGTGCAGAACAGAACTCTCGAATCTGCCTCTGTTGTTTCCTGAGACCCTCAGACCTTGTAAATTGGTCCTCACACGCTGTGAATTGTATCTTCTCCAGAGATCTGAGCGACAATCAAGCTTTCCCTACCGAAATTGAGAATCTCTGAGAGGTATTTCAACGGCAGCGTAGCTATTGAGAATTTCGACAACGTGACGGAGCTGATATTCATGTAGATTACAGTCCAGATGACTTAGGGCTGAGTGCATTTCACGGAGGTTGATGAAGGGACCTCTCGTCTAACTATTTCACTGAACAGCTACCGCACGAACGATATGTGATGCGTCCATCAAAACCGTCCATCAAACGAATCTTGTCCATCGGTCCAACGAAATGCGTTGCGGACACCGACACCGTCGTTGGACGAATACCGTCCATATATGAAACGAACTTCGTTGGTTTTGCGCCTTTCTTACCCAAAGAGAACTCCGACGAGAGAGAGAGACAACAGAGGTTTCTGCGAGGTAGGATATTGCGTGCCTGGAAATCGTTGTTTTCACGAGTTTTCAAGGAGATTCTGAATTTTCAGCTGCAATCGATCGCAACAATGCTGAGCTCGACTGCGAAGGTCCAAATTCTGGACAGAGCCCAAATTCTGGACCGAGCCCAAATTCTGTGCTTGTTGTCAGGGTTTAAGGGTAGAAGCTGTTGTGGAAATGAAATCGTTAAACGAGGCAAGGACTCCATGAGTTTTGACATCTTTTCGCACTTCTAATTAAACAACACGGTACTCAAACAACATGGAACTCAACATGGTACACAATTCATCAAACAACATGGTACTCAAGAGGCTGTTGTGAAGCAAATCTGTGAACAAGTTTCGTCGTGTTCAAAGAATAATATCTATTGCAGAATGAGCTTGCCCAATGCGGGAAGAATCCGTCATCTCGCAACCAGAAGTTGATCTCCGAGATGTACCATGCTAAGCTGAGATCAGCTGAGATGGATTATTTACAGGACTGCCTGCCTCAAAGAATAGTTTTTACTTGTACTGGAATCAAAATTGGGGAAGTGAGATTCTCACTGTTGTTGAGCTGGGAAAGGTCCGGGGGCGCCGTTCCATCCCTGCACGCATCGGAGAAGAGGGCGGATGAGCTTGCCCTCGGACATGGCCTCGAACACCTTCTGGATCTCGGTTCCGGGCGACACGGTCCGCAGCCCAGACAGGAGCTGCGTGCCGAGCTCGGCCCGCACGAATTCATACAATGGATACGTTCTGCAGCTGTGGATCCTGTTGGCGACGGAAGACAATCCCTTGTCGTCATACGCTTCTCGGACGATCGGCACCACGATGCGCAGCTGCTCCTGCACCTCAGCTTCGAAGACGGGGATCTGGGCGAACACAGAGCTGGAGGAGTCCTTGTCGGCTAGCTTGAGCGCGTGGGAGATGAGCGCCGCGCGCAGCTTCTCCATCAAGGGGTAGGATTCGCTGGCGGCGTCGTCGATGTAGGAGAAGACGGGCTGGCGCTCGACGACGAGCAGGAGGTCCTTCTCGCAGAAGCGCGACGGGAGGAGCGTGCCGTCCTTGCTCATGAACAGCGTCTTCTTGGCTGCTTGCGAGACGACCTGCTTCACGGCCGCCTGCATGGTTTCCTCCACATGGCGGAGGTCGATGGCCTGGCAGAGCGCCACCAGGAACGACGAGCTCATGAGCTTGAGAATCTCCACGGCCTCCTCGGTTTTGCGTGCGGACACGAGCCCCAGGGAGTTCACGTCCTGGTTGTGCTGCTCGGCGCTCTGGACGTGCGTGGTGACCGGGTTGGCGAGGTAGTTGAGCTCGGAGAGATACGACGCCATCGCGATCTCGGCGCCCTTCATGCCGTAGTCGAGGCTGGGGTTGGGGCCCCCGGAGAGGTTGGAGGGCAAGCCGTTGTTGTAGTAGTCGTTCACGAGCTCGCTGAACTGCGCGAACATGAGCTTGCCGATGGCCGCCACCGCGAGGCGCAGGTTGTCCATGGAGACCCCGATGGGTGTCCCTTGGAAGTTGCCGCCGTGGAGCGCAATGCCTCGCGCGGCGTCGATGATGGGGTTGTCGTTCACGGAGTTGATCTCGCGCTCGATGGCGTGGGTCGCAGCGCGCACCACTTCGACCTGCGGCCCGAGCCACTGCGGGGACGTGCGCAGCGCGTACCGGTCCTGCTTCGGCTTCTTCAAAGGATCGGTCTCGTTCACCTTGGCGGCGGCCTTCATGAAATCGCTCCCATCCAAGAGCCACTCCATCACGGCCGCGGCCTCCATCTGCCCGGGGTGGTGCTTCAGCTTGTGCGTCAACGGATCAGCGAACTCCGGCTTCCCCTGCATCACCTCGCAGAAGAGCGCGGACAGAACCTCGGCGAGAAGCGCGAGCAGATTCGCGTCGAAGCAGACGGTGGACGCCAGCGCAGACCCCACCGCGGTGCCGTTCACGAGCGCCAGCCCTTCCTTGGGCTGCAGCTCGAACGGCTTCTCGACGCCGGCGATGCGCAAGCCCTCCAGGGCGGACACCTCACGTCCGTCTTCCGTGATGGCGACGGAGTTCGGGCGCGCGGTGAGCAGCCCGGCGATGTACGACAAGGGCACCAAGTCGCCGGACGCCGTCACGGTCCCGCGCAGCGGCAGCTTGGGCGTGACGTGCGCGTTCAGGAGCTTCTCCATGGCCGCGAGAATCTCCCACCGGATGCCCGAGTAGCCCTGCATCAGCGTGTTGGTGCGCACCAGCATTGCGGCGCGGGCGGTCTCGGCCGGCAGCGAGTGGCCCTTCACGAGCACGCCCGCGTTCAGGAAGCGGATGAGCTCGCGCTGGAGCTCCACGCCCTGCTGCGTGCGGCGGTGCGAGGTGGCGCCGAACCCCGTGGTGACGCCGTAGATGTCCCCGCCGCTCATGATCTTGCTCAGCACCCAGTTGGACGACTCGTCCACCCTCGCCTTTGCATTGGCCGCGTCCAGCACGACCTGGACCTCCGGCCTGCGCGCTATGGCGGTCACTTGGCCCACGGTCAGGTTCACGCCCTCGATTGCGACCTCGTCGGAGTCGAAGTATGTCGCCACCATGCGCTTGATCTCGTCCAAATGGTTGCCTCCCATGGCCGCCGCTGTCTTGGCCCAGTTGAGGGGATCCGCGCCGACTGATCCATTGCAGAAAGCCGCCTCATCGAGCTTCATCTGTGGAGCCATAGAGCTCAGTGTGGTGCACTTTGTGCAATTAGAAACCTCTCAGCCTGTGATGTCCCAGGATGCTGAATATTTAATTTCTGGCTAAAGAGTTGATCTTAGAAATCTCTACAGAAACGAACGATTGAAGCACCTCGACTGAGATCGATGAGGAGCTGGAATGTGAGACCAAGGACGTATATGAGAATGAAGCGCCTCCACTGAGATGAGGAGTTGGAGTGTGAAGCCAAGGATTTACATGAGAATGGACACGGAGAGAAACGACGTGACTTTGAATTCCAAGGCGACTGTGGGGTCAGATGGGGCTTGCATGAGGACGTCGCGTTTCCTTTCATAATCTCGGGGCACACGTTTTGACCTCTCAATGGGAAAGTTCAGAAAAACGGGGCCCGTCAGCATGGTGACGTACGTAAAATTATAGTGAACAGTTGAGGGCTTGAACCGCCAGTTCGTTGTTGGATAAAGTTATTGACCTGGAGTCGTCTTCATTATGGGAGCCCAGTTGAAAATACAGGGTGACCATTTCCGAGCTCGACTTTCAGATTCTCTCACTGTTCATGGTATTGGGGTGAAGAATGATTTGTGGTTTCCTTTCCTCGGCGCTGTTCATAAACGCGCTCTGCCGCGACGACAAATCACGGAGCTCGCTGAGAGAATATTCGCCTGACCAGGCTCACCATCTCTGGAAAAGGATGAGACTCCACAGTTTCGCACCGTTTTCGTGGATCATATTCCAAGACACCGATGGTGCGTGAAGTTTTCTGGGGTTATGCACTGATGTAGTGTGAAGTATTCCTGGCGTTCGGCATCGCTTTGGTATCCCTCATGCTAGGTGGACGTACTGCGAGGCTGGGATGGGTGAGGGTATTATGCTGGTGAGGATCTGGGAGTCTGGTTGTGAGTTCGATTTGGAGCTTGATGGAAAGAGTATACAATTCTTGTGAACACCGGAAGTAGCTTCGGTGGTCCTTCAATAGTAAACTCCATTTTGTATATTTTGCAACTCATTACCAAACTCCCGGTTCTTACCTCTAGTGTTTGTCCTTCGTGGTCAACCATGGCAAGTCAAGTTTTGTCTGCTGGTGTCGTCTGGCCACGTCACCAAAACCGCTCCTTCATTCTAGAGTTGCAGTGACTTATCAGCACTGGTAGCCCTAGGTACTAAAACGTGATTTTCGTGAACTTTGTGAATTTCATGAGTTTCGTAAAACTACCGCCGTCACGCTGGTGGGCATTGTCATCCAATGCATCTTCTACTTGACCTGCAAGTCGTATCACCAGGAAATCATCGACCGGGCCGCGTTGGCGGAGAAGCTGGATGGGTACTAGTTGGGAGATTACTTGCCCGTCACTGGCCCTTTAGAGTCACTCTAGATGCCGAGCTAGAAGAGATGTGAAGCAAATAAGGAGCAAGGACAATGGTAGTAAGGCCTGATCAGTTCTACAACTTTCCCAGTATCCTATTCGTGGAGTTTCTAGACTTACTGAGTCGTGGATTACGGAGGACGCCGTATATTAAGTCTAATTACCTCGACGTTTTTTTCCTCAATTAGTGCGAAGCCTCCACTTCAACTCAGCTTCATTGACCCTCCAAGAATGAAACGAGGGCTTGGCACTCCTACAGCATAATTGGCAATGTTTAGCAAGCAGAGGGTCGCTTTGTTATTTTGTTCATGCATCGAGTGCATGCCCCATTTCTCGAGGTTGTCTGTGACGAGGGACTTGACTGTCTCTCTGAAGAAACGTCGTTCGTCTGTGAAGATGGAATTGGATGCTGTGATGTGAGCTTCGTTTCTTCGGTTCGTCCGCAAGGAGTGATTTCAATGTCCCACTTCAATGTTTCAGTCTCTGTGAACTCCATATCTTCGGTGACGAGGGACTTGAATGTCTCTCTGAAGGAACATCGTTCATTTGTGAAGGACGCTGTGTTTGTGAGCTTCGTTTCTTCGGTTTGTTTGTAACCAGTGATTTGAACTTCAATGTCTCCGTCTCTGTGAACTCCATGTGCTCGGTGACGAGGGACTTGAATTTCTCTGTGAAGAAGCCGTGTTTGTTAGTGAAGAGGGATTTGGATTTGTTTACGATGCTGTGTTCGTGAGCTTCATTTCTTTGGTTTGTCTGTGACGAGTGATTTGAATGTTCTACTTCAATGTTTCTGTCTCTGTGAACTCCATTTCTCCGAGCATGCCTCTGCGAGAAGGTCCACTTCTCGAGGTTGTCTGTGGCGAGGGACTTGAATGTCTCTCTGAAGGAACGTCGTTCATTCGTGAAGGTGGATCCGATGCTGTGTTTGTGAGCTTGATTTGTCTGTGATGAGTGATTTGAATGTCCTCAATGTCTCTGTCTCTGTGAAGACTCTATTTCGTTGACTCTCGGAGGAGCTATCTACCTGATGCATATCACCCTCACAAAAAGAACTGAGAAGAAACAACCATTACCCTAAGCGGACACTTTCTTACATAATTACCGTAGGTGAACCTCTTGTTCGGCGTTTCTTAATTAGAAAAATGCTTGCCGAATTAAGTGGGAAAATATTTAATGAAATTGCCAAAACTAGAGAAACTCTATATTTACAAATTTTGTCACATTGGAAGACATCAAAGGGGAGTGGAGCTTAGAAAAGTCTCCCTTCAAGGTTGTGCATACATGGAGGCTCTGATTTCGAACCCCAAAGTCTTGGTTTCTAGTCCCATGGTTGTCAAATGTTCTAAATATAGTAATATGTGATTTCTTGCGGATAATTAATTTATATTGATTTTGGATGCCGAATGACCTTTTCTCACTTTAATTAATTATTTGGCATGGAGGTGCCGAACTAGAGGTTCACCTACAGTAATTAAGAATGGGAAATGTCCAAAACTTTTGGAGAATTCAAGAGATTTGTCTAGGTGATACCCATGTTATGTCAAGGTGAGAACCGTGTAATACCTATGTGATACCTATGTAGTGCCTAAGTGATACCCATTTTGATTTCAAACCACTAGGATCTGGAATTGTGTTCAAACCACTCGGATCTGGAAAAACAATTTGTTCGGTAGACAATGTCTGAAAGTGACCACTTCTTACGGTACGTCAAGATCCAACCTAACTTGCAAAGGAAATATCACAACTACGACCTCATTTACAATCTGCGATATAGCTTGACCTTGTCAGAATGGCAAAGCCTATTTCTGGATGTGTTAGTGTTGGGTCACGAGACAACACATGCCATTTCTTTTATGGAAAATTGTCTTTTGCCCTGTGTCCCTTCTCCGGTCTTTTTTTCCTTCATGCCATGTTTGACTCTATATCCTTCACCCTAGTTCTGACCTCTTAGTGGTCTGCTGGCACACTCGGCCGCTTCTAATTGGGCCACAGTGCACCAAATATTCACAGTATTTCCACAGCAATGATTACCTCAACAAATATGTGCAAAATATGACGACATTCCTAGCGTGGTAGACGCGCTACGTTGTGTAGCAATGTGCAAGCTCGCCCTGCTATTTCTCAGGCCGGGGCGAATTGACCCCCTCACTCGGTCTTATCCGAGGGGGCCACGAGGTGGTGTGGCCAAACCTAGCCCCTATTTTGTTTTTGGATGGGGCCATATTTATAGCATGGGGGATCCTAAACATTGGCCATAGGCCCCAAATTTGTCAAAATAAAATTCCAAAAATGCCTCTGGACCCTTCAAAATAAGAGGGCCAAAAAAATGACCCCATGCAATTAAGACGGGCCCCACCTTGGGTAAGTCCCAACGAGGGGGTCAATTCGCCATAGCCCTATTTCCCGAAGCAGCGCTCACTTGCACCGCTAGAGAGTCCGTATCCAGCCCACTTCAAAACCGCACGTCCAATCTTGCACTTCGTCCGCATTATGTCGGCTATTTCAAAATTAGTCTCATTTAGCATGTTTTCATGACCCTTTCGTGGATATGAATATTTGCAATTGGAATTGAAGTTCATGTTCACATTTTTTATTTTGGTGTCTTGGAATAGTGTCCGTGTTGCCGTAGAGGCGGTCCCAAGTGGTTATGTTTTGTACAGATAATGGTGTTATTGTCAAAGATTTTCCTCTACCTGCACCACCTGTGTGTGCACTTGATGTTAAGGTTGAGGATACCTTGTGGGCGGCCGACTGCAAACAGTTTTACATGGAGAAGCATTTTTACGTTCTTCGGGAAATATATGGCGATGTTTCCTCGAGCTGGGCCATTTACTTATAAGGACTTGAAGTGAGATTTACTAAACCTATGTCTGGTGGATATGGTCTTAGTGGTGGAACGAAAAGACACTTTATTCAATCTGGTCTCCATCAGAGACTGTAGTTCTTCTTTTTGAAGTGAGGGTTGAGCAAAAAGCTCATAATTCAATTTTTCTGGTCAGTCAACATACAACACACAATTAAGCAGTTATGCACTTGGCCATTTAAAAGTGCACTTGGGTACAACGGCGGCCATTGCGAGCAAAAGTGACAAAATTGAAGAAAAAAATGTTTTTCAAAGAAAAAAAATATTTTTCAAAGAAAAAAAAATGAGCTTTTGCAACAATATTAGGTACAATCATGGTTGTTAATATTGGAAGCGATTTTTTGGCATTTTCAACTAATTTTTGGTGGCCCCTCGTTAATACTAGATAAAAGTGTATTTAATATTGTTTCACAATATTTCAATGATAGATTTGAAGGATTGTAGTATTCAAACAGGTGTAATCACAAAAAAATATACTTTATGCAAGGGTTGACAGTTGATTAAAAGATATTCTAACGTAGTACATAATGCATACAATGGTGGAAACTAAATGTAGATGCTTCTACAAATGGAGTTAGCACCAATAGTAAAAACACCTTTACTCTATAGGATTAATGACATAACGTCTTACATCACTCTTAGAATATACTATTCTTACACATACACTATATAGCAATTACCATACACAACTAGTATACTCTCATAAAGGCACACTATCTACTCCATAGAATTTAGGGCTGCTTGCAAACGGTCGTCATCAATAGCTTCGGCTTGCATTGCAACATATTGTAGTATGTGAGCCTTTGCCGATTGAAGAATGTGAATCCTGCTATCAGCCTGCACTCCAAATACCTTGTGCATTCTCCACCCGCTCGCCCCGGACATGGTTTTATTGCTGAATTAGAAATAGACAACTCAACACATGAAAAGGCACCAAATAATATGTTCAAATTGTCAAATTCAAAACAAGTTGAATGTTTATATATGATGGAAGACATCAACTACACTAAAATTGAGAATTAGTATTAAGCACAGTAACTGATCTAAATTGTTAATAAGTTTTTACTTGTGATGAACGTTTTTACCAACAATGTTTACAATGATTCCCCTCATTGAATACTATCAATAGTTGTGCTCATAGTAAAAACCTTCATCAAAAGTAAAAACTTACAGCAGTTACAAATTAATTAGTGTGGTTACACTAATTCTCAATTTTAGTGTACTGAATGACATCAAAACCACTACAATTGAAGCCGTGAGTGTAGTACAGAGTATGACACTGAGTCTGCGGGTACAGCTACACACATCAGCCCAGAAACCCTAACCCTAGCCGCCGCCACTAGGAACCCAAACCCTAAATTAAAAATACCCTAGACATGTTCCCATGAGATCCTTGACGATCCCATGGAGTTCCATATACTAGAGGTGTGCGCGCGCACACCCCCGCATGCTGGTGTTTCTCCATCCAGCACATCCGAACGAGATCTGGGACGACAATTAGTGGAAGCGTTATGAACATTCTGCAGCTGATAATCCTCGTAGCTGTTAGGACATGCGCGAGAGAGGAAAAGTGCAGGCTCTTAAGCGAAGAAACACTGAAGCTGCGGAGAAGGGATGTCTTGTCGAGACACTGTCGAAAGAGTGTAGTACAGAGTATAACACTGAGTCTCTGCAGACAAGCAAGAGCTGCGTGGGAATCTTGTGTCACCGTGCACAAGCAAGAGCAGCTGCTTGGACTCGTGCAGGAAAGGAGAGGTGAGGGCACTCCTCCACGTGAAGGAATCTTTGCAAACAAGGAGAAGACACGGAGAAGGAGCTCGCTGCAGACACGGACAAGCTGCGTGGAAGGAGCTCAATGTAGACGCAGACAAGCTGCGTTTAAGGAGCTTGCACACAGACAAGGAGATCTCTGCGGACTAAAGGCGAAGCTGCGACAAGGAGATCTCTGCGAAGAAGGAGGGAATCTCGGCGAAGAGTGGGGCGCAGCTTTACAGCAAAGTAAGGAGACAGGAAGGCGGCGCGTGTGCTACACAGGAGAGGTGTGTGCATGTCGAGACAGGAAGGGGCCATGAAGCTGCGCTCCACTCCGTGATGTCGGTCTTCACCTGCGGTTGGTTTGCGTGACTTCAGCAGCCATGACCACACTGGACACTGGGCTCGGCAACCCACAACTGAGAGGACAATCCAGCTTCGCTTTCGCCAGGCGCCAATCGGGACAGTGGGTCGCGTCGGCCCGAGGCCCGCCACCGCGACTCAGAAGTTGACGTCGATGACACACACAGGCAAACCAACCGCAGGTGACACCGTCATTCAGAAGTTGACGTCGATGACACACACAGGCAAACCAACCGCAGGTGACACCGTCAGCCCCCGTAGGGACTGAGCAGCTCGTGCGGGCGCACCTTTCATGGTCATCAGCTTCTGTTCGCGGCGTGGGAACTGAGCAGCTCGTGCGGTCGCACCTTTCATGGGTCGTCAGCTTCTGTTCGCGGCGTGGGAACTAAGCAGCTCGTGCGGTCGCACCTTTCATGGGTCGCCAGCTTCTGTTCGCGGCGGAGGAGTCTTCCCGAGGAACCCTTCCCATCGGTGCGAGCTGCTCATCGCGCACAGCTGCTGCTCATCGCGCACTCATCGTGCCCTGCTCATCGCGCACAGCTGCTGGACGCCTCGGATCGGTGGACGCCTGCCGCCCCTCACATTCTTCTCTCACCCTCAGACGCCGCCCCAGCTCCCTCTCACCTTCACATTCTCTCACACTCCATCCATTCCTCTCCCTCAAAACTCCTCTCTCCCCACCCTCCTAGCCCGTCTCTTCCCGCCCTCACAAGCCCATCTCTCCCACACCTCCATTGTCTCCCTCTACCAAACCCTAGGCTCTCACAATCACAGCCTCCCTCACAACTACTACAAGGGGTGTGCGCGCGCACACCCCTCGTAGGACTACCCAACGTTCCAAAGGATTGATACCCGCAAGTCAAAAACCCTAATCCGAAACCCTAAAATGATACCTAGAATGATATCCGGGTAGTGGTGCCCAAGAAGTCATACCCTGCTGGTGATACACTTGTTATTGATACCCAAAGTACGTTGGTCCAGAAATTATGTTGAAAATATCTCAACCAAAAATCGTTAAAAATGCTTGTTTTTGTGCAACTAGCAAGGAAGAAAAAATGAAATTTTTTGGTAGTTTTAACCGTAGGATTTCAATTATGACTTATTAAATACTATAATCACAAAATTTCATGAAGTTTGACCGCACGGATTGAAAGATTATAATGTTTGAAGTAGTGAAAAGGCTCATTTTCTTCCCTGCGTTTACTGGACCAGCAGAGTTTGACTTCAATTGGTGTCTAATTTTTGCACTATAAAAGGTCTCAATTAATTACCATAATGTTAAGCACGTTGTTGGTTCCTTATGCACCAATTTTTAAAGGTAGAAATGGAGTGTAGCATATTCAAAAAAATTGTGCAATGAGTGGAGGTTCAAAAATTCTCAATTCAAGTTATATTTTTTTGTGAACTCGATATTGTTTTAAATGAGAATCCAAATGGTCAATAAGAAGGTTTACATCACATAATGCCGTAGGAAAAATCAAAAGTGATTCATACAAAGATCTCAAAGTTTTATGTGGAAAGGTAGATGATTTTTTGGTACCGTGACCGAAAATGTGTGACAATGTGTGAAAATAATTGACTTGGATTAATATGCTATTTCACCAAAGAACTAACAACATGCTTAACACGATGGTATTGGATTTAGATCTTGTGTAGTGCAAAAGTTTTTTGAAGTAGACAAGGGGTGTAGCATATTCAAAAAAATTGTGCAATGAGTGGAAGTTCAAAAATTCTTATTCCATAGTAATAGTGACTATGGGTTTGTAATGATATATAGGTTTTTTGAGTGTAGCGATAAGGCACCACCAAAAATTGGCAGAATTTGGGAGAGCCACGGCTGACGTATCGCATAAGTGGATGAGTCGAGCGCCCAGTTCCGCGACATGTGTTTCGGATTAGTTAGATTGTAGTGGCATTTGTGACGTCGCAAGATGTCTCAAAAGCCATCTATTCCAACAGTCGATGACGCGCTTCCCTCAAAGCCTCCACTTTGTATAGTGAGGATTCATTATTGCCAAATAGATTTAGCCACTATACCATTCACTTTGTATAGTGAGGATTCATTATTGATGTGGATCACCTACACTACTTCACATCAAGCACATGCATGTCAACTTTTCATTGCATATTCATTTATAAGCAAGTGTGTGCCAGTCAATGGTTGCATGTTGATTTCCATGTAGTGTAGAAACTCAAACCAGTTTGGTCTACATTATGTTCAAGGAAACAATGTAAAAATTCTCTAAGAGTCCTTGCAATTACGTGGTTCAATTTGCAATAGATGCATCCAAGATCTATTTCTTAGACAAGAAAGGAAATAGTCAAATGTACACATCGCCGTACAAGTCATCTTGAATAAGAATCAAGTTAGTTTTTGTATAGCAAATTCACTTGTGTAATAACATATGACAACATTCAAGATGTCTTTTAAACCAAAACAAAGAAAACATGTCACTTATATGCACATGGAAATGCCAATGTTGAATACAAAAGACATTTAAATTCACCTCAAAACGGTTTACAATTTTTATAATTTTAAAATAAAGTTTTGAGCAAAAACACGTTTTTTTACCACCAACCAATGCACCTGGCCAAGTGCATAATTTCTTAATTGCGTGTTATACTTCAAATACTTTCCATTATCCAAAAGGATAGATCCTTAACTGCCAACCAATTTCAAGGCAACACATGCTCCCGAACAACCCTAAATCTAGGTCTCTACAACAGCAAATAAAACTGTCAGGACCTTTATAAGAGAAAAGTGCATAAAGGAATAGTCCATAAGGGAAACGTACAGATAAAAAATGTGCATGAAGGAATAAAAGTGCATAATGAACAAGAAAAAGAAAAGCAAAGGAATTTCTCAAATACATCACCCTCACGCAAAGTCTACACTAGAAGCCTAAACTGAAATATCAATAGTAAAATTGGCAGAATTCAATTTACACATTCAAATGTCAAGTAATTGTAGCAGCCTTAACAGAAATTAAAAACAAACTAAAGAAAACTAACTCACACGATTCTTAATTGCAACAATACAAAATTCAGACCACAAAATTTACAAAAATATTCAAGCACACAGATGCTGAAACAATCTAGAAGCGGGCACACCAAATGAAATGAAGTTGAACAAGATGACCCTCAACTACAGCACTAGAATTGAGATAAAAAAAAGGAATCAACCTACATCGAACTAGAAAGAAAAGACAGTAAGGTAATGACACCCAATTCCAATCAGAATAGTACGCATGGCATGGTGCATGAAGTGACCCAAAACCGATAACTCAAACTCTGAAAACCCCAGCCATTATCGGCATTGGGTCATGAAGTGTGCAATTCCATTATCCGCATTGAGAGCACTCCGCAAACTCATCCGGATGGCGCGAATGAACAAACGTAAAAAAATCCATGGAGAGAGCTGATCAAACCTCGGTTTCAACTTCAGAACCTCCCGAACAGGTAATTAGCAATTAACCTCTGTTGTTTCAAAGAGCGAAACAAATCCGACGAAAGGGTAGAAGCTGTTGTGGAAATGAAATCGTTAAACGAGGCAAGGACTCCATGAGTTTTGACATCTTTTCGCACTTCTAATTATTATAATCAGCCCCTTCAATAAATCACAAATCATCTACAATTGAAGGTCCTGCTTGTTGTTAGGGTATCTTCAATATCCACCTTCATTTACAGTACATCACGGGCATCTAAACACATTTCATCAAACAACATGGTACTCAAGAGGCTGTTGTGAAGCAAATCTGTGAACAAGTTTCGTCGTGTTCAAAGAATAATATACAGTATATTGCAGAATGAGCTCGCCCAATGCGGGAAGAATCCGTCATCTCACAACCAGAAGTTGATCTCCGAGATGTACCATGCTAAGGTGAGATCAGCTGAGATGGATTATTTACAGGACTGCCTGCCTCAAAGAATAGTTTCTACTTGTACTGGAATCAAAATTGGGGGAGTGAAATTCTCACTGTTGTTGAGCTGGGAAAGGTCCGGGGGCGCCGTTCCATCCCTGCACGCATCGGAGAAGAGGGCGGATGAGCTTGCCCTCGGACATGGCCTCGAACACCTTCTGGATCTCGGTTCCGGGCGACACGGTCCGCAGCCCAGACAGGAGCTGCGTCCCGAGCTCGGCCCGCACGAATTCATACAATGGATACGTTCTGCAGCTGTGGATCCTGTTGGCGACGGAAGACAATCCCTTGTCGTCATACGCTTCTCGGACGATCGGCACCACGATGCGCAGCCGCTCCTGCACCTCAGCTTCGAAGACGGGGATCTGGGCGAACACAGAGCTGGAGGCGTCCTTGTTGGCTAGCTTGAGCGCGTGGGAGATGAGCGCCGCGCGCAGCTTCTCCATCAAGGGGTAGGATTCGCTGGCGGCGTCGTCGATGTAGGAGAAGACGGGCTGGCGCTCGACGACGAGCAGGAGGTCCTTCTCGCAGAAGCGCGACGGGAGGAGCGTGCCGTCCTTGCTCATGAACAGCGTCTTCTTGGCTGCTTGCGAGACGACCTGCTTCACGGCCGCCTGCATGGTTTCCTCCACATGGCGGAGGTCGATGGCCTGGCAGAGCGCCACCAGGAACGACGAGCTCATGAGCTTGAGAATCTCCACGGCCTCCTCGGTTTTGCGCGCGGACACGAGCCCCAGGGAGTTCACGTCCTGGTTGTGCTGCTCGGCGCTCTGGACGTGCGTGGTGACCGGGTTGGCGAGGTAGTTGAGCTCGGAGAGATACGACGCCATCGCGATCTCGGCGCCCTTCATGCCGTAGTCGAGGCTGGGGTTGGGGCCCCCGGAGAGGTTGGAGGGCAAGCCGTTGTTGTAGTAGTCGTTCACGAGCTCGCTGAACTGCGCGAACATGAGCTTGCCGATGGCCGCCACCGCGAGGCGCAGGTTGTCCATGGAGACCCCGATGGGTGTCCCTTGGAAGTTGCCGCCGTGGAGCGCAATGCCTCGCGCGGCGTCGATGATGGGGTTGTCGTTCACGGAGTTGATCTCGCGCTCGATGGCGTGGGTCGCAGCGCGCACCACTTCGACCTGCGGCCCGAGCCACTGCGGGGACGTGCGCAGCGCGTACCGGTCCTGCTTCGGCTTCTTCAAAGGATCGGTCTCGTTCACCTTGGCGGCGGCCTTCATGAAATCGCTCCCATCCAAGAGCCACTCCATCACGGCCGCGGCCTCCATCTGCCCGGGGTGGTGCTTCAGCTTGTGCGTCAACGGATCAGCGAACTCCGGCTTCCCCTGCATCACCTCGCAGAAGAGCGCGGACAGAACCTCGGCGAGAAGCGCGAGCAGATTCGCGTCGAAGCAGACGGTGGACGCCAGCGCAGACCCCACCGCGGTGCCGTTCACGAGCGCCAGCCCTTCCTTGGGCTGCAGCTCGAACGGCTTCTCGACGCCGGCGATGCGCAAGCCCTCCAGGGCGGACACCTCACGTCCGTCTTCCGTGATGGCGACGGAGTTCGGGCGCGCGGTGAGCAGCCCGGCGATGTACGACAAGGGCACCAAGTCGCCGGACGCCGTCACGGTCCCGCGCAGCGGCAGCTTGGGCGTGACGTGCGCGTTCAGGAGCTTCTCCATGGCCGCGAGAATCTCCCACCGGATGCCCGAGTAGCCCTGCATCAGCGTGTTGGTGCGCACCAGCATTGCGGCGCGGGCGGTCTCGGCCGGCAGCGAGTGGCCCTTCACGAGCACGCCCGCGTTCAGGAAGCGGATGAGCTCGCGCTGGAGCTCCACGCCCTGCTGCGTGCGGCGGTGCGAGGTGGCGCCGAACCCCGTGGTGACGCCGTAGATGTCCCCGCCGCTCATGATCTTGCTCAGCACCCAGTTGGACGACTCGTCCACCCTCGCCTTCGCATTGGCCGCGTCCAGCACGACCTGGACCTCCGGCCTGCGCGCTATGGCGGTCACTTGGCCCACGGTCAGGTTCACGCCCTCGATTGCGACCTCGTCGGAGTCGAAGTATGTCGCCACCATGCGCTTGATCTCGTCCAAATGGTTGCCTCCCATGGCCGCCGCTGTCTTGGCCCAGTTGAGGGGATCCGCGCCGACTGATCCATTGCAGAAAGCCGCCTCATCGAGCTTCATCTGTGGAGCCATAGAGCTCAGTGTGGTGCACTTTGTGCAATTAGAAACCTCTCAGCCTGTGATGTCCCAGGATGCTGAATATTTAATTTCTGGCTAAAGAGTTGATCTTAGAAATCTCTACAGAAACGAACGATTGAAGCACCTCGACTGAGATCGATGAGGAGCTGGAATGTGAGACCGAGGACATTTATGAGAGTGAAGCCCCTCGACTGAGATGAGGAGTTGGAGTGTGAAGCCAAGGATTTACATGAGAATGGACACGGAGAGAAACGACGTGACTTTGAATTCCATGGCGACTGTGGGGTCACATGGGGGCTTGCATGAGGACGTCGGCGTTTCCTTTCATAATCTCGGGGCACACGTTTTGACCTCTCAATGGGAAAGTTCAGAAAAAGGGGGGCCGTCAAAGTGGTGACGTACGTAAAATTGTAGTGAACAGTTGAGGGCTTGAACCGCCAGTTCGTTGTTGGATAAAGTTATTGACCTGGAGTCGTCTTCATTATGGGAGCCCAGTTGAAAATACAGGGTGACCATTTCCGAGCTCGACTTTCAGA
Organism: Bryoerythrophyllum caledonicum; assembly: GCA_963971425.1. Lineage (NCBI taxonomy): Eukaryota > Viridiplantae > Streptophyta > Bryopsida > Pottiales > Pottiaceae > Bryoerythrophyllum > Bryoerythrophyllum caledonicum. The sequence goes on along the minus strand of OZ020518.1, from coordinate 11,134,136 downwards.
TTCTCTCACTGTTCATGGTATTGGGGTGAAGAATGATTTGTGGTTTCCTTTCCTCGGCGCTTTTTGAAGACGCGCTCTGCCGCGACGGCAAATCATGAAGCTCGCTGAGCGAATATTCGCCTGACCAGGCTCATTATTTCTGGAAAAGGATGAGACTCCACAGTTTCGCACCGTTTTCGTGGATCATATTCCAAGACACCGATGGTGCGTGAAGTTTTCTGGGGTAATGCACTGATGCAGTGTGAAGTATTCCTGGCGTTCGGCATCGCTTTGGTATCCCTCATGCTAGGTGGACGTACTGCGAGGCTGGGATGGGTGAGGGTATTATGCTGGTGAGGATCTGGGAGTCTGGTTGTGAGTTCGATTTGGAGCTTGATGGAAAGAGTATACAATTCTTGTGAACACCGGAAGTAGCTTCGGTGGTCCTTCAATAGTAAACTCCATTTTGTATATTTTGCAACTCATTACCAAACTCCCGGTTTTTACCTCTAGTGTTTGTCCTTCGTGGTCAACCATGGCAAGTCAAGTTTTGTCTGCTGGTGTCGTCTGGCCACGTCACCAAAACCGCTCCTTCATTCTAGAGTTGCAGTGACTTATCAGCACTGGTAGCCCTAGGTACTAAAACGTGATTTTCGTGAACTTTGTGAATTTCATGAGTTTCGTAAAACTACCGCCGTCACGCTGGTGGGCATTGTCATCCAATGCATCTTCTACTTGACCTGCAAGTCGTATCACCAGAAAAATCATCGACCGGGCCGCGATGGCGGAAAAGCTGGATGGGTACTAGTTGGGAGATTACTTGCCCGTCACTGGCCCTTTAGAGTCACTCTAGATGCCGAGCTAGAAGAGATGTGAAGCAAATAAGGAGTAAGGAAAATGGTAGTAAGGCCTAATCAGTTCTACAACTTTCCCAGTATCCTAATCATGGAGTTTCTGACTGATGAAGACTTACTGTGTCGTCGATTACTGAGGACGCCGCATAAGTCTAATTACCTCGACGTCTTTTTCCTCAATTAGTGCGAAGCCTCCACTTCAACTCAGCTTCATATACCCTCCAAGAATGAAACGAGGGCTTGGCACTCCTACAGCATAATTGGCAATGTTTAGCAAGCAGAGGGTCGCTTTGTTATTTTGATCATGCATCGAGTGCATGCCCCATTTCTCGAGGTTGTCTGTGACGAGGGACTTGACTGTCTCTCTGAAGAAACGTCGTTCGTCTGTGAAGATGGAATTGGATGCTGTGTTTGTGAGCTTCGTTTCTTCGGTTCGTCCGCAAGGAGTGATTTCAATGTCCCACTTCAATGTTTCAGTCTCTGTGAGCTCCATATCCTCCGTGACGAGGGACTTGAATGTCTCAGTGAAGAAGCCGTGTTTGTTAGTGAAGAGGGATTTGGATTTGTTTATGATGCTGTGTTTGTGAGCTGGTTTGTCTGTGACGAGTGATTTAAATGTTCTACTTCAATGTCTCTGTCTCTGTGAACTCCATTTCTCCGAGCATGCCTCTGCGAGAAAGTCCACTTGTCGAGGTTGTCTGTGACGAGGAACTTGAATGTCTCTCTGAAGGAATGTCGTTCATTCGTGAAGGTGGATCCGATGCTGTGTTTGTGAGCTTGGATTGTCTGTGATGAGTGACTTGAATGTCCTCAATGTCTCTGTCTCTGTGAAGACTCTATTTCCTTGACTCCCGAAGGAGCTATCTACCTCATGCATATCATCCTCACAAAAAGAAGAACTGAGAAGAAACAACCATTACCCTAAGCGGTGAACACTTTCTTACATAATTACCGGAGGTGAACCTCTAGTTCGGCGTTTATTAATTAGAAAAATGCTTGCCGAAATAAGTGGGAAAATATTTAATGATATTGCCGAAACTAGAGAAACTCTATATTTACAGATTTTGTCATATTGGAAGACATCAAAGGGGAGTGGAGCTTGGAAAAGTTTCCCTTCAAGGTTGTGCAATGTGCATGCATGAAGGCTTTAATTTTGAACCCAAAGTCTTGGGTTTTAGCCCCATGGTCAAATGTGCTAAATATAATAATGTGTGATTTCTTGCTGAAAATTAATTTATATTGATTTTGGATGCCGAATGGCCTTTTCTCACTTTAACGAATTATTCGACATGGAGGTGCCAAACTAGAGGTTCACCTACGGTAATTCAGAATGGGAGATGTCCAAAACTTTTGGAAAATTCAAGAGATTTGTCTAGGTGATATCCATGTAATGTCAAGGTGAGAGTCGTGTAATACCTATGTGATACCTATATAGTGCCTAAATGATACCCATTGTGTTCAAATCACTAGGATCTCGAAAAATAATTTGTTTGGCAGACAATGTCCAAAAGTGACCACTTCTTACGGTATGTCAAGATCCAACCTAACTCGCAAAGGAAATATCACAACTACCACCTCATTTACAATCTGCGATAAATCATGACCTTGTCGTAACGGCAAAGCCTATTTCTCGATGTATTAGTGTTGGGCCACGGGACAGCACATGCCAATTCTTTTATGGAAACCCGTCTTTTGCTCTATGTCCCTTCTCCGGTCTTTTTTTCCTTCATGCCATGTTCGACTCTATATCTTGCACCCTAGTTTTGACCTCTTAGTGGTCTGCTGGCATGCTCGCCCGCTTCTAATTGGGCCATAGTGCACCAAATACACGCAATATTTCATCACCAATGATTACCTCGACGAATATGTGCAAAATATGACGACATTCCTAGAGTGCAAAAGACGCGTTTCCGTAAAAGAAATGGCATGTGTTGTCCCGTGGCCAAACATTAATACATCCGGAAATAGGATTTACCATTATGACAGGGACAAGATTTATCGCAGATTGTAAATGAGGTGGTAGTTGTGATATTTCCTTTGCAAATAAGGTTGGGGCCTGATGTACCATAAGAAGTGGTCACTTTCGGACACTATCTGCCGAACAAATTATTTTTTGAGATCCTAGTGGTTTGAACACAATGGGTATCACTTAGGCACTACATAGGTATCACATAGGTATTACACGGTTATCATAACATGGGTATCACCTAGACAAATCTCTTGAATTTTCCAAAAGTTTTGGACATGTCACATTTCCCGTTTGGAATTAATTATGTAAGAAAGTGACCACCGCTTAGGGTAATGGTTGTCTCTTCTCAGTTCTTCTATTTGTGAGGATGATATGCATCAGGTAGATAGCTTCTCAGAGAATCAAGGAAATAGAGTCTTCACAGAGACAGAGACATTGAGGACATTCAAATGACTCATCACAGACAAACCAAGCTCACAAACAAAGCATCGGATCCACCTTCACAAATAAACGACGTTCCTTCAGAGAGACATTCAAGTTCCTCGCCACAGACAACCTCGAGAAGTGGATGAAATTTACAAAGTTCACGAAAAACACGTTTTAGTGCCTAGGCCTTCCAGTGCACTCAACGTGCTGATTAGTCACTGCAACTCTAGAATGAAGGAGCGGTTTTGGTGACGTGGCCAGACGACACCAGCAGACAAAACTTGACTTGCCATGGTTGACCACGAAGGACAAACACTAGAGGTAAAAACCGGGAGTTTGGTAATGAGTTGCAAAATATACAAAATGGAGTTTACTATTGAAGGACCACCGAAGCTACTTCCGGTGTTCACAAGAATTGTATACTCTTTCCATCAAGCTCCAAATCGAACTCACAACCAGACTCCCAGATCCTCACCAGCATAATACCCTCACCCATCCCAGCCTCGCAGTACGTCCACCTAGCATGAGGGATACCAAAGCGATGCCGAACGCCAGGAATACTTCACACTGCATCAGTGCATTACCCCAGAAAACTTCACGCACCATCGGTGTCTTGGAATATGATCCACGAAAACGGTGCGAAACTGTGGAGTCTCATCCTTTTCCAGAAATAATGAGCCTGGTCAGGCGAATATTCGCTCAGCGAGCTTCATGATTTGCCGTCGCGGCAGAGCGCGTCTTCAAAAAGCGCCGAGGAAAGGAAACCACAAATCATTCTTCACCCCAATACCATGAACAGTGAGAGAATCTGAAAGTCGAGCTCGGAAATGGTCACCCTGTATTTTCAACTGGGCTCCCATAATGAAGACGACTCCAGGTCAATAACTTTATCCAACAACGAACTGGCGGTTCAAGCCCTCAACTGTTCACTACAATTTTACGTACGTCACCACTTTGACGGCCCCCCTTTTTCTGAACTTTCCCATTGAGAGGTCAAAACGTGTGCCCCGAGATTATGAAAGGAAACGCCGACGTCCTCATGCAAGCCCCCATGTGACCCCACAGTCGCCATGGAATTCAAAGTCACGTCGTTTCTCTCCGTGTCCATTCTCATGTAAATCCTTGGCTTCACACTCCAACTCCTCATCTCAGTCGAGGGGCTTCACTCTCATAAATGTCCTCGGTCTCACATTCCAGCTCCTCATCGATCTCAGTCGAGGTGCTTCAATCGTTCGTTTCTGTAGAGATTTCTAAGATCAACTCTTTAGCCAGAAATTAAATATTCAGCATCCTGGGACATCACAGGCTGAGAGGTTTCTAATTGCACAAAGTGCACCACACTAAGCTCTATGGCTCCACAGATGAAGCTCGATGAGGCGGCTTTCTGCAATGGATCAGTCGGCGCGGATCCCCTCAACTGGGCCAAGACAGCGGCGGCCATGGGAGGCAACCATTTGGACGAGATCAAGCGCATGGTGGCGACATACTTCGACTCCGACGAGGTCGCAATCGAGGGCGTGAACCTGACCGTGGGCCAAGTGACCGCCATAGCGCGCAGGCCGGAGGTCCAGGTCGTGCTGGACGCGGCCAATGCGAAGGCGAGGGTGGACGAGTCGTCCAACTGGGTGCTGAGCAAGATCATGAGCGGCGGGGACATCTACGGCGTCACCACGGGGTTCGGCGCCACCTCGCACCGCCGCACGCAGCAGGGCGTGGAGCTCCAGCGCGAGCTCATCCGCTTCCTGAACGCGGGCGTGCTCGTGAAGGGCCACTCGCTGCCGGCCGAGACCGCCCGCGCCGCAATGCTGGTGCGCACCAACACGCTGATGCAGGGCTACTCGGGCATCCGGTGGGAGATTCTCGCGGCCATGGAGAAGCTCCTGAACGCGCACGTCACGCCCAAGCTGCCGCTGCGCGGGACCGTGACGGCGTCCGGCGACTTGGTGCCCTTGTCGTACATCGCCGGGCTGCTCACCGCGCGCCCGAACTCCGTCGCCATCACGGAAGACGGACGTGAGGTGTCCGCCCTGGAGGGCTTGCGCATCGCCGGCGTCGAGAAGCCGTTCGAGCTGCAGCCCAAGGAAGGGCTGGCGCTCGTGAACGGCACCGCGGTGGGGTCTGCGCTGGCGTCCACCGTCTGCTTCGACGCGAATCTGCTCGCGCTTCTCGCCGAGGTTCTGTCCGCGCTCTTCTGCGAGGTGATGCAGGGGAAGCCGGAGTTCGCTGATCCGTTGACGCACAAGCTGAAGCACCACCCCGGGCAGATGGAGGCCGCGGCCGTGATGGAGTGGCTCTTGGATGGGAGCGATTTCATGAAGGCCGCCGCCAAGGTGAACGAGACCGATCCTTTGAAGAAGCCGAAGCAGGACCGGTACGCGCTGCGCACGTCCCCGCAGTGGCTCGGGCCGCAGGTCGAAGTGGTGCGCGCTGCGACCCACGCCATCGAGCGCGAGATCAACTCCGTGAACGACAACCCCATCATCGACGCCGCGCGAGGCATTGCGCTCCACGGCGGCAACTTCCAAGGGACACCCATTGGGGTCTCCATGGACAACCTGCGCCTCGCGGTGGCGGCCATCGGCAAGCTCATGTTCGCGCAGTTCAGCGAGCTCGTGAACGACTACTACAACAACGGCTTGCCCTCCAACCTCTCCGGGGGCCCCAACCCCAGCCTCGACTACGGCATGAAGGGCGCCGAGATCGCGATGGCGTCGTATCTCTCCGAGCTCAACTACCTCGCCAACCCGGTCACCACGCACGTCCAGAGCGCCGAGCAGCACAACCAGGACGTGAACTCCCTGGGGCTCGTGTCCGCGCGCAAAACCGAGGAGGCCGTGGAGATTCTCAAGCTCATGAGCTCGTCGTTCCTGGTGGCGCTCTGCCAGGCCATCGACCTCCGCCATGTGGAGGAAACCATGCAGGCGGCCGTGAAGCAGGTCGTCTCGCAAGCAGCCAAGAAGACGCTGTTCATGAGCAAGGACGGCACGCTCCTCCCGTCGCGCTTCTGCGAGAAGGACCTCCTGCTCGTCGTCGAGCGCCAGCCCGTCTTCTCCTACATCGACGACGCCGCCAGCGAATCCTACCCCTTGATGGAGAAGCTGCGCGCGGCGCTCATCTCCCACGCGCTCAAGCTAGCCGACAAGGACGCCTCCAGCTCTGTGTTCGCCCAGATCCCCGTCTTCGAAGCTGAGGTGCAGGAGCGGCTGCGCATCGTGGTGCCGATCGTCCGAGAAGCGTCTGACAACAAGGGATTGTCTTCCGTCGCCAACAGGATCCACAGCTGCAGAACGTATCCATTGTATGAATTCGTGCGGGCCGAGCTCGGGACGCAGCTCCTGTCTGGGCTGCGGACCGTGTCGCCCGGAACCGAGATCCAGAAGGTGTTCGAGGCCATGTCCGAGGGCAAGCTCATCCGCCCTCTTCTCCGATGCGTGCAGGGATGGAACGGCGCCCCCGGACCTTTCCCAGCTCAACAACAGTGAGAATTTCACTCCCCCAATTTTGATTCCAGTACAAGTAGAAACTATTCTTTGAGGCAGGCAGTCCTGTAAATAATCCATCTCAGCTGATCTCATCTTAGCATGGTACATCTCGGAGATCAACTTCTGGTTGCGAGATGACGGATTCTTCCCGCATTGGGCAAGCTCATTCTGCAATACATATTATTCTTTGAACACGACGAAACTTGTGCACAGATTTGCTTCACAACAGCCTCTTGAGTACCATGTTGTTTGATGAAATGTGTCTAGATGACCGTGATGTAAGTGAAGGTGGATATTCAAGATCAGGACTTACTGGTTATGCCGTGTAGGTTCAGGCTGCTAGTTCACGTGCCATGAATCCCGATGCTCCTCTCACATGCCCACATATTGTCTCGTGATTCGGGGACGCAGTGGTTCGGGGACTGACCTTGTTTCGCATGAGCTTGATTGCACTCGTGGCGCGGGCATAATCGCTCCGTTCGGTGGTACTGTAAATTTCTGATGCTATCCAGACTTCCTCCCTTGAGGGAGAGGCCCCTGCCTGATCTCCAGGTGGTGCATAAAGCAATCACAACCACACTTTACAAATAACTCCAAGTCAATTACATTTCCAGAACCACCTCCAAACATCTCCATCTCTTAAACCCTAACAACAAGCAGGACCTTCAATTGTAGATGATTTGTGAATTATTGAGGGGGCTGATTATAATAATTAGAAGTGCGAAAAGATGTCAAAACTCATGGAGTCCTTGCCTCGTTTAACGATTTCATTTCCACAACAGCTTCTACCTTTAAACCCTGACAACAAGCACACCACCTGCAGAAGAGGAAGAGTCGGAATTGGCCACTGCAGCGCGGTCCAGAAGCCTGCGAAGGTCGACGCGAGGAGGCCGCTGCCGGCGCGGGCGCAACGCAGGAGTCGCTGTGTCGCCGTCTTAGGGAGCGGCGATCCATGGCCACGAACACTGCAACAACGTCGCCATCGCTCCCCGACCCATAATTTGGACCTTCGAAATCGAGCTCAGCATTGTTGCGATCGACTGCAGCTGAAAGTTCAGAATTTCCTTGAAAACTCGAGAAAACAACGATTTCCAGGCACGCAATATCCTACCTCGCAAAAACCTCTGTTGTCTCTCTCTCGTCGGAGTTCTCTTGGGTAAGAAGGCGCAAAACCAACGAAGTTCGTTTCACATATGGAGGGTATTCGTCCAACGACGGTGTCGGTGTCCGCAAAGCATTTCGTTGGACAGATGGACAATATTCGTTTGATGACGGTTTTGATGGACGCATCACATATCGTTCGTGCGGTAGCAGTTCACTGAAATAGTTAGACGAGAGGTCCCTTCATCAACCTCCGTCAAATGCACTCAGCCCTAAGTCATCTCGACTGTAATCTACATGAATATCAGCTCCGTCACGTTGTCGAAATTCTTAATAGCTACTCTGCCGTTGAAACACCTCTCAGAGATTCTCAGTTTTGGTAGGGAAAGCTTGATTGTCGCTCAGATCTCTGGAGAAGATACAATTCACAGCGTGTGAGGACTAAGTTACAAGGTCTTAGGGTCTCAGGAAACAATCGAGGCAGATTCGAGAGATCTGTTCTGCACTCTGCTCGAATTTGTTTCGCTCTTTGAAACAACAGAGGTTAATTGCTAATTACCTGTTCGGGAGGTTCTGAAGTTGAAATCGAGGTTTGATCAGCTCTCTCCATGGATTTTTTTACATTTGTTCGTTCGCGCCATCCGGATGAGTTTGCGGAGTGCTCTCGATGCGGCGTCTTGGTTTTCTTGCGGCGCCGCTTCTTCTTGTGGTCGTGGTTTACGTACATTGCAATACAGTGATTGGCGTGATCCTTGATCTTCGAGCATTGTGATCCATTGCGGAGGAGTGCCGATCGATCGACCAGCCGCAGCTATGGCGTATATCCAAGGAGGTAAGTTAACGTGAGAAACAGCCACGCAGGCTGGAACCGGAGCGCTTCATTTTCTGTGAACTCGATCGAAACCAGGAGACGCCGGTGTAATAATTTTTTGCGCTGATTAGGGTTTCATGCGCTCTAGGGATGGTCTGGATTCGTCGATTGCGTGTGCATTAGCTCCAAAATGCTTCACATTGTAGTGCGGTGTGGAGATTTATGGTCTGGAGTGAGGGAAAGTGATGGAGTTTGAATTGTTGCAATAATTAGGGTTTCATGCGCTCTGGGGATCGTCTGGATTCGTCGATTTCATGCGCATTAGCTCAAGAAATCTTCACTTTGTTGGGCCGTGTGGAATGAGGGAAAGTGATGGAGTTTGAGTTCTTGCGATGCTTAGGGTTTCATGCGATCTGGATTCGATGTTTCTTTCTATGATTGGGTGTGCAGTTGGTCCGGGATGCTTCTTTGTTTCGTGCCGTGCGGAGGTTGAGGGCGAGCGAGAGCTTTGGTTCGTGCTTGCGTAGCTGTGGACTCCGAGGTTTACGATTCTAGAGTTCGTGGTTGCGATGAAGGTTGTTCTCTCCATCCTAGTTTGCAGACTTCATTGACCTGGAGTTCTCCTACGCGTTTACAACGATTTGCATTGTGCTGGTGCGATCACGAAGAGCAGCTCCACCGCGGGCCCTCATCCCGTCAGACCTGCCCGGTTTGGGGTCAGGGTAGCATGGCCACCGTGGGCCCAGGGAATTGTAGACCTCCAAATATTTTGGCGGTTTTTTTAAAAGCAACGGGATAAATGCATGATAAGGCGGCCTCCTCGAAAACTTCACCGGGTGCGACTTCCAATAACGATCTTCCATCTGGGGATGTGCCATTCCTCGGCGAGGCATGGGTGGTGGTCTGTAGGGTTTCAATAAAAAAATCCAGTTTTGTGGTACAGGCGATGCGTCGATTGCGCCACTCTGGGCCCGGTGATTCATTTCTGTTGGCAGCCATATTCCCCAGTTCCCAGGCCCCGGAGTGGAGATGCTCTAACTCTGTTCTTGGAAGTGATTGGTATTGTGCTTTCGGATGCAGTTGAGGTAGTTTCACTTCTTCTACGGTCGAGGCACCCAATTCCAATCACTTAACCCCTAAAAGCCCAAGGCATTTTCCCTCATGAAACACTCCAAAACTGCCATCATCAACAAGTGGCAACAAAATCTAACATTAAAGTCTAATTTTAGACTTTTAATCTTACAATCTTAAAATAGACATGTACATGAACTTACATTACAAATTTGGTTGCAATCCACCACACGGATGCGAAGATTATAACGTTTGAAGTGCAAAGAAAAGTATTTTTTCCCCCTTGCCCGTCAAGGTCAGCCTACTTTGACTAGGCATATCTTCTAGTTTTTACATTGAAATGTGATCAAATCTTTTACCAATATGACTTATATGTTGTTAGCTATTTGTGTGCAAAATTAGAGGTCAATTTGAAGGGTAATAGATGTAGAAATATACACTTTAGTGAAAGGGGGTACAAAGTGATGACAATTACTACATAAGTGATATGAAATTGTTTGTTTCATACAAGTCGTTGCATTTGAGAATCCCAATGGTGGAAACTTTCAATTTATTTTTTCACTAATTTTAGAAAAAGAAACGACTCAAATTAGTAAAATCCATAATTTTCATGAATATATGGAATAAGTAAAGCATTATGGGAAAGGGCAGTGCTTGAAATTGGGTGGCCAATTTGTCCCGCTGTTGACCGCCCTCACAGCTGGACGAGAAAGAATCAAATAAATATATAAAAATTTGACGGGCCTGCTTCTGGCGCAGGACGCTGGTAGGCTAGCTGACGGCTGGTCGTTTGCTGTTTTTTTGAAATTATTTTAACAACTCTTTTAATAATTTTCACAGTTTTTTTCCTTGGACTTCGTGCATAGAAGTCTGGACTCCTTTCCTTGCCCTTTCTGTCCCAACATTCTGCTCCATTTTACTCCTCAATTTGCATTGGTTGACATGGCTGCCCCAATAGTCCAGACTCCCCATTTTGACCTTTGAAGGCTAATAACTTTTGAACCAAAAGTCCAAAATCATATTTGAAAAAATCCCCATATAGATTTCATCAAGGACAATGCAGTGTAAAAATTTCATAAGAATCGGTGTATTTTTTCCACTCAAAGGTACATGCCCAAAATCCAAAACGTACGCCCCAAGTACACTTGGGCTCTTAAGGGTTAAGCCAGTTGAGGACTCAAATGACATTGTATGTCAAAAACAATTATGTAGAAAGATACGGAATTAGGAATGAAACTCAACAAATATTTTTTCAAATTTAATCTCAAAGATTTGGAATTGATATAGAATTTAAAAGCCTATAAATCATAGGAGCCCATAATCAAACGGTAGAGTAGGTGAGATTTGGTGCCCTTCTTTGCCCAACACCAATGAGTGATAGTGAGTAAAAGAGAGAAGACATGCCATGGATAACCAACTCATCGAGGTACTGAATGGCTGCGATTAATTTCATGACCGATGATTTCCGATCACATGCAAATACGTGAACAGTAGTCCCAGTGTTCTACAATTCTCCCAGTCTACGGTTTTTCCACTTTTCTTGACATAACAGTTTCTTGGTAGCGCCATGGGCCCTTTTTTTGGTAATCAGTTAACCAACCGTATAGGCAGACAGTTAAGAGGAGCTCAATCGTCACGAACAAAAGGCCAATGGTAGGACAACGACACCAGCCAGGGAGGCGACGACAGGAGATTGGTAGAAAATCAGGGAACGTTGATACTCTAGGATCTCATGCACTTAACAAAACTTATGTTCACCGAAACTTTCCAGGAATTTGAATCATCTTTTCAAGTTCACATTTTTCACGTTATCATCTTGGTTCCATTGCCGGGACATTCTGAGACTTGAAAGGGTGAGAGCCAATTAAAGACTGATGCTATAGCAAAATAGTGAGGTTAGAAGCCGTCTGTCAGAGATATAGAATCCTTCGGAGCATGAACGGGGGCCTGCAATTTGAAGCGCACGGATGGGAGATACGGCCGATCAGCACAACTTAAGATGGTACATAAATACTCGATATCTCCCCAAAATATTTCAGAACTGATTTGTTATATCAAGTATGTGGAAGAGTCAGACGCCCGTTTTCGTTGTCGACAACAAAATATAAACCCAATTCATCACCAGTTAGAAAGTCTGCGACGAAGTGAATTATCGCAAGAATGGTCAACAGTTCAAGAACTTTCATTTAATCAGATTTGCCGAGAGGTGGCATACGACCGGGAGGGTGCTACGTGGAAATTGAGTTCAAGTTTATGGAAAAATTCAAAGTCTCCCAGATTGGCGAAGATGGAGACCTGGAAACTTAACTTTGATGGCTCGTGTTCCAGAAGTTTAGGATCAGGCGCCGGAGTAATTTTGGAAAGTCCAGAAGGCAAGAGGGAAGCATTTCACCAAGACCTTGGTCAAGGTTTAACCTGCAACCAAGCAAAATACGCAGCGCTAATCACCGGACTAGAAATAGCGAAGCGTAAGAAAATCCGAAATTTGCTGATACGTGGCGACTCAAAACTTGTCTACAGATAGATTTCTGGAGACTGGGAGGTGAGATCAACCAATTTAATACATATTACGAAGCAGCCGTACAACTAAAAGAACAATTTGAAACCATCAAAGTGTTTCATATCCCACGTGAGCTGAATCAAGATGCTGACACTGCGGCCAAGAAGTAAAGCTCTGAATGCACTTGAAATACAAGGATAACACCTCTTCGACGTTATTTACTGTTAGTGAAATGACATGCCACACTTAGCGGACTTTCCTACATATTTAGCGGACTTTCCTACATACTTAGCGGACTTTTCTACACATTTAGCGGACTTTTCTACACACTTAGTGGACTTTCCTATACAGTAACGGATTTTTGCACACAACATATTAATCTTCACAGAATCAGTACATATGCACAGTAGGTTCAATTCAGAAAGGGAAGAATCTTTGACAACGTACTTTGAAGAAATCTTGTGGACACGTTTGTTAGATCAACAAGAAAGAGAACTAAAACAAGCTAGTTTCAGTTTCGACAATAAACCTAAAGGATTAGTACTAAAAAAGAGACCATTCACGGTAAACATGGTGTCGATTCCAGTCTTTACCGGGGAAGAAGGAGAAGATCCCGAGCGCTTCCCAAAGCAATATAAGCGAGCGTGCATGGCAAACGGCAATCGAACAGAGGATTGCTGATCGGAACTCCTGCCGATACACTTGGACGACACCGCGTCCTATTGGTATGATAGACAACCTCCTTCTACCAGATTGTCGTGGCATAATCTAACTGCGGCCTTAGTTATGGAGTTTCAGGCAAGAGAAAGTTATGAGATGCTCTTAGGATCATTAAGCCTTATGAAACAAGGTGCCGAGGAAAGCGTTCGTCAATTTAGTGAACAAGTCAGAGAAATACAGGCGCGTATTCAGAGGAGCTTACGAGGAGCCATATGCAACAAAGGAGAAGGCAGCTCGAACCATATTACAGAAGATACCGCCAGTTTAAATGCCATAAATGCGCTTGCACTTAGAAGTTTTGTGGGAGGACTTAAACCAACAATCCAAGAAATTGTAGCGTGGAAAGAGCCTGACACGTTTGAAGCTGCTCTCTCGTTAGCGCAGAAAAAGGAAGTGAACTTGCAGAGTATTGCACAGCCACAAGTACTAGTCGCAGCAGTGACTCCTATGGTTACTTGTTTAGTACAAACCGCACCGTCCTTTACTGAAGTCAAGACTGAAGCCAATATAAAAGATCCGGAGATAAGTCAATTAGTCTCAGATATGCGAGATCTGAAATTATATCTCCTGCAAGGACAAAGCAACTCACGTGCAAAAAGCCCGGTCCCTGAAAATCGACAGAATGTCAATCGTTCTGTCCAGTTTGTTACTTATCATGGTTGTGGTCGAAAAGGTCACTACAAGAGTGACTGCCCGGATTCCAATAAAACTCCTCTCCAACCCTCCACCAAGTTGGCCGAAGTCAATCTGCTGCATTAGCAAGCAGTCCACGTGTGATCGAAGAAGAGCCAGAGATTATGGCAGCTGAAAGGGATCGGCCCCCGAAAGACCGCGACGAGTCAGAGAAACATAGATCCAAACGTTCGAAGCCCGATAAGAGGGGGAAAGCAAACAAAGCTTGGAGACGTATTGGAATAGAGGACTTACCACTCAACCGCGGGCAGCAAGAATACTCGATCCTACAGGATTTAGGACGTCAAAACGCGAATATCACAGTAGGACAGCTGATGGCACGATGTCCCTCGTTGCGCAGGGAACTCCGACAAGGTGTCAATACGCGCCGACAGAAGCACATACCCGAGGTACACTTAACCGACAGAGCACGTGGAGACCTAAAGTCACCTTAAGTTGAAGCCACTGTTGACGGCCGAGAGGTGGGCGGTTGCCTCATTGATGGAGGTGCTGCAGTTAATGTCATGTCGATGTGGTTCATGAACGATCCGGGTTTAATCCCGGACAAATCATCGTCCATTCGCCTGAAAGTGGCTGATCAAAGGTGTGTTCGTTCCGCAGGTTTAATTAAACAAATACCAATTCCGGTGAATGGCATTACAGTAAATATCGACTTCCATGTTCTTGACATTTCTACGGGAAGAGGAGGTTATCCCATAATATTAGGAAGACCCTGGTTACGACAAGTGAGAGCCGTAAACTATTGGGAAAAAGGACGAATGAAAATCGGATCGGCTTGTAACCGCGTCAGGATACAAGTCATTCCAGGACCAGATGCTAATTCATCAGGTGACTCGTCTGAAGTATGCACCTCAGAAGACACGGACAATTCAACATGGAGTACTGATGTCACCACCGATTCAAGCGCAGAGTCGGAAGAATCTGAAGCGGAGTTATATGTTCTAGATGTTCTTCCGCAAGTAATCACTAGTTCAATGGAACACCTCGAAGATGTCAATGTAAGCCCGACCAGACAAGAAGAGCTACATTCAATCGTAAAGTTTGGTTCTACTTTGTCGGCCCCAGAAGGAGCTGAGATGGAAGCTGTGGTGCGCGATTACTCAGACCTATTTGTTTCTCGTCATTGCGACCTCCCGGCCATCACATTAGACGAACACCGAATAGAGTTAACAAGCGATGCTAAACCCTTCCGATCACGGCAAAAGCGAATGGCCCAGATCGTATGGCGGTTTTGAAAGCAGAGTTGGACCGACTCTTAGAAGGGGGGTTTGTGAAAGAAGTGAAGAATACAGAATGGGTCTCGCCGGTAGTAATCGTACCAAAGATGGGAGGGAAATGGCGAGTATGCGTGAATTACAAGGCATTGAATAAGTTTACCAAAAAAGACAGGCAACCTTTCCCTCATATTGATGAACTTCTCGACGAAGTTGCCGGTCACGAGATTTTTTCGTTTTGTGACGGATATGCGGGTTACCATCAGATCCGCGTACACCCTGATAGTATTTTATATACTACTTTCACCACGCCGTGGGGCACCTTTGCCTATTTACGGATGCCATTCGGCCTTTGCAACGCGGGAGGGACATTTCAGCGTGTGCAGCTCAAAATTTTTGGATCTTACATCGATAAATTTATTCGGGTGTATTTAGACGACTTCGCTATTTATGGAAGGAGAATGGATCATGTTGCGCAGGAGCGTGCTGCTTTTCAAAGATTGCGCGAACACGGTTGTTCTCTTAGCCCTGAAAAATGTTGATTAGGATTCGAAGACGGACATCTGCTTGGTCATGTTGTTTTCAGCGGCGGTATGCGCATTGATCCAGGAAAGGTTCAAAAAATTTTAGAGATGACATCTCCCATCAACCGTGAGCAGGTCGGCAAACTGTGGGGCACTACAATATACCACAATCGGTTTATACCGAACTTGGTAAGTGTAGGGAGACCAATCAGTGCCTTAATTAGCAAATCAAACAACTTCTCTTGGAAAAAAGAACAACAACAAGCGTTCAATTATATAAAAGAGCGTTTAGCAAGTGACCCCGTGGTTAAGAATCCCGATTGGAGTCGGAGGTTTATCATAAACCCGTCTGCTTCCGAATTTGCAGTCGCCGCTGTTTTGTTGCAAAACGACAAATCAGGGAGGGCTCATCCCATATATTATGCCAGCAGGCTTCTAAATTTGTATGAACCTAAATATACAGCGATTGAGAAGTTAGGTATCTCTCTGTTATTTGCATGTACTAAGTTCAAACATTACATCCTTTCGAGCTCACAATCAACACTGGTCCAGTGTGAGATTGAAGGTCTCAAACAATTGGTGCAGCAAGCTAACCCTGAAGGGAGATCTGCTCGTCTCATGGCCGCGCTGCAGATATTTGATTTAGAGATAAAGACGAAAAAAGGTTCTCGCGCGACCCATGCAGGTTTGGTATTGGAACTTGGCCGGCATCAGGAAGAAGAAACCGGCGCCTTGTCAGACGAAGCGGAGCGTTATGTCATCAACGACACGACCGAATCGCCCGATTTTGGATACGGAGACATCAAGGCCTACATAGAAAACTTGACGTTACTCGAAGGAGCAAATGCCAGACAACTAAAAGAGATTAGACGTAAGAGCATTCTTTATACTCTTGTCGGGGGTGAGCTTTATAGAGCAGGCAAAGACGGCATTCTTAGGCGAGCAGTATCATTGTCAGAGACGAAAGAAATTTTACATGCTTGTCATGAAGGAGTTTGCGGTGGACACTTTGCCACTGACATCACCATGAGAAATTTTTTACAAGCAGGCTACTACTGGCCTTCAATGTTTAGAGATGGAAACGATTATTGTAAAAGTTGTGAACAATGCCAGCTTTACGGAAGAAAGGTTGTGTCATATGCTAAACTGCATCCGATATATCCGTCCGGTGTTTTTGAGAAGTGGGGGATCGACTTCATCGGACCTCTCCCGCTTACTGCTAGACGAAACGAATACCTGATTGTGGCAACATATTATCTTTCAAAGTGGTCGGAAGCAGCGCCCGTCAAGAAATGCAATAAGAAGACAACTGCTGATTTTATTTTCAATCAAGTAATTTGTTGTGACGGATCAGGGTACGCATTTCATGAACGAATTAGTCACTGAACTGCTTACCAGGATGTCCGTAAAGCATCGCCAAGCAAGCCCATATTACCCGCAAGCGAATGGTTTGGTGGAAAGAACTAATGGAATACTCGTTGGTATAATCAGTAAGGTGGTACTTGACAAACGTAAAGAATGGGACTTGCATGTCGGGGAGGCGTTGTGGGCATACCGCACAGCGCATAAAACGGCCACGGGTCATACCCCTTTTCAACTTGCATTCGGTTTTGAAGCGATTATACCGATTGAGCTGGAGCTGCCATCTTTACGGACGGCATTACGTCATCAACTTGGAGACACCAACTCATTAACAAGCTGAATTCTATCGTTAGAAAGGCTCGACGAGACACGTTGCAGAGCTTTGCAGACTTACGAGAGAATACAATTAAGGAGAAAGGCTCGTCATGATGCTGCAAAACTTGTGACGAAGTTTGAACGTGGAGATCTCGTACTGATGATTGACCATTGGCTAGCCAAACAACACGGTCAGAAATTCAAACCACGTTGGACCGGACCATATGTTATTCATGAGGGCTTCAATAACGGGTCATACTTATTGAGCACACCTTCTGGCGAAATCCTGCGTAAAGTCTATAATGGTTCAAAACTCAAGATATATCGGAATCGCACCGAGCAGTCTCAAGTCGCTTTCAAAGCTCTGGTGACTGGGGAGGAGATGAATGGCTGCGATTAATTTCATGACCGATGATTTCCGATCACATGCAAATACGTGAGCAGTAGTCCCAGTGTTCTTCTACAATTCTCCCAGTCTACGGTTTTTCCACTTTTCTTGACATAACAGTTTCTTGGTAGCGCCATGGGCCTTTTTTTTGGTAATCAGTTAACCAACCGTATAGGCAGACAGTTAAGAGGAGCTCAATCGTCACGAACAAAAGGCCAATGGTAGGACAACGACACCAGCCAGGGAGGCGACGATAGGAGATTGGTAGAAAATCAGGGAACGTCGATACTCTAGGATTTCATGCACTTAACAAAACTTATGTTCACCGAAACTTTCCAGGAATTTGAATCATCTTTTCAAGTTCACATTTTTCACGTTATCAGTACCCAATGCCAATCGGCCTTCTTCAACTTTCAAGACAAGGCCACCAATGAGAGCTCAATTGAGGATGAGAATTCCAAAATTGCACACTTCATGACCCAATGCCGATAATGGCTGGGGTTTTCAGAGTTTGAGTAATCGGTTTTGGATAACTTGATGCACCATGCCATGAGTACTATTCGGATCGGAATTGGGTGCCATTACCTTGTTGTCTTTTCTTTCTAGTTCGATTTAGGTTGTTTTGTTTTTTTTTATCTCAATTCTAGTGCTGTAGTTGAGGGTCATCTTATTCAACTTCATTTCATTTAATGTGCCCACTTCTAGATTGTTTCAGCATCTCTGTGTGCTTAAATATTTTTGTAAATTTTGTGGTCTCAATTTTGTATTGTTGCAATTAAGAATCATGTGAGTTAGTTTTCTTTAACTTGTTTTAAATTTCTATTAATGCTGCTAAAATAACTTTGGACCCCCTAAATAAGAGGGCCAGAAAAATGACCTCATGCAATTAAGATTGGGCCTACCTCGGGTAAGTCCCAGCGAGAGGGTCGATTCGCCCTGGCCTTATTTCCCATAGCAGCGCTCACTTGCACCGCTAGAAAGTCCGTATCCGGCCCTCTTCAAAACCACACGTCCAATCTTGCACTTCATACTGCACATGCCCTTCTGGTTCCCATGTCTAACTATGTCATGCTCTACATCTCCATGCCATGTCCTCCTTCGTCCGCATTATGTCCGCTATTTCAAAATTAGTCTCAATCAGCATGTTTTCATGACCCTTTCATGGGTATGAATATTTAGAATTGGAATTGAGGTTCATGTTCACATTTTTATTTTGGTGTCATGGAATAGTGCCCGTGTTGTGGTAGAGGCGGTCCCGAGTGTTTATGTTTTGTAGAGATACTGGTGTTATTGTCAAAGATTTTCTTCTACCTGCCCCCAGCTGTGTCTGCAGTTGATGTTAAAGTTAAGGATACCTCGTGGGCAAACAATTTTACATGGAGAAGCATTTATACGGCCTTAAGGAAATATACCGCGATTTTTCCTCAAGTTGGGCCATTCACTTATAAGGACTTGAAGTGAGATTTACTAAACCTATGTCTGGTGGATATGGTCTTAGTGGTGGAACGAACAAACACTTTATTCTTTCTGATCTCCATTAGAGACCGGAGTTCTTCTTTTTGAAGTGAGGCTTGGGCAAAAAGCTCATAATTCAATTTTTGAGGACATGCATGAAACTTCAAATACTATCCATTATCCAAGAGGATAGATCCTTGACTGCCAACCGATTTCAAGGTACCACATGCTCTCCAACAACCCTAAATCTAGGTCTCTACAACAACAAATAAAATTGTCAGGACCTTTATAAGAGAAAAGTGCGTAAAGGAAAAGTACGTTAAAAAAAATGTATAAAGAAAAAGTGCATAAAGAACAAGGAAAAGAATAGCAGAGGAATTTCTCAAACACAACACCCTCACACAAAGTCTAAAGTAGAAGCCTGAATTGAAATATCAATAGTAAAATAGGCAAGATTCAATTTAAACATTCAAATGTCAAGTTATTGTAGCAACATTAACAAAAATTAAAAACAAATTAATGAAAACTAACTCACACGATTCTTAATTGCAACAATACAAAATTCAGACCACAAAATTTACAAAAATATTCAAGCACACAGATGCTGAAACAATCTAGAAGCCGGCAGAACAAATGAAATGAAGTTGAACAAGATGACCCTCAACTACACCACTAGAATTGAGATAAAAAGAAATCAACCTAAATCCAACAAGAAAGAAAAGACAATAAGGTAATGGCACCCAATTCCAATCAGAACAGTATGCATGGCATGATGCATGAAGTGACCTAATACCTATAACTCAAACCCTAAAAAAATCCATGGAGAGAGCTGATCGAACCTCGATTTCAACTTCAGAACCTCCCGAATAGGTAATTAGCAATTAACCTCTGTTGTTTCAAAGAGCGAAACAAATCCAAGCAGAGTGCAGAATAGATCTCTCGAATCTGCCTCTGTTCTTTCCTGAGACCCTAAGACCTTGTAACTTAGTCCTCGCACGCTGTGAATTGTATCTTTTCCAGGTGTCTGAGCGACAATCAAGCTTTCCCTACCAAAATTGAGAATCTCTGAGAGGTACTTCAACGGCAGCGTAGCTATTGAGAACTTCGACAACGACTCCACGAGTTTTGACATCATTTCGCACTTCTAATTATTAAAAATCAGCCCCCTCAATAATTCACACATCATCTACAATTTAGGGTATCTTCAATATCCACCTTCATTTACATCACGGGCATCTAGACACATTTCATCAAACAACATGGTACTCAAGAGGCTGTTGTGAAGCAAATCTGTGAACAAGTTTCGTCGTGTTCAAAGAATAATATACAGTATATTGCAGAATGAGCTCGCCCAATGCGGGAAGAATCCGTCATCTCACAACCAGAAGTTGATCTCCGAGATGTACCATGCTAAGGTGAGATCAGCTGAGATGGATTATTTACAGGACTGCCTGCCTCAAAGAATAGTTTCTACTTGTACTGGAATCAAAATTGGGGGAGTGAAATTCTCACTGTTGTTGAGCTGGGAAAGGTCCGGGGGCGCCGTTCCATCCCTGCACGCATCGGAGAAGAGGGCGGATGAGCTTGCCCTCGGACATGGCCTCGAACACCTTCTGGATCTCGGTTCCGGGCGACACGGTCCGCAGCCCAGACAGGAGCTGCGTCCCGAGCTCGGCCCGCACGAATTCATACAATGGATACGTTCTGCAGCTGTGGATCCTGTTGGCGACGGAAGACAATCCCTTGTTGTCATACGCTTCTCGGACGATCGGCACCACGATGCGCAGCCGCTCCTGCACCTCAGCTTCGAAGACGGGGATCTGGGCGAACACAGAGCTGGAGGCGTCCTTGTTGGCTAGCTTGAGCGCGTGGGAGATGAGCGCCGCGCGCAGCTTCTCCATCAAGGGGTAGGATTCGCTGGCGGCGTCGTCGATGTAGGAGAAGACGGGCTGGCGCTCGACGACGAGCAGGAGGTCCTTCTCGCAGAAGCGCGACGGGAGGAGCGTGCCGTCCTTGCTCATGAACAGCGTCTTCTTGGCTGCTTGCGAGACGACCTGCTTCACGGCCGCCTGCATGGTTTCCTCCACATGGCGGAGGTCGATGGCCTGGCAGAGCGCCACCAGGAACGACGAGCTCATGAGCTTGAGAATCTCCACGGCCTCCTCGGTTTTGCGCGCGGACACGAGCCCCAGGGAGTTCACGTCCTGGTTGTGCTGCTCGGCGCTCTGGACGTGCGTGGTGACCGGGTTGGCGAGGTAGTTGAGCTCGGAGAGATACGACGCCATCGCGATCTCGGCGCCCTTCATGCCGTAGTCGAGGCTGGGGTTGGGGCCCCCGGAGAGGTTGGAGGGCAAGCCGTTGTTGTAGTAGTCGTTCACGAGCTCGCTGAACTGCGCGAACATGAGCTTGCCGATGGCCGCCACCGCGAGGCGCAGGTTGTCCATGGAGACCCCGATGGGTGTCCCTTGGAAGTTGCCGCCGTGGAGCGCAATGCCTCGCGCGGCGTCGATGATGGGGTTGTCGTTCACGGAGTTGATCTCGCGCTCGATGGCGTGGGTCGCAGCGCGCACCACTTCGACCTGCGGCCCGAGCCACTGCGGGGACGTGCGCAGCGCGTACCGGTCCTGCTTCGGCTTCTTCAAAGGATCGGTCTCGTTCACCTTGGCGGCGGCCTTCATGAAATCGCTCCCATCCAAGAGCCACTCCATCACGGCCGCGGCCTCCATCTGCCCGGGGTGGTGCTTCAGCTTGTGCGTCAACGGATCAGCGAACTCCGGCTTCCCCTGCATCACCTCGCAGAAGAGCGCGGACAGAACCTCGGCGAGAAGCGCGAGCAGATTCGCGTCGAAGCAGACGGTGGACGCCAGCGCAGACCCCACCGCGGTGCCGTTCACGAGCGCCAGCCCTTCCTTGGGCTGCAGCTCGAACGGCTTCTCGACGCCGGCGATGCGCAAGCCCTCCAGGGCGGACACCTCACGTCCGTCTTCCGTGATGGCGACGGAGTTCGGGCGCGCGGTGAGCAGCCCGGCGATGTACGACAAGGGCACCAAGTCCCCGGACGCCGTCACGGTCCCGCGCAGCGGCAGCTTGGGCGTGACGTGCGCGTTCAGGAGCTTCTCCATGGCCGCGAGAATCTCCCACCGGATGCCCGAGTAGCCCTGCATCAGCGTGTTGGTGCGCACCAGCATTGCGGCGCGGGCGGTCTCGGCCGGCAGCGCGTGGCCCTTCACGAGCACGCCCGCGTTCAGGAAGCGGATGAGCTCGCGCTGGAGCTCCACGCCCTGCTGCGTGCGGCGGTGCGAGGTGGCGCCGAACCCCGTGGTGACGCCGTAGATGTCCCCGCCGCTCATGATCTTGCTCAGCACCCAGTTGGACGACTCGTCCACCCTCGCCTTTGCATTGGCCGCGTCCAGCACGACCTGGACCTCCGGCCTGCGCGCTATGGCGGTCACTTGGCCCACGGTCAGGTTCACGCCCTCGATTGCGACCTCGTCGGAGTCGAAGTATGTCGCCACCATGCGCTTGATCTCGTCCAAATGGTTGCCTTCCATGGCAGCCGCTGTCTTGGCCCAGTTGAGGGGATCCGCGCCGACTGATCCATTGCAGAAAGCCGCCTCATCGAGCTTCATCTGTGGAGCCATAGAGCTCAGTGTGGTGCACTTTGTCCGATTAGAAACCTCTCAGCCTGTGATGTCCCAGGATGCTGAATATTTATTTCTGGCTAAAGAGTTGATCTTAGAAATCTCTACAGAAACGAACGATTGAAGCACCTCGACTGAGATCGATGAGGAGCTGGAATGTGAGACCAAGGACATATATGAGAATGAAGCGCCTCCACTAAGATGAGGAGTTGGAGTGTGAAGCCAAGGATTTACATGAGAATGGACACGGAGAGAAACGACGTGACTTTGAATTCCATGGCGACTGTGGGGTCACATGGGGCTTGCATGAGGACGTCGGCGTTTCCTTTCATAATCTCGGGGCACACGTTTTGACCTCCCAATGGAAAAGTTCAGAAAAAAGGGGGCCGTCAACGTGGTGACGTAAGTAAAATTGTAGTAAACAGTTGAGGGCTTGAACCACCAGTTCGTTGTTGGATAAGTTATTGACCTGGAGTCGTCTTCGGGTCTTCATTATGGGAGCCCAGATGAAAATACAGGGTGACCATTTCCGAGCTCGACTTTCAGATTCTCTCACTGTTCATGGTATTGGGGTGAAGAATGATTTGTGGTTTCCTTTCCTCGGCGCTGTTCATAGACGCGCTCTGCCGCGACGACAAATCACGGAGCTCGCTGAGAGAATATTCGCCTGACCAGGCTCACCATCTCTGGAAAAGGATGAGACTCCACAGTTTCGCACCGTTTTCGTGGATCATATTCCAAGACACCGATGGTGCGTGAAGTTTTCTGGGGTAATGCACTGATCATGCAGTGTGAAGTCTTCCTGGCGTTCGGCATCGCTTTGGTATCCCTCATGCTAGGTGGACGTACTGCGAGGCTGGGATGGGTGAGGGTAATAGGCTGGTAAGGATCTGGGAGTCTGATTGTGAGTTTGATTTGGAGCCTGATGGAAAGAGTATACAATTCCAGTGAACATCGGAAGTAGTTTCGGTGGTCCTTCAACAGTAAACTCCATTTTGTATATTTTGCAACTCATTACCAAACTCCCGGTTTTTACCTCTAGTGTTTGTCATTCGTGGTCAACCATGGCAAGTCAAGTTTTGTCTGCTGGTGTCGTCTGGCCACGTCACCAAAACCGCTCCTTCATTCTAGAGTTGGAGTGACGTATCAGCACGTTGAGTGCACTGGAAACCCTAGGCACTAAAACGTGATTTTCGTGAACTTTGTGAATTTCATGAATTTCGTAAAACTACCGCTGTCACGCTGGTGGCCATTGTCATCCAATGCATCTTCTACTTGACCTGCAAGTCGTATCACCAGGAAATCATCGACCGGGCCGCGTTGGCGGAAAAGCTGGATGGGTACTAGTTGGGAGATTACTTGCCCGTCACTGGCCCTTTAGAGTCACTCTAGATGCCGAGCTAGAAGAGATGTGATGCAAATAAGGAGTAAGGAAAATGGTAGCAAGGCCTGATCAGTTCTACAACTTTCCCAGTATCCTATTCATGGAGTTTCTGACCGATGAAGACATACTGTGTCGTCGTTTACTGAGGACGCCGCATATTAAGTCTAATTTCCTCGACGTTTCCTTCCTCAATTAGTGCGAAGCCTCCACTTCAACTCAGCTTCATAGACCCTCCAAGAATGAAACGAGGGCTTGGCACTCTTACAGCATAATTGGCAATGTTTAGCAAGCAGAGGGTCGCTTTGTTATTTTGTTCATGCATCGAGCGCTTTGTTATTTTGATCATGCATCGAGTGCATGCCCCATTTCTCGAGGTTGTCTGTGACGAGGGACTTGACTGTCTCTCTGAAGAAACGTCGTTCGTCTGTGAAGATGGAATTGGATGCTGTGTTTGTGAGCTTCGTTTCTTCGGTTCGTCCGCAAGGAGTGATTTCAATGTCCCACTTCAATGTTTCAGTCTCTGTGAACTCCATATCCTCGGTGACGAGGGACTTGAATGTCTCTCTGAAGGAATTTTGTTCATTTGTGAAGGACGCTGTGTTTGTGAACTTCGTTTCTTCGGTTTGTTTGTAACGAGTGATTTTAACTTCGATGTCTCCGTCTCTGTGAACTCCATATCTTCTGTGACGAGGGACTTGAATGTCTCTGTGAAGAAGCCGTGTTTGTTAGTGAAGAGGGATTTGGATTTGTTTATGATGCTGTGTTTGTGAGCTTTGGTTTGTCTGTGATGAGTGACTTGAATGTCCTCAATGTCTCTGTCTCTGTGAAGACTCTAATTCCTTGACTCTCTGAGGAGCTATCTACCTCATGCATATCATCCTCACAAAAAGAAGAACTGAGAAGAAACAACCATTACCCTAAGCGGTGGACACTTTCTTACAAAATTACCGTAGGTGAACCACTAGTTCCGCGTTTCTTAGTTAGAAAAATGCTTGCCGAATTAAGTGGGAACATATTTAATGAAATTGCCAAACTAGAGAAACTCTATATTTATAGATTTTGTCACATTGGAAGACATCAAAGGGGAGTGGAGCATGGAAAAGTCTCCCTTCAAGGTTGTGCAAACATGGAGGCTTTGTTTCCAAACTCCAAAGCCTTGGTTTCTAGCCCCATGATCGTCAAATGTGCTAAATATAGTAATATGTGAAATTATGCGGAAAATCAATTTATATTGATTTTGGATGCTGAATGGCCTTTTCTCACTTTAATTAATCATTCGGCATGGAGGGGCCAAACTAGAGGTTCACCTACGGTAATTCAGAATGGGAAATATCCAAAACTTTTGGAAAATTCAAGAGATCTGTCTAGGTGATACCCATGTTATGTCAAGGTGATAACCGTGTAATACCTATGTGATACCTATGTAGTGCCTAAATGATACCTATGTAGTGCCTAAGTGATACCCATGTTAATATGTCAAGGTGATAATTGTGTAATACCTATGTGATACCTATGTAGTGCCTAAGTGATACCCATTTTAATATGTCAAGGTGATAATTGTGTAATACCTATGTGATACCTATGTAGTGCCTAAGTGATACCCATTATGTTCAAACCACTAGGATCTCGAAAAATAATTTGTTCGGCAGACAATGTCCAAAAGTGACCACTTCTTACGGTATGTCAAGACTCAACCTAATTTGCAAAGGAAATATCACAACTACCACCTCATTTACAATTTGCGATAAACCTTGACCTTGTCATATTGGCAAAGCCTATTTTTGGATGTGTTAGTGTTGGGCCACGGGACAACACATGCCATTTTTTTTACAGAAACTCGTCTTTTGCCTTGTGTCCCTTCTCCAGTCTCTTTTTCCTTCATGCCATGTTCGACTCTATATCCTGCACCCTAGTTTTGACCTCTTCGTGGTCTGCCGGCACGCTCGGCCGCTTCTAATTGGGCCATAGCACACCAAATACACACAGTATCTCATCAACAATGATTACCTCGATGAATATGTGCAAAATATGACTACATTCCTAGCGTGGTAGACGCGCTACGTTGTATAGCAATGTGCAAGCTCGCCCTGCTATTTCTCAGGCCAGGGCGAATTGACTCCCTCACTGGGACTTATCCAAGGGGGCCACGAGGTGGTGGGGCCAAACCTAGCCCCTATTTTGTTTTTGGATGGGACCCTATTTATAACGAGGGAGGATTCTTCAAGATATGCAATGCCCGTAGGCTCCAAATTTGTCAAAATAAAATCCAAAAAAAGCCTCTCGACCCTTCAAAATAAGAGGGCCAAAAAAATGGCCCCATACAATTAAGACGGGCACCACCTCTGGTAAGTCCCAGCGAGGGGGTCGATTCGCCCTGGCCCTATTTCCTTGTAGCAGCACTGACTTGCACCGCTAGAGAGTCTATATCCGGCCTACCTCAAAACCACAAGTCCAATCTTGCACTCCATACTACACCTGCCCTTCTTGTTCCCATGTCTAACCATGACATGCTCTACATCTCCATGCCATGTCCTCCTTCGTCCGCATTATGTCCGCTATTTCAAAATTAGTCTCAATTAGCATGTTTTCATGACCCTTTCATGGGTATGAATATTTGGAATTGGAATTGAGGTTCATGTTCACATTAGTTTTTTTTGGTGTCATGGAACAGTGTCCGTGTTGCGGTAGAGGCGGTCCCAAGTGTTTAGGTTTTGTAGAGATACTGGTGTTATTGTCAAAGATTTTCGTCTACATGCCCGAGCTGTGTGTGCAGTTGATGTTAAGGTTGAGGATACCTTGTGGGCGGCCGACTGCAAACAGTTTTACATAGAGAATCATTTATACGTCCTTCAGGAAATATACTACGATGTTTCCTCGAGTTGGGCCATTCACTAATAAGGACTTGAAGTGAGATTTATTAAACCTATGTCTGGTGGATATGGTCTTAGTGGTGGAATAAATAGACTATTCACTCTGGTCTCCATTAGAAACTAGAGTTCTTCTTTTCGAAGTGAGGGTTGAGCAAAAAGCTCATAATTCAATTTTTCTGGACAGGCATCAAACTTCAGATATTGTCCATTATCCAAGAGGATAGATCCTTGGCAGCCAACCGATTTCAAGGTACCACATGCTCTCCAACAACCCTAAATCTAGGTCTCTACAACAACAAATAAAATTGTCAGGACCTTTATAAGAGAATAGTGCTGAAAAGAAAAGTACATAAAAAAATGCATAAAGAGAAAGTGCATAAAGAACAAGGAAAAGAATAGTAGAGGAATTTCTCAAACACATCACCCTCACGCAAAGTCTAAAGTAGAAGCCTGAATTGAAATATCAATAGTTAAATAGGCAGGATTCAATTTAAACATTCAAATGTGAAGTTATTGTAGCAGCATTAACAGAAATTAAAAACAAGTTAAAGAAAACCATCTCACACGATTCTTAATTGCAACAATACAAAATTGAGACCACAAAATTTACAAAAATATTCAAGCACACAGATGCTAAAACAATCTAGAAGCGGGCACAACAAATGAAATGAAGTTGAACAAGATGACCCTCAACTACAGCACTAGAATTGAGATAAAAAAAAAAAACAACCTAAATCGAACTCGAAAGAAAAGACAATAGGGTAATGGCATCCAATTCCGATCAGAATAGTACGCATGGCATGGTGCATGAAGTGACCCAATACCGATAACTCAAACTCCAGCCATTGTCGGCATTGGGTCATGAAGTGTACAATTTTGGGATGCTCCACCTCAATTGAACTCTCATTGGTGGCCTTGCCTTGAAAGTTGAACAAGGCCGATAGGCATTGGGTACCTCCATAAGTTGGTTATCCATGGCATTGATCGAGTTTACAGAAAATGAAGCGCTCCGGTTCCAGCCTGTGTGGCACGTTAACTTACCTCCTTGGATATACGCCATAGTTGTCGCTGGTCGATCGATCGGCACTCCTCCGCAATGGATCACAATGCTCGAAGATCAGTGTTGATTATATAGAATCCTAAGGTTATCATCGTACAGTAAACACATTCATTGTGTTAGACTTAGATCTAGATTTTACATTGTGTACTTCAGGGCTTCGCCTTCCTGCTCACATTATGTTCTCTATTGCACAATCTATCATGGTATCAGAGCGCAGGTTCTGGCTCTCACCTAGTATGTAATTAGATCTAGATCTGTAGTGCACATCTAGCATGGCAAACTCCGACGAGAGCAACATGGTTGGTGAAATATTGTCTGAGCTAGGCTCTAACGCCCCACCACGCACCACTTCTAGGAGAGACATAGAGATCACGATTCCAGAGACCAGTAGGTTAGATGGACAAGTGAACTATCAGGTATGGTCTTATAGGTTAAAACGTTTGCTAAAGAGGAACAATGTGTGGACCTACTGCACCGAACCTAGATCCAGAAATGCATCTGCAGTAGAAAGAGAAGGGAGGAAGATCGCCTTGCAGGCGATTACGGACTCAGTCAAGGACTCCATGATACCTGTTGTAAGCAGATTTGAAGATCCGCATCTCCTATGGAAGGCGCTCGAAGACTGCTATCAATCCAAGTCTGGATCTCGGAGGCTTATGCTGCTGCAGAAATTGGTATCACTGCGGAAGGAAGACAACACAAGCATGGAACAATACATCACTGAGGTCGAGGACGTCATGGACCAGCTTAAGGGTATGGAGGTAGAAATCCCTGAAGACCTATGCACATTGTTACTACTAAATTCTTTGTCATCCGAATACAAGTTATTCTGCAGGACACAAACATGAAGAGACACCTTACCATCTTTTCTGGAGATAGAGTCACGGTTGCTTGATGAAGAGATGCAGCTGAGGATGGACGCAGACAAGGAAGAAGATGCACTAGCACTGGTTTTCAAAAAACAATCGCGACATCAAGGGAGTCAAACAAGCAACAACGGACCGCGACAAGAAGGCCGCGGCGCGCGAGTACCAGGCGGTGGCATGCGAACACAAGGCCGCAGCGGCGGACAGAGCGGCAGCAGCAAACAGAGCGGAAGCGCTCACAGATCGCGCGGAGACAGCCAATGGCATAGAGATAGCAGGCAACTGCGAGGAGACAACGGCGAACGACGCGAAGACAGAAGCCAACGTTACAGCTCCTCCCACAAAAACCCTAACGAGGGTCGGTCCTATGACCATGGCCAAAGCAGAACCCATGACCGTGGCCAAATCAGGTCCTATGGCCGTGGCCAAAAATCGCGACTCCAACGAAGAAGGCCACGAGTGTCACTACTGCGGGGAGCCTGGACATCTTGCCCGAGACTGCATTAAGAAGGCTATCGACCGAGTAAAGACATTGGAGGGGAAGTTAAAAAATCAACAACCTTGGCATAAAGCGCAAACAAACAACATATCTATAGGTAACAACTCAAAACTTGACTCCGACTGATATCAAAGTGGCAGTGAGAGTGCGGAAAGCGTATTAGAAACATATCTATGTAAGCTCAACGAGATTGAAGCAAACACCACCATGGGTCAAGAGGGACCGGCATGGGTGCTAGATTCAGGAGCCACACACATGTATCTGGGAATTCAAACCTAGTGCAAGATTTTGAAGCATGTACCAGCAACACCTCTATGTTAGCCGCCGGTAGAGAGGCACATAGAATTGTAGGAAGACGAGATGTAAGCATTAATTTCCCTGGTGGGAAATACAAGCAATTTAAGAACATTCTTTATGTGCCTAGTATTCGTCGCAATTTATTATCAGTTGGGCGTATTGCGGATGAGGGGTACAATATTCAGTTTTACCGCAAGGAGGTGTTAATCAGAGATGAACATACACAAGACATCATTGGTCATGGAACTAGGATGCATAAAGGCTTATATCAATTAGACCTCTCACCAGTCCATGAGGCCCGTTTTGTACAAGTAAGTGATTGGATGCGATCCAAAGTACTTCTCTGGCACCAAAGGCTAGGGCATATTAATTTCAAGACATTACACACCATGTCTTATCAAAACATTGTGAACGGTTTACCCAAGTTACCTTATGTAGACATAGTTTGTGAAACATGTCAACAAGCACCATAAGAAAACCATGTTTTTGGTGTCGTCAAGGCTCTAACGTGTTGTGTTTTCTGTGATGTCACACGTTAGTCAAAAAATTGCTACAGTACCTCAAATTTAGTTTGACGTTGCATCAAACATGTTCCTGTTAAAGACAAAACGCGTTGATGTCACCGTAGACATGCACGTTTTTGGTGACATCAAAAGAAACGTGACCACGTCAGACTATGACGTCATGAAAACACGGGATGTCCACGTCAGCCACAATTGCATTTAATTTTACTGTAGAATGACAGCAGCCCGCTGTCCAGAAGCAAAAAATGAGGAAATGGGCAGCTTTCATCCATAGTGGATGAAATATGTCGTAAGGAAGGAAGAGCCGAAGGGCGACTTACACAAAAGCAACCTCCACAACATCTACACTTTACTCTTGGGAGTGCAGGTGAGAGCAAATTGAACTTAGGTGATAAAAGTGGGAGGTGGGGAGCGGCGAAGCTCACTACAACGCTAAGAGGAGGGAGATTAGGAGAACAAAAGGAGTAGAAAGAGGCAACTTGAAGGTCACAGAACAAAGCAACGACGGCTATGGCGGTGGCTATGGCGATGGCTATGGCAGTAGCTATGGTGGGAGCCATGGAGCGGTGACGACGGAGCTAGCTGGGAGCAAGGAAGGCGATTTGCGGCAAATCAAGACGGCAAGGGGAGAGCTCAAAAGGAAGAAGAACGCAAGGGGAGCTTTGGCCATAGCCGGCTAATCCCAGCCATAGCTGACCTCAGCCATGGCTAGGAAACCCTAGCCATAGCCAAGTTCAGTATTCGCCACCGCGGAGAGGCTACTACAGTAGCAAGGCCGGTACGTCCTCGACTCACTTAAAACTCGTGAAGCACGTCCTGAGGTCTTCGCATCGAACTACAGGTACGTTATTCTAACACAAACTTGCGCAGAGCTCCACCTCGCAATCATCTTCGCGCCGAATTCCTCTTCGTGTCGCAGGTCGCACCAAGTTGCAAACCGCAGCTCTCCTATCCACACAACGCCGAACTCCAGCTCTGTAGATCCTCTTGAGCGTGGAAGTTGTGACCTAGGCCGTCGCACTCCTCCGACGTAGTCTGAAGAATAATTTTTAGGCACCCTAAACCCTTTCTTAATGCTCATGCTCGTTCATCCTCACATCACGGCTGACAAATGCTTGACGTCTTCACTAACATTGTCACACGTTCATTCCATGTTAAAGAGCACATCACGTAGAATAGCAATTTTTTATAAACATGTTTAGAAAAACGTCCAAAAGAACATGCTAGATGTTCAAGTGAACATGATCTCCGGCATGAAAAAGGTCAATGACAACATATAGGCAGAACACGCCAACGTTAGGATTGATGTCATGAGCAATACGAGCATGTCAAAACGAACGTCAAAAGTAATAGCCTTGTGTGGACAAAAAATGTTCTAAAAGCATGACGTCAGCTGACGAGGGTTGTCCACGTCATAATTCTTCGGGTCCAGTCAACAATTCTTAAATTCCACGTCACTGCGCACTCAAAATGGAGTTGGATGAAAAAAATCCCACGTGGCGTTGCCCAAAGGAAAACATAGCTGATGTAGACATGGGCCCCCCTCTACGTGGAGCCCTTTTCCACACATTTCAGGCCACGTTCAGTTGGATGTCAAGAAGTTGACAACCATATTATGACAAATTTTTAGACGTTTTTAGCCTGTTCATCTAGACGGATTTTAGGTGACATCAACATTGACGCAACAACATGTTACTTTTGACGTTCAGGCATGTTTTTCACCGTGTTACAAAAAACACGGGTTTCTTATAGTGAAGGCAAACAAGCGCGTTTTCCCTTTTCCCCAAGTACTTCTCAGACTACCGATATCCTTCAAGTTATTCATAGTGATGTTTGTGGTCCCATCAAGAAACCATCATTCAATGGTGCCAGATATTTTGTTACTTTATCGATGACTATAGTCAAAAACTATGGATTTCACTTATCAAGACCAAGGTCAAAGTTATTGACAAATTCAAAAAATTTAAAAACCGCATAGAAAATCAAACAGGAAAGAAGATTATTACACTCCATACAGACAACGGCACCGAATATATGTCTTTAGCCTTCCAACAACTCCTCATTGATTCTGGCATTCACCATGAACGCACACAGTATTACACTCCTCAAAGCAATGGTGTTTCGGAGCGCAAAAACCGATCTATAGTCGAGATGGCTCGATGTCTTTGCTTCCAACACAACATTCCATCTTACTTATGGTCCAAGGCTATCAAGACCGCCACTTATATTATCAATCAAGTCCCTACTCGTGTACTAACCAACACGACACCAGAAGAAGTTTTTTCTCGCATGAAACTTGATTTATCCCAGCTTCGTGTTTTCGGCACACAAGTCTTTGTCCACATTCCAAAAGAAAAGAGGTACAAAATGTCTCCTAAAGCCTCTAGTTGTATTCTTCTTGGTTTAGATGAATCCACTAAAGGATATAGATGTTATTGTCCACGCACACATCGCATTATCATCTCCAAGGACATTAAGATGATGAGGGAAACTCATGTCACACCCCGACCGACATTCCTTTCCTACCTGAAGCTAGACAAGGTCATTTCAGACTTGTGATTCCTCAAATGGACCTTAGACACGATATCATTCCCTCCATTGATAGTACTCAACCTCAAGAAGTGACACATTTCCCCATGCCACCTCCACCTCGACCCCAATACGGTTACAACGGAGTACACACCTCACCCCAACACACCGTGGCACTCATCGACTGAGGATCCTTCACCAAGTCACCCACCACCACCACCCCTTTGCCGTTCCAGTCGTATCAGACGACCTTTGGTGAGACTCGAAGGTTTCGTAGGCAACAGGGAGAATTCAAATCCCACCTATAAGGTAGCATTAGACGACCCCAATTGGATCAAGGCAATGCACGAGGGAATTGACAGCTTGCAGGATATGACGACATGGACACTTACAGAATTACCTCCTGGGCATCATGCCATCTCATCCAAATGGGTGTTCAAGTTGAAACCGGCCCAAGGCAATATCCCTGAAAGATATAAAGCGCGTCTAGTTGCCAGAGGTTTTCAACAATTAGAAGGTATAGACTATCATGAAACTTTTGCCTCAGTAGCCAAATACAACACCATCAAGATAGTCACCGCTCTCATTGGAACTATGGGTTGGGATATTCATCACATGGATGTCAAAAGCGCTTACCTCAACAGTCACTTAGAAGAGAAAGTATATATGCGTCAACCACCCGGGCACATTGTTAAAGGACAAGAGCACTTGGTATGTGAACTACACCGATCGTTACATGGTCTCAAACAATCCGCAAGGAATTGGAATCGCGAGATTAATCGGTGGCTTCGCAAACATTGCCTTCAACCAACTCATGCTGACAATAACCTTTACTTTCTACGTCGCGGGCACCTATATATCCCCCCCATCCTATATGTTGATGATGTCTTTATTATTGGCAATTTCACGATCAAAATCTCATGGCTTCGGGAAAGGTTCCATTCTTGATGGAAGTTGACCTACCTCGGGCTCCTTTCCAAGTTTCTTGGTATTGAGTACACATTATCTCCACAAGGCATCAACATCCATCAAACCGAATACGCACAATCCATACTTATCGAATATGGAATGCAAGACTGCAATCTGACCCAGACGCCTTTACCTGCTCGATTTACAACTTTTGTTCAAATCGAAACTCCCAATGTTGATCCTACCAGCTACAGATCCCTTATCGGTAAATTGTCCTTCCTAACTACTACACGTCTTGATCTCACTTTCGTTGGCAACCTGTTATCAAGGTACAATTCTGCTCCACAAACGGCACATCTTCAGGCAGCGAAACAAATTCTCAGATATGTATGGGGGACCACATCTCAGGACCTTTTCTATCCCCGATCCGACAATTTTCCCTACTTGGATACAACGACACTGATTGGGGGGGAGATTTAGATCAACGTAAGTCTACAAGAGCCTATATTTTCACGATCAACAATACTCCAGTCACTTGGAACACGAAGAAGCAAACATGATTGCATTGTCATCTACTGAATCCGAGTTTTGTTCCCTTGTCGAGGCTACAAAAGAGGCAAGATGGATTCAAATTTTATTTCAAGAATTGGGATTTGATAGGAAAAAACCTATTCAGCTCATGTGTGACAACCAAAGCACAATTAAGATTTCCGAAAATCCACAATTTCATTCCAAAACCAAATACTTTGAGATCCACCTCATCTTTGTTCAGGACATGGTTGAAAGAGGCTTCTTCACCACTTTTTACACCCCTACCGATCGCCAACCAGCCGACATGCTTACAAAAGCTTTAGGCCGTCTTAAATTCACGTCATGCAAGCAACTTCTAAATTTCAGCCATACAAACATTATTGATCCTTAAAGAAACTGTCGTTTTACGACAAACTATACAAATACCCTTCTCCGGATTTAGGGAGGGTGTTGTCTACACAGAATCCTAAGGTTATCATTGTACAGTAAACACATTCCTTGTGTTAGACTTAGATCTAGATCGTACATTGTGTACTTAAGGGCTTCGCCTTCCTGCTCACAATATCTTCTCTATTGCACAATCTATCAATCAAACGAGGATCACGTCAATCGTTGTATTGCAATGTACGTAAACCACGGCCACAAGAAGAAGCATCGCCGCAAGAAAACCAAGACGCCGCATCGAGAGCACTCCGCAAACCTCGGTTTCAACTTCAGAACCTCCCGAACAGGTAATTAGCAATTAACCTCTGTTGTTTCGAAGAGCGAAACAAATCCGAGCAGAGTGCAGAACAGAACTCTCGAAACTGCCTCTGTTGTTTCCTGAGACCCTAAGACCTTGTAAATTGGTCCTCACGCTGTGAATTGTATCTTTTCCAGAGATCTGAGCGACAATCAAGCTTTCCCTACCAAAATTGAGAATCTCTGAGAGGTATTTCAACGGCAGCGTAGCTATTAAGAATTTCGACAACGTGACGGAGCTGATATTCATGTAGATTACAGTCGAGCTGACTTAGGGCTGAGTGCATTTGACGGAGGTTGATGAAGGGACCTCTCGTCAAACTATTTCAGTGAACTGCTACCGCACGAACGATATGTGATGCGTCCATCAAAACCGTCATCAAACGAATATCGTCCATCCGTCCAACGAAATGCGTTGCGGACACCGACACCGTCGTTGGACGAATACCCTCCATATGTGAAACGAACTTCGTTGGTTTTGCGCCTTCTTACCCAGAGAACTCCGACGAGAGAGAGACAACAGAGGTTTTAGCGAGGTAGGATATTGCGTGCCTGGAAATCGTTGTTTTCTCGAGTTTTCAAGGACATTCTGAACTTTCAGCTGCAGTCGATCGCAACAATGCTGAGCTCGACTTCGAAGGTCCAAATTCTGGGCTGAGTCCTAATCGGGGAGCGATGGCGACGTTGTTGCAGTGTTCGTGGCCACACAGCGACTCCTGCGTCGACCTTCGCAGGCTTCTGGACCGCGCTGCAGTGGCCAATTCCGACTCATCCTCTTCTGCAGGTGGTGTGCTTGTTGTCAGGGTTTAAGGGTAGAAGCTGTTGTGGAAATGAAACCGTTAAACGAGGCAAGGACTCCATGAGTTTTGACATCTTTTCGCACTTCTAATTATTATAATCAGCCCCCTCAATAATTCACAAATCATCTACAATTGAAGGTCCTGCTTGTTGTTAGGGTTTAAGAGATGGAGATGTTTGGAGGTGGTTCTGGAAATGTAATTGACTTGGAGTTATTTGTAAAGTGTGGTTGTGATTGCTTTATGCACCACCTGGAGATCAGGCAGGGGCCTCTCCCTCAAGGGAGGAAGTCTGGATAGCATCAGAAATTTACAGTACCACCGAACGGAGCGATTATGCCCGCGCCACGAGTGCAATCAAGCTCATGCGAAACAAGGTCAGTCCCCGAACCACTGCGTCCCCGAATCACGAGACAATATGTGGGCATGTGAGAGGAGCATCGGGATTCATGGCACGTGAACTAGCAGCCTGAACCTACACGGCATAACCAGTAAGTCCTGATCTTGAATATCCACCTTCACTTACATCACGGTCATCTAGACACATTTCATCAAACAACATGGTACTCAAGAGGCTGTTGTGAAGCAAATCTGTGCACAAGTTTCGTCGTGTTCAAAGAATAATATGTATTGCAGAATGAGCTTGCCCAATGCGGGAAGAATCCGTCATCTCGCAACCAGAAGTTGATCTCCGAGATGTACCATGCTAAGATGAGATCAGCTGAGATGGATTATTTACAGGACTGCCTGCCTCAAAGAATAGTTTCTACTTGTACTGGAATCAAAATTGGGGGAGTGAAATTCTCACTGTTGTTGAGCTGGGAAAGGTCCGGGGGCGCCGTTCCATCCCTGCACGCATCGGAGAAGAGGGCGGATGAGCTTGCCCTCGGACATGGCCTCGAACACCTTCTGGATCTCGGTTCCGGGCGACACGGTCCGCAGCCCAGACAGGAGCTGCGTCCCGAGCTCGGCCCGCACGAATTCATACAATGGATACGTTCTGCAGCTGTGGATCCTGTTGGCGACGGAAGACAATCCCTTGTTGTCAGACGCTTCTCGGACGATCGGCACCACGATGCGCAGCCGCTCCTGCACCTCAGCTTCGAAGACGGGGATCTGGGCGAACACAGAGCTGGAGGCGTCCTTGTCGGCTAGCTTGAGCGCGTGGGAGATGAGCGCCGCGCGCAGCTTCTCCATCAAGGGGTAGGATTCGCTGGCGGCGTCGTCGATGTAGGAGAAGACGGGCTGGCGCTCGACGACGAGCAGGAGGTCCTTCTCGCAGAAGCGCGACGGGAGGAGCGTGCCGTCCTTGCTCATGAACAGCGTCTTCTTGGCTGCTTGCGAGACGACCTGCTTCACGGCCGCCTGCATGGTTTCCTCCACATGGCGGAGGTCGATGGCCTGGCAGAGCGCCACCAGGAACGACGAGCTCATGAGCTTGAGAATCTCCACGGCCTCCTCGGTTTTGCGCGCGGACACGAGCCCCAGGGAGTTCACGTCCTGGTTGTGCTGCTCGGCGCTCTGGACGTGCGTGGTGACCGGGTTGGCGAGGTAGTTGAGCTCGGAGAGATACGACGCCATCGCGATCTCGGCGCCCTTCATGCCGTAGTCGAGGCTGGGGTTGGGGCCGCCGGAGAGGTTGGAGGGCAAGCCGTTGTTGTAGTAGTCGTTCACGAGCTCGCTGAACTGCGCGAACATGAGCTTGCCGATGGCCGCCACCGCGAGGCGCAGGTTGTCCATGGAGACCCCGATGGGTGTCCCTTGGAAGTTGCCGCCGTGGAGCGCAATGCCTCGCGCGGCGTCGATGATGGGGTTGTCGTTCACGGAGTTGATCTCGCGCTCGATGGCGTGGGTCGCAGCGCGCACCACTTCGACCTGCGGCCCGAGCCACTGCGGGGACGTGCGCAGCGCGTACCGGTCCTGCTTCGGCTTCTTCAAAGGATCGGTCTCGTTCACCTTGGCGGCGGCCTTCATGAAATCGCTCCCATCCAAGAGCCACTCCATCACGGCCGCGGCCTCCATCTGCCCGGGGTGGTGCTTCAGCTTGTGCGTCAACGGATCAGCGAACTCCGGCTTCCCCTGCATCACCTCGCAGAAGAGTGCGGACAGAACCTCGGCGAGAAGCGCGAGCAGATTCGCGTCGAAGCAGACGGTGGACGCCAGCGCAGACCCCACCGCGGTGCCGTTCACGAGCGCCAGCCCTTCCTTGGGCTGCAGCTCGAACGGCTTCTCGACGCCGGCGATGCGCAAGCCCTCCAGGGCGGACACCTCACGTCCGTCTTCCGTGATGGCGACGGAGTTCGGGCGCGCGGTGAGCAGCCCGGCGATGTACGACAAGGGCACCAAGTCGCCGGACGCCGTCACGGTCCCGCGCAGCGGCAGCTTGGGCGTGACGTGCGCGTTCAGGAGCTTCTCCATGGCCGCGAGAATCTCCCACCGGATGCCCGAGTAGCCCTGCATCAGCGTGTTGGTGCGCACCAGCATTGCGGCGCGGGCGGTCTCGGCCGGCAGCGAGTGGCCCTTCACGAGCACGCCCGCGTTCAGGAAGCGGATGAGCTCGCGCTGGAGCTCCACGCCCTGCTGCGTGCGGCGGTGCGAGGTGGCGCCGAACCCCGTGGTGACGCCGTAGATGTCCCCGCCGCTCATGATCTTGCTCAGCACCCAGTTGGACGACTCGTCCACCCTCGCCTTCGCATTGGCCGCGTCCAGCACGACCTGGACCTCCGGCCTGCGCGCTATGGCGGTCACTTGGCCCACGGTCAGGTTCACGCCCTCGATTGCGACCTCGTCGGAGTCGAAGTATGTCGCCACCATGCGCTTGATCTCGTCCAAATGGTTGCCTTCCATGGCCGCCGCTGTCTTGGCCCAGTTGAGGGGATCCGCGCCTACTGATCCATTGCAGAAAGCCGCCTCATCGAGCTTCATCTGTGGAGCCATAGAGCTCAGTGTGGTGCACTTTGTCCGATTAGAAACCTCTCAGCCTGTGATGTCCCAGGATGCTGAATATTTATTTCTGGCTAAAGAGTTGATCTTAGAAATCTCTACAGAAACGAACGATTGAAGCACCTCGACTGAGATCGATGAGGAGCTGGAATGTGAGACCAAGGACATATATGAGAATGAAGCGCCTCCACTAAGATGAGGAGTTGGAGTGTGAAGCCAAGGATTTACATGAGAATGGACACGGAGAGAAACGACGTGACTTTGAATTCCATGGCGACTGTGGGGTCACATGGGGCTTGCATGAGGACGTCGGCGTTTCCTTTCATAATCTCGGGGCACACGTTTTGACCTCCCAATGGAAAAGTTCAGAAAAAAGGGGGCCGTCAACGTGGTGACGTAAGTAAAATTGTAGTAAACAGTTGAGGGCTTGAACCACCAGTTCGTTGTTGGATAAGTTATTGACCTGGAGTCGTCTTCGGGTCTTCATTATGGGAGCCCAGATGAAAATACAGGGTGACCATTTCCGAGCTCGACTTTCAGATTCTCTCACTGTTCATGGTATTGGGGTGAAGAATGATTTGTGGTTTCCTTTCCTCGGCGCTGTTCATAGACGCGCTCTGCCGCGACGACAAATCACGGAGCTCGCTGAGAGAATCTTCGCCTGACCAGGCTCACCATCTCTGGAAAAGGATGAGACTCCACAGTTTCGCACCGTTTTCGTGGATCATATTCCAAGACACCGATGGTGCGTGAAGTTTTCTGGGGTGATGCACTGATGTAGTGTGGTTGTGAGTTTGATTTGGTTGTGGTGTGAAGTTTTCTGGGGTGATGCACTGATGTGGTGTGAAGTTTTCTGGGGTGATGCACTGATGTAGTGTGAAGTATTCTGGGGTGATGCACTGAGGAAGAGTCTGATTGTGAGTTTGATTTGGAGCCTGATGGAAAGAGTATACAATTCCAGTGAACATCGGAAGTAGTTTCGGTGGTCCTTCAATAGTAAACTCCATTTTGTATATTTTGCAACTCATTACCAAACTCCCGGTGTTTTCCTCTAGTGTTTGTCCTTCGTGGTCAACCATGGCAAGTCAAGTTTTGCCTGCTGGTGTCGTCTGGCCACGTCACCAAAACCGCTCCTTCATTCTAGAGTTGGAGTGACTTATCAGCACGTTGAGTGCACTGGAAACCCTAGGCACTAAAACGTGATTTTCGTGAACGTTCCATGCCATGTCCTCCTTCGTCCGCATTATGTCGGCTATTTCAAAATTAGTCTCAAATAGCATGTTTTCATTATACTTTCTCGGGTATGAATATTTGCAATTGGAATTGAGGGTCATGTTCACATTTTTTATTTTGGTGTCTTGGAACAGTGTCCGTGTTGCGGTAGAGGCGGTCCCAAGTGTTTAGGTTTTGTAGAGATACTGGTGTTACAGTCAAAGATTTTCCTCTACCTGCCCCAGCTGTGTGTGCAGTTGATGTTAACCCCTAAAGTCGAAAGCCCTCAAAACTGCCCTCTTTCAATGCACGGTGAAAATTTTTAACTTTTGACAAATTTTTGAGTATGTAACTGTAAGATCTAGTACCTAACTTGTACATGTACATGCATACGGAATCTTAGATTCAAATTCCTCACCATTTGTGAGATCGTAATGTTCAAAGTTAAAAAAAAGATTTTTTCCTTGTTGTAGAATGGAAAACTATTGTTTTGGGGGCCCAAAAAACCACTTTTGAAAGGAAATTTGACATGAGGCTCTTCAAATTCTTGTTCCTATGTGAGTAAGGAATATGTCCATATAATTTTTACCCTCATAGGACCTATAAAACCTAAAGAAATGCTTAATTTTTCACATGGAGGTATGCTGAAATACAAATACAAATGCCCATTTTCAACAATTAAAAAGGCATGTAAAAAATTATCGGACTGAAAATTTAAACGGTGAGATCATGCTTTACTGCCTCTTTTACATGTACGAAAAACAAAATTCGAAAAAAAAAAAATCTCAGTTTTTGGTGAATTTTTGAAGTTACTGCGATCTAATTGATTTTGGGCAGATTTTGAGAATAAATGAGCATAAACCGCAGTTTTGGGCAGATTTCAGCATGCCCTGACAGTGTTTTCAAACTTTGACCGTGAATATCTCCTAAAGTATGAGGAATTTTGAAGCTTGAATGGTGTCATTTTAAAGGTATGGGAAAACTCTACAACCTGCAAAAGGTTGTAACTTCATACGATCTAAATTTAGTAACTGAGAGCCTGACCAGAGTCAGATCGACCACATTCTGGTCGATTTCGACTTTAGGGGTTAAGGTTGAGGATACCTCGTGGGTGGCCGACTGCAAACAGTTTTACATGGAGAAGCATTTATACGTTCTTCAGGAATTATACCACAATGTTTCCTCGAGCTGGGCCATTCACTTATAAGGACTTGAAGTGAGATTTACTACTAAACCTATGTCTGGTGGACATGGTCTTAGTGATGGAACGGACAGACACTTTATTCACTCTGGTCTCCATCAGAGACCGGAGTTCTTCTTCTTGAAGTGAGATTACCACTTCCTAAACTTTGTGGGGGACCATGTTGGAGTGCTTTCAAGATAGTTCCTTGCACAATCTGTGACAAGATGTGACGGTGGTGAGCACCGTGCTAAAGTGCAAAGTGGCAATACCTCCTTGTGCATAGTCCCCTTCAATAAAGTTACGTATAGAGATAAAAAGACTGCCGAAACTGTGAGAAAACTACAAATTCAAAATGCCAATACAACCTCAAAAAAAGCTCCAAATCCAAAATTGTAAGGTACGTTTAAAAGGTAATAGAGTCTACTTTTATGTCCCTCAAATATTTCTCGACAAACTTGTAAAATCACACAATAACAGATATTTTATTAACAAATTAGCTACCACTTTGTATGCCCGCCTCGAGCATTCATAATAGCTATTACACCGGAAGGCATGCTAAAAATGAGAGTGTCTATAATCTCTTGACTTACACTTTTCCATGCCCATTGAATGATCTTGACCAATTCTTCTTTATTCTTTGATAGGACTTCTTTTTGTACAAAGTCTTTTACTATCTTTCCAAGGTTTTCAATCCAAGGGTTCAAATCCAGTGAAATTGCAGGCCAATTGAGCTTTCTCATTTGATGCGCTTCTCTAGAAATCCTTGATTGGCTAGTTTGATTCACATGAGCGCCATCTTCCATGAGTATAAGGTTGCTACGGCTTTTGTATATGAAATAAAACCCACTCAACCAACTGTTGTAAATTAGTTCCACAATATTATTGCTTGTCCATCTATCACAAGGCATGATAATTAGTGGACATATATCAAATCCTGTAAAGGCACCTCATACCATGACCAATGTGTAGCCGGACTTAAATGTTGGTGCTAAATAGTCCCAAGAATAGCGTCCATAAGATTGACACCAAACCTTCACTTCTCGCGACCTCTTTCCAATTTCAAATGTAGATTTGTCTGTCCATATGACATCCTTCCAATCTTTGGCAGTTTAATGCACATGCTCTCTGGCAAATTCTAACCTTGTTTCCTTGTGTCTCATACTCATAAATGGCTTCTTTACTGCAATTCGATTGCTAGAACTAAGATTTCAAATAGTCTTCTACAATGTGTTGGGGCTGACTTTGACAGCCATTTCAATGATTCCAACAAGCCAAAAGTTTTGATTTTTCGTAAATAGTTTGCCAAGCTCCCTCATATCACGCAAATTAAGTTTTTGAGGTCGGCCTGTTGGTTGAAGAGATTCCACAGGCCCGCAAAGCTTGAAGTTTTTGATGACAATATAGATAGCCGTCTTTGGCATGTCCAAATTCCTTGCAATAATCGCACTTATCATCTTGGCTTCGTGTATACCAACTAGAACTGCTTTCTCATTTGTTGTCAACTCTAGACTAGTCTTTATGGTTGTACAATTTAAATTGGATATCTAGCTTGCATTCACTAGAATTACTCATTATGTATGTAGCAAGAAATTTACTTCACAACGCTACAATATCTTTGAATCGAATGCCTTCTTAAAAAATGTAAGTGCTATTGAAGAATTTTGATGCTACAAAAGTTGGTTGCCACAAACCAGCTATGAAACAAACTTGCAACTCAAATAAACACCACCAAATATTTGAAAATAAACACCAAAACTTGTCATTGAATGTTCACAACACTTTGACATTCAAGTTGAATAATTGACATACCTTATACCTTCCTCCAATTCTATTACTTCTTTCAAGAATACAAAAAATGTAACATTCCAATTCACGATCCGCCTTTAAAAATCTGCAATCTTATCACCAAAATCACCTCATACCGCTACTACATCAATGAAAAAGAACTCCTGTTTCCGAAGGAGACCGGCGTGAATATAGTGTTTGTTCATCCTCTTCACTAAGCATATGGCTATGAGACATAGGCTAGTGTAATAGAACTACTCCCCCTCTCGAGGGTAAACACTTTTCTACACTAAGTGCTTCCCTACACTAATTGCCTTAGAGACAACCGACATGTCATCTCCCCCAAGGGCTTTGTGGGTCCCCATACAACGAGGCCTTGGGACCCCCCACCATAATTAGGTGGACTATGGTGGTCCACATCAATGAGCACAATATCTCTTCAAAATAATCACTTCAATTTGCCAAGAGGTGGTAGAATCAACAACCCATGTATGTACTTAAAAAACAAGGCGCCAACAACATTCTTATTAATGCCCAATTC
This sequence comes from Bryoerythrophyllum caledonicum, assembly GCA_963971425.1. Classification (NCBI taxonomy): domain Eukaryota; kingdom Viridiplantae; phylum Streptophyta; class Bryopsida; order Pottiales; family Pottiaceae; genus Bryoerythrophyllum; species Bryoerythrophyllum caledonicum. Next base: position 11,090,960 of record OZ020518.1, on the reverse strand, counting down.
CAAAAGAAACAGGATGTGGTGTCGCAGTAGAAGTTTGTGTCCGATGCAAGCACTAAACTCTTGACATCTTTTCAATAATGATGTGAAAAATCTTCAAAAAATCTAGATCTTTTGCATGTTTGTTATCAAATCAAGGTTTGGTAGGTGACTAGACAAAGAGTTGCATGGCACAATGCCAATTATGGGTGTAATGCCCACGATGGTCAATGTAAAAGATTCTTTTAAAGTTGCCCATACTTGAACTGTGGTTGTTAGGTTCTGGAAAAGCACATAACTTTATTGAAGGGGACTATACATTCCGGAGGGGACAATGGGCAATTTCATTGCCCTCAAGATGAAACATTGCTCCAACGTTCACACCAAGTTCATTATTTGGAAGAAAGTCCTGGCAAGCAACCAAGATACACATGTCTCCTTACATTATGGTAAGTATTCTTTAGTATCTTAGGGCCGCTTCACACTTGATGCCCAAGTCAAGAGGTCGTTGGTTTTCACTAATGAGATTGCTAGAATGGCCAAAGTTTGGCCTTTGGGCCTTCACACTTGTGCCCGAAGTCCAAAGGCCGTCGTCCTCCATTGTGCCTACATGGCAGTACTTTTGGAGAGTTTTGGCGCCAAGGCAATGACCTCTCGAGCAAAACGTGGGTTGCCCATTTTAGTTGATCCAAATTTCTTTTGAGAGTCCTTCAATTTTATTAATAAAATAATCAAAATCTGACAAGATCTGGACCATTTGATCAAAATAGCCAATTTTTTTGATACAAGGGAAAATGGCCGTTTTTTTCCAAGGACTGAAAAGTGGTTGTTTCTCTTCCTCTTTTGTTCTCTCTCACAAAAAAATTTAGGTTGGCTCTCTTGATTTTTTTGAGGTGTTGGCGTTCTTATTCTTGTTGTTTTTGCACGCTTTGAAAAGATGAATAATTTTCTAAAAACCTTTGTTACTATAGCAAGGAGCCTTGAAAGTTCGGAAATTTTTTATGGGCTGAATTTGTGTGGTGTATTTCAATCCTTTTTAGCTCAAGTTAGAGAGCAAGCGATAGAAAGAGTAGAAATGGAAAGAATTATAGAGATGATTTTTGACGGAGAGGATTGTGAAATTATAGAGTCCTCAAAAAAAAGTTGCTCTAAAGAAGGCTACCCCAAAGAAAAATGTTGCAAAAGACGTGGTGGTCAAAGAGGAGAGATGTAGCCCGATTTCAAGAGAAACGGCAATAAGCAAGGTAAATTTTTTAATCCGTAAACCCTGAAATTTGCAAAAGGTTTGAGGATTGAGAGGCCAATTGGAGGCCCAATTTAAGGCTTAAAGGCCTTTGCTGCTAGCACCTGACCACCACGGCCCCTCTTTTTCCCTATTGCATGGGCATGAAGGGCGAGGGCGTTGGGGTTTGAGCCCTAGTCTCTTCCTTATCACTAGAGAGCTCCCCACACCCATGGAGAGCCTTCCTTCCTCCCTCCTTGGGTGTACATACGCGTGATTATCCTTCTTTTATATCAATTACGATTTACAGTCTTTGTTTTAGCTTCCAACATGTGCTGCAATTGTTCTTTCCCTCCCATTTTGAGAATTTTGGCTCAATTTTTGTTTCTCTTGAGTGTAGGAATCGACTCAAGGGTATGGTTACACACAAGGATGGTTGTAATGCTTCCAAAGTTCAAGAGTAGGGCCACAGCTTGCCACAAGAAATTCACTCAAGTTTTTGTTTTTTACAAAGAGGACAAATTGGCAAATGTCATTTTAGGCAACAATTGCCAAGAAAGAAAATTTTATGATGCAATGGACGAGTAGTATCATCAAGCCGAGCACGTATTTAAGCATGTTTCGGTTACAGCTAATGACATCACAAAAAATTTAGCCAATTCTCTTCTCGAGGTGGATAGTATGCCGTCTTCGACACCGTCATCAACACCATCGCCAACATCAAAAGGTAAACATGGTTTTTTTAAGAGATCTCTAGTGATTTTTGAGAGGATGGCAGAAACTAGTGTAGGATTAATGAAAACATTTGAGAGAACAAATCAACTATTAAAGAAAGTAGATCAATAATATGATCGCCTAATTAACAAGTTCTAGATTTACTCCGATTCATAACTCAAACCACTATAGGTACAATTTTTGAATTGGACCTTTATTTTTGAGCTACATGAGCCTTGTAAAAGCTGTCCGCTAATACTATGGACCCGAGTTGCTTCGGTCAACATGTTCTTCATTTTTCCAACTCGCTCCTTCTTTGTTTCTTCATGACCTCTATTAGTTTCTTCCATTTCTTCTTTTTCTTCTCCCAGTTCTATGAATGGTGTCTCCTCAGCTTCATGATTGTCTTTTTGTAATTCTCTCATTTCCCTCAATGAAGACTCAAGTGCTTTGAACATGTCTACTTCTCGCAAATTTCCTAGAGCCCTATTAGCTTCTTCTTGCAACTCCATTTTTGCATCCTTCACCCAATCCATGTTGAATTCATCTTTGTCCATAATACATAGATTATGGAGACGTAATGCACGAGTAACTACATCCCGTACGTTTTGAAGCGGCATATCAATCCGCTTAAGTAATATACGCCATCTACCCTTGAGAATCCAAAAGCCCTTTCAACCGCCATTTGAGTGCTTGATTGGATGAAGTTCCAATGAGTTTTTCTCCTAAGTAAACCATCACTCCCTTCCTTGAGTGGTGAATAAAACTAGAGCCACATAGGATATGCGGCATCGTATATAAATTTAAAGGGTGAAAATAAACCTCTTAGAGTCTTCTTTCCTATTTCTGATTTCTAAAATAAAGCCCAATCATGAATTTGCGTGACCCATCCAAAGTCATTGTCCCGAACTTACATTCCGCATCTACAACCCCTTGGAGCAAACAAGAATAAAAATCTTTTTTACATTAATATGCTATAGGATTGTGAGATGGTGCTATGACAGAAATATGACTCCCATCTATTGCACCTAATATATGGGGAATGTCGTGCAATGCTTCAAATTCAAGGCAATCTTCCTCATCCTCATATATGTTGGCTTTTTAAAAATCAATGGTTGTAGATGAATCCTAATTGCCTCACAACATTCCCTTACAATCACCAAAGTATTACTCAAACCTTATCCCAAATAAATCACCAATCATGGCTAATAATCCTCCATACCTTTAAATTGCCAACAAGACCTCCCAAAATCCACCCTCCATTCTTGAGCAATAAATACGGCCATCATCAACATTTGTACATTTTGTTGGAATATTGCAAGTTTTTGCAATGCCAAAATGCCCACTACAACATACTTCATTACCATGAAAACCAAAAGTAGAACAAGAATTTATTCTCTTCTAGAATCTAAGGTAAAAGAGAGAGCGAGAGAGAGAGGAAAATTCCAGAAAATTGATCCATTCATGTAGTAAGAAATGATTGGAATCTTTGCAAATGGTATGGGGTTTGGCCTTTTGACTTGACCTTTGGGGCTTCACACCACAACTCGTCAAAGGCTTCAATGTGTATATTTTAATGTATTTTTTTAGCAAAAAAATTGGCCTCTTGACATTGTTTGGGCTGAAATTTTTGATGGACGGTCCGTTGACTTGGCCAAGTGTGAAGCGGCCCTTATTGTTTAATGGATATTTTGTGTTCCTAAGTTGTTGTATTTCAGGAGCCGCGTAGTGTTTTCCTCAAAGCCTACTATCCCCTATGTCTCTCTTGAGACGGTCTTCTCGAGATCCCGTAACACAGTCTGCATATAAGGTAAGCCCCCCCCCCATGACCAACAAAAACCCATAGCCAACGCTTATAAAATTGGGGTATATCCAACCCTCTTCCATCCCATTACCACCAACTCACCTCCAAATGGATGTTTTCTATTAGTCAAGACCCTTACTTTTGGTCGTTGGTTATGGGGGGTACCTATTGCTGGCCACCCACTAAACATGGCTACACAGTTTGAAAATTCATAACTAATTCAGTTTTCATCAAAAAAATATGAAATCACTTGGGTTGGAATTATAATTCTATTGGCTATCATTGAAAAATAATACTATAATTATCTCCTCTCTCCATATATGCTCATTCCTTAACTTGACGGTTTTAGGGGGGCAAACCTAAATGTAAAACGATGGAGAATTCATTACAATTGTTCAACATACAGTGTAGGATAGGAAACCCGCCCCCTTGCATTGTGACACTTATCGTGCCGATTATTCACTACTTCATTTTTTTATGCTACTCTTAATACTACAATACACTCTTCTGGATCGTATGAGTAATGATATGTGCCTCCCACTGCCTTGTAGGTAAGAGTGTCAATATTGGCAAAAGACCTCCGCGGTAAAATCTTGACCCTTTGCTGCCTGGGAAGCTCGAAATGGGACACCGGAGGTGCTAAAACTCAATTTGCATGAAATCCATGAGGAGTTACGCTTTGAGACAGCAGGTTTAGATTTGTGCACACGTTACATGAACACTCTCCAACAATCAGATCATGATTTGGATTTAGAAAACTCTTGGAAAGGCTAGGATTACAACACAAAATACATCAAATACACTAAAATACAGTGAATACCATGCCACATACCATGTTGTATTTCTGGTTTTGGTCTTAAGTTTTGATTGAACTTTGTCTTTTAGACATTCTTCATTGTTTTGTGATTGTTGATCTCTCTATTCACATACGAAACTTCCGCTTTGATTTGTATAAGGTTGGAACATTTTTGTATACAATCAAGTAGAAAAAAGAAAAAAAATCATTAATAATTGTGTATAAGAATTTTCTTCACTTACAATATGTCAATGCGAAGCCATCAACCTCGTGCACATGTGAACCATTCTAATTCAAACTAGAAAATTATTGCAAGAATCTATTGATGGTTAAAGTAGTACACCCTCCAAAATCCACAGTTTTCACTACCAATGTATGGTAACTTTAAACACTATAATCTATTCCACCAACCGTTGGATGTTGTGCAAAATTTCCTTGAAGTTGAGGTCATGGGTTAAGTTCAATTTTGTAAGGTTAGATATTAATATTAGGCATTATATATCCACGTATGTTTCTCAAAAAATCAAGATTCTGCAAGATAAAGGATTATAGATTACACATGATAGGAGACGCAGAAGGTGAAGAACATTGTGAAAGGAAATCTTCTACCAAATTCCTTTGTCTTGTGGACATTTGATTTAGTGGTAGAATGAACAGATTCTCTATTCACGCCGGCCTCTCCCGGAAAACCAAAGTTCTTCTTCTTCTTCTACCAAATGGCCGTAAACACTTCCAATTGTAGATCACATGTCTGGCTAAAAAGAAATTAAAAAAATCTATTAAGTGTGGGTGTAGATGTAAGTTCCAAGTTAACCCTTCAACGCCGGAGAGGCCCAAAATGGGCCTCTACAGCACTGTCTCCAGAAATCCCGCGGCGTTACAGGGTTAAGTAGTTGTATTCCCACCTGGACATTGTAGAGATGTGCACTACTCCTCAAGGCATGAAAACCCAAACATAGTTCAAGAGACATATATCTTTATATTTTTTTTTGTCGGACAAAGAACCCTCATGATAAATCTTACTCTACTTGTAATGGCAAGGGCTATTTCTAGACCTGCAAGATATGACTCGCAACATAAGGCCCATGGCATATCTTTCTAGCCCTCTTGTTTTAGGGAATCTAAGGTAGTCCAGCCCATCACCGCGACCTTCCTATTAGTGCCACTCTATATTTGGTCCCAATTCCACCCCATATCCGCCCCATTTCCACCTATTCACTCTTTGTCAGCTCCAAATTAAGGCTTACTATTGGTTAAGACCCCTAACTTTTGGTTGGCGCTAATGGGGGTACCTAGTGGCAGAAATTGGCTAAACACGGCTGACGACTTTGAAAAATCATAACTAGTTCACATCTCATCGGAAAAATATGAAACCACTTCGATTGAGATTGTAACTCTATTGGGCTCTCACCGGAAAATAAATGCATTATTATTTGGATTCTCCTTATATGCACACTACTTAACCCTTTAAGACCTAGCAACTCATTTCGGATTCTTTTAGCACGATAATCTCGATAGCAACTGCTACAGGCCACCTCCATGAAAGACTTAAACTATGTAAAAGAGGTGGGGAAAGATGCCATCTATAGAGACAATCCCCACAAAAATCGATGCAAGCGTCCGTTAACGACAAATGATTTCCGTGAATGGGGGCTATGATGAAATGTACATTACACATAGATGTTATTTTCCATGATCTAGAACACTCGTAGATTCTTGCAGGCTAAAAAAACTCATTGGCCTCAAAGGATTAATCTGTCAATCATGGGAGGAATACCTCAGACGCTTTTTGGAAAATTTTATGCCAAATTTGAAACTTGTAGTTCCAAATTTGCCTAACGGACCCCACTGTGGTCTTTTAAACACCAATTGGGCTTTTTTTTAATAAAAAATGACTAGCAATTGGAGGTTGCTTTGCAATGCATTAGTCCAACCATTTTAATGTAGTTTTTATATTACAAACTATTAAAAAAAACATGATTCACTACACGGTTGAGTGCGCGATTAAATGCGCAGTTGATTGTAGTGTTTTTGTAGTTCTTTGCACGGTTGCTTGCACAATTAAGTGCGCGGTTGATTGCAGTGTTTCTATAGTTCACTGCACGGTTGACTGCATGGTTGATCGTTGCGTGGTTCACCGCGTAGATTATAATTTTAGTAGAAAAATAAAATAAAAATGGGGATTTTTAAAAATAAAACTTTATAGAAGGGGTCCACCCACAAAAATGTGGGTCCCACTTGCCATGATGACGAGGGGGAGAAGGAACATTGCACGAGGTAGGGCTGCAACTTCGGCTCACGTCTGTGAACGTGTGTCTGTTTGGCTTCAACACTGCTTCTGATTCCGAGCTCCATTTGTCGGGACCCATCTCATCTCCTTCATCGCAAGTCGTCCGGAGCTCAAGAAGAAGAAGAAGAAGAAGGAGAAGGAGAAGAAGAAGAAGGAGGACGAGGACGAGGAGGAGGACGAGGACGAGGAGGAGGACGAGGACGAGGAGGAGGACGAGGAGGAGAAGAAGATGGTGTACGTCGAGAATTGGGACGATTTCCAGGACCGATCTGTCGTCTTGTTCCGCTCGGACCCTGTCAATGTATCCTCTATCCTTTCTCAGGCTTTGTTAGGGTTATTGCGCGAGAATCCATTGTTTCCCACCCCTCTTCTGGTTGTAGGGTTTAGGGTTTGTGGAGGGCTTTGAGTTGTGGGAGAAGCGGTCTGATTTGAGTTGGGTTCTTCCTGTCCAGACGCGGTATGTGATGAAGTACCGGCATTGTGACGGGAAGCTGGTCCTCAAAGTGACCGACGACAAAGTGGTACGTTGATTGAGAGGGGCAGGGTTTAAGATTAGGGCATGGTTTGGGGGTTTCTAGGGTTGGGGTCGTTTTTAGGGTTTAGGAGGCAATGTGGACCCCGTGGACTGTAGATAGTATCTAAGAACTAGGTGATTAGTGAGCAGTCCTGTGCGTTTCCTGCCTTGTGTTTGTATTGAGAATCATGTCTTGTAATCTGGTCCCTGCCAAGTGGATTCAATCCAATGACTTTCTAGCGAGGAATTAGGGTTGAAGAGCGTTGATATTCTTCCCAGCACGTTAAAGCTGTTTCTAGGCAATCTTCCGCTCAAGCAATTTCAGACTAGTTGTTTCGTACCGACATATTGACTACAGATGTGGGGACGTGCAATTTACTCGAACGATCTGTGGTCTTCTTCTTGTGTTTTTCCTTGTAAAATACCTGACCTACCTCCCGTCCGTCTTTTTTTGCAGTGTCTCAAGTTCAAGACAGATCAGGCCCAGGATATCAGAAAGATGGAGAAGCTCAACAACACCTTTTTCAGCATGATGGCTCGAGGACCAGATGGTGCGTTGATGAGTGGATGTCCTCAGAAACGGCAATCTGCTCATGTCTCTGTGAACATTTTGACTTTATGAGAACCTTGAATTTTCTTTTGTACTGACAAGGTATGGGTTGTCTTGTCTTCAGCTGAGGTGCCAGAAGAGTTGCCCAAGGAGCCGGCAGCGCCACAACCAAAGAAAGGGAGAGGGAGAAGACAGTAGAGTTAGTTGGGTACTCTTTTTGTATCATGTACTCCCCTCTTTTTCCACTGCAATGAACGTCCTGACATTATTGAACACGACCGTGTTATATGTACAATCTGAGTTCGGTCATGAAACGCATTTCAAGGTCAGTGTTCGATGCATATGAAAAGGAAGTTTCTACGCTGCTTGTTTTGCTAATATACAGATCTTTATGCTACTTCATTTTAAAGGTGAGCGCTTATCAAGATGTATGCATCCAGCATTACTCATATGGCTTTCCTGTCAGAAAACTTTACTTCATGCCGCACACAAGTGTATCCATTTCATTGTAATTCCACTACATTAGTAAGAATGCAGAACATAACGTAATATATCACACGAACATACCGAAAACGATTCTGAAATGCTAAGCAAGAGAGCAATAACTGGGCAAAAACACTGTTAGTATCATTAGGTTAGCGTCATAACAACCCTAGAAACTCTGGAAACCAAATATGCTGGACTGCAGCAGTGGTTTGTTTTCAAGGCACTCAATTAGCTGTGAAATATTCTCAGCGTAACTGATCCATACAACTACACAGTGAATCTCCTAGGGCTTTAGCAATACTAAAGAGCATAGAGGCCAAAAAGGACGTCAAATCAAAATAGCTGTGTGAACGTATTGTCACTTCCCAGTATCATTAGGGTTAGCATCATCAAAACCCTGACAAGTCCTAGCGGTGGTGACACTCAATCAACCGGACTTGAGCACGTGAAGCATTCTCAGCGATGTCATTTATTCAATTGCAACTGATCCATTAGAATGTGGAGCAACTACACCGTGTGTCTCCTAGGGTTTAGCGAATCTAAAGAGTAAAGAGGCCGGGAAGGACATAAAATCGGGGCTGCAAGCTGAAAATCAGCTCAACTCCTACTCAATGCTTGATACTCATTAAACAGTAACTACATGACGCCTCAAATCAAGTGACGCTCCTTGAAAACTTTGAGCATCGTGGCTCCAATTTGGGCAGGCGACTCACATACCGTGACGCCCGCGCCTCGGAGAGCGTTGATCTTGTCGGTCGCGGTGCCCTTGCCTCCGGAAATGATAGCTCCAGCGTGTCCCATGCGCCTCCCCGGCGGAGCCGTGAGCCCGGCGATGAAAGACACCACGGGCTTCTGCGTGCCGCTCTTCGTGATGAACGCCGCGGCGTCCTCCTCGGCGGAGCCTCCAATCTCGCCAATCAACACAATGCCCTCCGTCTGCGGGTCCTCGACGAACCGCTCCAGGCAGTCCACGAAATTCGTGCCGTTGAACGGATCCCCGCCGATCCCGACGCACGTCGACTGGCCGAGCCCGACGGCGGTGGTCTGGAACACCGCCTCGTACGTGAGCGTGCCCGATCGCGACACAATCCCGATGCGCCCCGGCTTGTGGATGTACCCCGGCATGATCCCGATCTTGCACTCCCCCGGCTTGATGATCCCGGGGCAATTCGGCCCGATGAGGCGCGTCTTGCTCTGGGACAGCAGCGCAGACTTCACCTTCACCATGTCATGCTGCGGAATGCCCTCCGTGATGCACACCACGAGGTCCAGCTCCGCCTCCACGGCCTCCAGAATGGCGCGCGCCGCCAGCGACGCCGGCACGTAAATCACGGTCGCGGTGGCCTTGGTCTCCTTCTTCGCCTCCGCCACCGTGTTGAACACCGGCAGCCCGAGGTGCTCCGTCCCGCCCTTCTTCGGCGTCACCCCGCCCACCATGTTCGTGCCGTAGTCTATCGCCTGCTCCGTGTGGAACGTCCCGTTCTTGCCCGTGATCCCCTGGCAGATCACGCGCGTCGTCTTGTCCACGAACACCGCCGGCCCCCCCGTCGAGAGCCCCCTCCGCCCGCCATCGCCCGCGGCCGCGCCCAGGCGCCCCAGCTGGCGCGCGAGAAGGCGGACTCCTCTCATCCCGGCCCTCTACCAAGCAATGCGCCGCTGCAAGCGTCGGAGGCGCGGACGTGCGAGACTAAACCCTAATGCTCTGCGGGTAGCGTGCTCGTGCTGCCAGTTTGCAAGCCCAAGTGCCTCTCTCGCTGCAAAGAAGACGCGGGACCTGGAGACGATGACCGTTCTGCGTGAAATGGTCGAGGTCACCTCTGAAACAGGCCTCGTCTCCACGCCACTCTCTAGAATCGTCCTCCTCTTCTCTGAATTCACCGATTTGGCTCTGGAGATGACCCCTGTTCTGGGCAGATTATCTGTCCTGCTCTCTGGAATCACCGATTTCGTCCTTAGTTTAGACTCTGGAGCTGTGGAAATGATGACTGTTCTGGGTGGAATAGGCCTTCTCTCGAGAGTAATGTTATGGAGATGTAACTGCTTTTGAATGTATAGAGATTATCACGTGTATAGAGGTGTAGCAAAAGTTTAGGGACTACCTAACAAGGTGTAGTTTTTTCATGACAGTCTCCATTTTCCTTACAGCTTCATTAAAAAAAATTCAAGAATTTTAAAGGCTCGCTCAGATTTGCAAGAGCACACCTTGGGACTTTAGATTTTTAGGGGTTAAAAAGACACTTCCTAATATAGACAGTTTTTTTAGCGTCCACGAACCGCAACAAACTAAACAATGCAAGGAAGACCTGAAATACTGTTACAACCGTCTTTGTTCCATCTGTAGAAATTAGAACCTTAAAGCTCCCTCACAGAAAATGCTAGAAAAGTGAAACTTGATATAATAGATGGATATGGACACAAGCGGGTTTTTTTCCAGCACCCACTTATGCAACAAAACCAAACAATGCAAAAGAAACAACAAAAGAAAACTTGAGGCAGTGCAAATACCAATGGACGTCATCTGCACTGGATGTAACAAATCCTGCTACAAGCACAAAATCCACAACAAAAGCATGGAACTGCAAGAAAAATGGTGCACAAAAAAACCACCGACATGCACATGATGGACAGTAAATAATCCGCCAGACTTGCATCAGGCGGGCTCTTTCTAGCATTTCCACAGATCGAAAAAAACATATAGCTACAAGGATTGGTTGAAACTCTAGGAGAAGAGTTTAAAAGGACCTCCCCAAACTGAACCATTACGCTACTTACATCTCGAAGCAACCCTTCTTGTACCGTGTACAAGGACAAAAGCATGGAACGTGACACTCTGCTGCAATAAAATGGTGCACAGAAAACAATGAATGTGGAAACAAGAACCAGCACAAGATGGACAGTAAATAATCCGCCGGACTTGCATCACGCGGACTTTTCTAACATTTCCACAGACCAAAAAAACATAGCTACAAGGAGTGGTTGAAAATCTAGAAGACCTTTTCGAACATGATTGTCAGCTGGGGCCGTATGTGGGAGCGGTGTAGCGGTGGGCGTCCGCGAACTCTCTCAGCACACGCTTGAGCATGCGGCCGCCGTCGCCTTGCATGTAGCCGCCTCCGCCCGCCCGGCCTCCGTTGCCAAGTGACGTCTTGGACTTGTACACATCGCCTGCTGCCGCTTCCATGGCTTTCAGCCAGGTCGGGATCAGGGTCTCCACTTCCCCGGGCTTCAAGTACTCGGAGGGGAGAGCTTGCACCTGGACAGTGCAGGCCGATAATCTCAGCACAAACCTCTGGCAAAATAATGGGAAAGATAGGGGATCAGGAGTGAAATAACACTGACCGCGGAAACGAGCCAGGCTTGCAGGGTCGTCGAATTCAGAGGCGACTGGCTGTCTGCATTTGCGCTCAGATAGCATAAAGCTGAGAGCTGCTGTAATATTGTGGTTGCCTTGTGAACCTGCGTCAAGCGTTGATGTTAATGAACCAGAACTCTCTGTAAGGAAAAAATTGATCTCAAGAGACAGGAAACCCACCCTCGTCATGGCAGACACCCCTAGTAAGGCATATATGATGCCTGAGACTACATTCTCGCCGCATTGTATACATATCCTTGTGACGGCGGCCAGAAGGGATCCCTCCAATGAAACGCCTCTGGGGGCAGTGACTGCTGATAACGCAACTTCTAAGAAATCTGTTGGAAAGAAAAGGACGACTTGTGATCAGGTCATGGATCGTATATTTCATCAGGGTTGATCTCATGCAAACTCTTTCTTCACACTCAAAGACGATTAGAACAACTTTGACTTGAGTTTAGAGACCACCATACTTCAGAAGGATTACGATTGAAAGACTACCAAGCTCTTCTAGTGAACCAATGACTATTTAGAGTGGAGACGGGTTGACACTTTGGATGACTTTTCAAATAAGTCTAATACGTACATAAAAGAAAGAACTAGATCAAACTCTTTTTTGAATAGTAGATGTACATGTGTCATGAGATGCCTGTACTAACAACTGAACGGTTCGAGTTAGAAGTGAACTCACTTGACATGTACGACATTGCGGCCAAAGCTGCTCCCCGATGCATTGCTGTACAACAGATAGATGCACGGTTGAATGAAATCTCCAAGAGCGTGTCTGCAGCTGCTACAACTTCCTGTACCCATGCAACGATATTAGATCGACTAAAATCTAATCGCAAGTGAAAGTATAATGAGGATCCAACTGTAATTGATCCATTAGGTCTACATTATGAGGAAAAGAAGGGACTGGTCCATACATGGGGGCAGCTGCGGACAAAAGTGGACAATAAACCGAAGTAAGCCTCGGCAAGGTCTGGCTCCTGATCGCATGAATACGAAGTGGTCATGGCCGCCATGGCTTCCGAGGACGTCAACACCAGCAACGTCTCCACGAAAAGAGCTCCATGTTCTTTCTCGTGACCAAACTCCTCAATCGCAACACCAGCTGAAAAGGGTTCGCACACCGAGTGAAAGAGGGTGAGGCAGTAAAAAGCAATAAGAGGAGTATTAATGAGCCAGCTGAAAATCACATTGACAGTAAGACATCCGAAATTGAGGATGAGGCCATGCTTTGAAGCATGTGATAGGACGGTTGAGGAACTCCATACAAAAGAGAGGCAACAAACCAAAACACAACCGCACCTGTTTTTAGAAAGCAGACGTGCGATTGGAAAGATAGAAAATCGTTGGACATGGCTGCCATGATATTTGGGAGCAAAGAAGAAAACAACCGCCCTGCAGTCGCAAGAGAGAACTGGTCAAAGACTTATGGAGATGATTAAAGAAAATAACCCCAAGAGACCCACTGGTTTGCACTGAGATACCTCTAACCACACCAAATGACTGACCTGATGCTTGAATGGCCTGTGAGAGCGACTTGCAAGTTATCTGCGCCAAACTGGCATCCTCCATGTGACGGGAAGCAAGTAATCTCTCATATAAGGGCCAGAAATGTGCAATAATTCTCAAAACCGGTTCGTCACCATGAGCTGGTACTGAAATAGCTCCCGTTAGCTGACCGAACAGAACTCCTATTCTGTAGCACAAGCGCACAAGAGTGTCTCGTGAGTCGCGTGAAAAGGAAAAACCGATTTTGTCAAAAGCTTTACATTCTACGTTCGAGTTATCAAGCTTCAAAGAGCTACACAAATATCATACCCGGAGTAGGCATAACCAGTTTCAGATCACCTCTTTACCTATGAACTGCCCTGATGCCAGCTTCTAAAGCAGCTGAATATGCTGTGGAATGAAGTCTAAGTGAACCCTCACTGTCTGAATTCAACTGCGCACATAAAACATCCAATGCTTTCTTCAGATGAGGCAATGCACAAACTACTCCACAATATGCAGTAGATTCAGGAACTAAACTCACAGAAACTGCAGCAAAGTGGTAAGATTAGAGAGGAGATCTCACCAATGCCTCAATTGCATCATGACTAGGCTTCAGCAACCGCTCTAAAGCGGCGCTTAAATCAGCTACATTCGTAAGCGAAGACAGCACTCGGCCGATGGCACATATCACATCTTCCTCTTCTTCCAGAGACAAAGGCACAGCATGGAGCTCCTGAAATCACATGTTGCAATCAATCAAAAAGGTACTGAAATTTGTTGACCACTGCAAAATACCAGAAGTCTTCACATTCGAACCAAACCAGGAGCAACCCAGAGTTGAAAATTACCTCTCCAATGCGCAGAAGGCCTGCAATATTGGTTGATTCATGAGACAGATTGGGTAGATCCTCGCAAACTTTTCGCAAAGCAGAAGCACAGGCGCTCACTGCAACTGGGACTGTCAAACCACTTGCCAAAAAGGCGCTGCAAAATGTCAACACGGCTTTGTCATAAATTGTTGGGATCCCACCCTTCACTCTCTTTTAAGCAAGAAGAACCGAAAATTTCTAGTGTGATCCAATATGAGAGGCTTACAGTAATGGTGTGACAATGGAAGGAAAGTTTTGCAACCACCCTGAGTACTCTCCGACAACTTCAGCAGCTGACTTCTGAACCTGAACGACCATGCGATGGATTCAAAAAAGCAGGTCCTTGATGAACAACATACTTAATCATTAACAGAGGACATTATTCAGGATGTCGTACCAGGTGCAATAAACTTGGATCGATCTGAGACGACCTTGATTGCAGAACGACAATCAAGTGCATAACAGGTGTGATGTCTGAAAGCTGGCCCTCTGACAAAACCACCTCTGATGCCTGTGTCATAAAAAATGCAGTAGCAAAGAATCAGAGTTGGATGTAAAGTCACCCAAGGTTTCATTAAGATAACCCCTCTTTTGATTTATAATACTACTCGTTCCTCAATCTTTATAGTAAAGTGTGGCAAAGTTACCAAGAGTTTTGACCTCTTTTCTCATTAAAACTACTACTGTATAGGTCTACAATCAGCTCAAACTGAGGGAAAAGGGGGCTAAGAAACATGACCTCTCCTTCCTCCTTAAAAGCGGCTAAAACTAGCTCTAACTTGAGTTGAGATACCACCAAGCTCTGCCATTGATCTAGTAACTAGGAAAATTATAGAGCTACTTGGGAGAAATTTTTATGCTGAAAGAGTTCTGTCATTAGTTGCAAAGAAAGAATTTGTACCATGTGTAACGCAAAGAGGCGTGCTTCCACTGATCGCCATGGCGTTGGCGACTCGAATTGAGACCACGCCTCAGCTCCACTTAGTAACTGTCACCAAAGGATCACCGTTCACTGTCAAAGATATACCGGTCCCAAACCTTAGCCAAAGTGAAGAGAAATAAGATTTCAGATAGGTATTGGTTCAAACAAGAAGGAGCACTAGACCACTCAAAGACACCACATGTAAGAGGTTTGAGAGAGTTTGTTTCAACACACCGATGTAAGGAATTGCTTTGGTCCCAACAAGCGGCAGATATTAAGGAGTGGCTCGTCCAGATTCTTCCGGAACAGAGCAAGTCCGTCTGGTAGTCCGCTGACACCATCCAGATCCTCCTCGGCATAATCACCCTCAACAATCTGATCTGGCACCTTCACAACAAGAAAAGCTGTCGTAAATGCGATGAACAGGGTGAGTACACATGGAAATATAACGCCTTCACCGATTCAGACCCTTACGCAGACCTATATCTGCTCTTCTCACCTGAGCCCTCGTAACCAGGGCCTCTAGAAGGGTGTTGTACACAGGTATGAACATGGAAACCGTGCCCTGCTCCAAGGAATCTCCGGATGTGTCTTCGCCACTGAGTAAATATTCAGCAAGTGTGCACCTGTATAAACCGACATATCCCATTCCAGCGTCAGAGCGTCAGAGGATTTCGATTAACATGAATTTTCATGGGCAAGGAGATTGGAGCAGAGGTTTTCTCAGAGTAGTCCCGTCATTGAAGCGAAGGAAGAAAGGCAACATACCAAAACTGGAGAGTAGATTCCGCAATTTCCCAGTCGCAACTTGGAAACGACACACATCTGCATGCACACAAATATTAGACTTACACAGCTGTAATACCAACAATGACATCACACCTCAAAGGCCAATTCAAACGTAAGAAGGTAACAGAAGTCCTCAGATCCAATGAACAGGTGCAAAACAGTTCACAAGAGTGGATACTCTTCGGACAAATTTGTTTGCCGAACTATCGATGGACTAAACACCCCTCTTTCTATAAATAAATAAATCATAAACAATCAAAAGAAAAAGATATGTATCACACCGTAAGAGAGAATCCGCCAAATCCAACGCTTCCCTGCTCCCTCGTGCAACTAATTCTGGAGCCTGAAACACATATTTGCAATGCTTACTACCATAATTGCACTTGAGTCCACGAACCATAGGACCTCTATGGCGGTACGTTTGCAGAACTTGTGGAAAAACTTGACACCCAAGGTGGTTATGATACAGAGAGAAATAGCGATGCACGATTTTGTACCGCCTGACCAAGCTCCGCCATTAGAGTAGCGATCCCACTGACAACACTCTCTTCACCCGCTGCAAGAGCTGGCATCAGAAGCCGATCCTTCACGTCCAGCATCCGTGGGAGTAATACTTGAGGCAAACCCTGCGCAACGACACACCTCCTTAAATTAAAAAAATTACCTGGAAAATAAAATTAACAAATTTTCGGGCCTGCTGAAATGAAGCTGTTGATTTAAGCCGGAAGAAATCTTACCTCATGTCGGCTGACGAGTTCTGTTAGCACCTCCACAGCCAAATCGAATGAGTTCGGATCCTGAATGAGCACTCAATAAGTGAGGATTGGAAACACCGTGCTCATGTATTATATCTCACTACATAACATCTGACTATTGTAGCCTGGTGTATACAGAAACTATCAGGTTCCTCATGGCTATAGGAAAGAATTGTGGACATATGAAGGAGTTCTTACCAGCAAGGAGCTGTATACAAACACCAAAAGTGGGTGACTGGGTATGCTGTTCTGAGGGATCTCCAAGAAGCATCCAAGCCGCACCTGCACAGTATATTCAGTGCTCATCATTAAGCATTCTATGGATCACTGTCGATAGAAAAGCTTGGTGATCTTATCCTTCTGTTAAGTATGAGAGGGCTTGGTGGTATTTAAATTAAAGTCAATGTAGTTCTAGCCGTCTGACGAAAGGGTTTTGTATGAGATACCAAATATATCACCCGCCTTGAGCTGATTTGAGAGCTACTTAGAGGTGATTTTTACTATTCAAAATGATAAACGAGGAGGTGCCTTGTTCAAACTTCAAGTGGCATACCCAGCTCAGAAGGCAACGAAGAACCTTGGTGCGCCTATTATGCTTATCCAAGCCATCAGTGGCGCTTTGCTGAAGAAGAAACTCCAGCACTGCACTCGTGTGAGATAGAATCTGCACACAAACCAGAAGTATGATAGATATGCAGCAGTAGATCTTCATAAACTATCCGCATCAACATAGCATCTGGAAGAGAAAACAAGTGCAAGAACACAACCCGTTAAGCCTTCATTAGTAACATGCCAAGTCTATTATTTTGAAGGACAAGCGTCATGTCTTCTTACTTCATTGGAAAACTGTGATCTCCGACTGGAATCCACGCTTGAAAGCAACGACTGATCCTCAAGGACCTCCTCAGGAAGGACAGTGAGAAGCTCCAGCACGGCGTTGCTACCGGTTCCTTGGCCCTGGAGCTCATTCAGACTCGCAAACAACTGCTCCACTGGCTTCCGCGCCTCTGCTGCACGTAGCACCAGCGCTGATAGCGCCACGCATATCTGAGTCAAAAGCTGCCCACCACAACACAACTCCAAATCAAACAAAAAAAAACATTCAAACCATCTCTTTCTACAATGTAAAACAATGCATGAAAAACAACCTTGTATACAAACAATCCAGGCGATTCGATGGAATTGTTCAATCTATGCTCATTGCGTTGGCAAATATATAATCACGACTCCAGACTGGTTATATGAGCCACTACCAGTGCTTGTGTCAATTTAGAGAGAGAACGACTTTCACATGATGATTGAATGCTCACCTGAGAAGGCCCATTGCTAAACTTCTTCGCAGACATGAGCAACGCATTTTGCAGCGCAGCTCTTCCTTCCCGAGAAAGATTTCCGACATCACACTGAATCTGCAAATCAATCGAAAATTCACACTCAAGCCCTCGAATTTCGATGCCAACTCTAGAAAACAATTGCTCTACTAAATCTGTTGAGCCTCGCATTGGATCTAATGAATAAAAATCCATACCTATATATTTAACATAGATTTTGTAGTTATCAATGATATTAATAACTACAACAAATGCTGTACTGAATTCTCCATTAAAGACGAGCTGAAAACCAATAAAAATTCACACTCAAGCCCTCTAATTCATACTCAAACCCGGGAAAACCCTCAGAAATCAACACACACGCAAACCCTCCAGATTTTAATGCCAACTCCACAACAAACGCGCTGCAAAATTCTCAATGAACGTGTTTCACATCGCATTGGGTCTTCAAAACAAAAAAGCCCTCCAAACACGACAAAATGTCGCCTCTCCGTGAATCCGTTGCAACTTCCTTTACCTTGCGTTTCAGGACTTGGCCCGCGAAGAGCTCGACCTCGAAGTCCATGGTGGGAGACGAATCCATGGCCAAAATGGTGGTGGCCACCTCCCACGCTGCGTCGGTGTTCTGGAACTGCACGAGCCATTGATTGGCCGCGACGCGGTTCACAGACTGCGTGTCGTGATTCAGAATGTGCACCGCCTGCGCCACCTGAGCCTGCAACTCCATCTCCCTCGCCACCACTCGCTCCTCCTCACGCCTCAGCCCATCCCCCCATCACTCACCCAAAAACCCGAAACCCCAGCAACCAGCTCAATCAGGAGCAGTCCTCACAACCCCTAAAACCCTGATCCTAGAGGAATACTTCCAAGGCGTGACAGTCGATCAGTCCAATTGCAACATCCGGGGCGGGCGAGGCATGTGGGTGAAGTGGCGAGTGGCGCGAATCGGGAGGGAAGCAGAGGCGCGGCGATGGTGGGACGGGGTATGAATGAGCAGCGTCCGATCGTGGCGATGAAGGCGCAGCGCGGGCGCTCTCGGCCCGCCGTCGTCACTTGCAGCTTGCTACTATTGCTTGACGTCGGTTGATGTCCCATATCTTTTGCGAGTGACTGCACGCGACGCGAGCGCGGGTTTTCGTCGCGTTCCTCCGCCGCTTCTTCGACGCGCGTCCGGACGAAATCAAAATGTAATGCGTTCCTAGATGACGTTCGGTGAAATCTGCTCTATTCGTAGATTTTATCCGTCGAAAGAGTTGTTTGTGAAGTGAGGCAATGACGCTTCAAGGTAGGGGCACCCAATTCCGATGGGCCACCCAATTCCGATCAATAGAGTATGCATGAATTGGTGCATGGAAGTGGTAAATGCATGAAATGGTGCACGAAACCGACAACTCAAAATCTGAAAACCACGGTCATTTTTGGTTTTGGGTCATGAAGTGTGCAATTTTGGGTTGCTTCACCTTGATTGAGCTTTCATTGGAGAGGTATCTGATAAAACAACAATCTCATGAAGATTTCACACCAAGAATACTTCAAGATTGTTGATTCTAGCGCGATGAGTAAGGACGGAAACAAAACCTTATGTTTATCCTTTTGACCGTAGGATCTCTATAAAGACTTACTAAGCAACATACTCGTGTAATTTCATACACTTTGACTGCACAGATTGGAAGTTTATAGTGTTTGAAGTCGAGAAAATGGTTCATTTTCTTTCCTGTGTTGAGTGCATCAGCAAACTTTGACTTCAAATTTTTGCACTACACAAGGTCTAAATCTTTTGCCATTGTGTTGAACGTGATGTTAGTTCCGTATACAACAATTTTTAGAGGTAGAGAAGGGGTGTAGCATAGTCAAAACAAGTGTGTAAGGAGTAGAGGTTCAAAAATTGTCAATTCACGATTTATTTTTTCTGAGAATTTAATATGTTTTAGAATGATATTGTAGTCGGTCAATAAGAAGGTTTACACCACGCATTGTTGTAGAAAAATTAAAAAGTGAAAAATATGAAGATCTCTAGGTTTTATGTAAAAAATATGAAGTTTTTTTCCCCGCTTGCCCGAAATGTGTAAAAATATGTAAACATGTGTTAAAATATTTTTTTACACTAAAGATAAGAATTTTTTTTTGACATCTATATAGAACGTAATATTCTCTACATATTTGGAAAATCTCAATGTCAATAGAGACTTTTAGCAAAATTTTGACTTTGCCCGGAGTCCCCATTTCTAACTTTGAGTTGTACTAACTTTCAAACCATGAATCCAAATATATATATATATATATATATATATATATATATATATATATATATATATATACACATCCATGAAGCTCTTGTAAAGGACAATCTAGTATAAGAATTTCAAAACAAAACGATTTTTTTTCGAAGTTCCAAGTTGTCATCACTCCCACCAAACTGAGAAAGCCATCACCATTCATCCAATACTTCCACATTACAACCTTTACATGCCCTTTCCATTACAACAGCTGCCCATTATAGCAGCCTCTATACAAGGAAGAAGAAGAACATTCTTCTTTATTTGAAACACTATAACCTTTGAATCAATACGATCAACGCTTAGAAGGCATATTAGTTGATTAGCTTAGATTAAGATCTTGCAGTTTAATATGGAGATAAAACTTTCCTTTTTTTGGAACAAATACTATAATTTCTTAGATGGTTTAGAGTTGTACCTTGAGGCTTGGATGATACATTACACTTACCCTTGATCATTCATAACATTGATTATTGGTTGTACCAGTACTTAGGTCCAAATGCAGTAGTGGGAGAGTAAGTTAAAAAGATGGAGAAGAAAGACAAGGATCTTATTTTTAAAAAAGTAATCCTTGAAATCTTTTATCATCTTTTTTTTGTGTGTATAACTTTAGCTAAAGGTGACCTACAATAGAATTGAAATTAGAAAACAACTCAATCTTGCTTTAGAGTGGACGTCTGTGTTTTGGTGCTACAAGCGTTTTTTGGAAGGTGGGCCCTTGTCTTAATGGCAAAGGCCTCATTGGTATCAATTTTCTAGCCCTGCTATTTTGGGGGTCCATAACTTTTTTGGAAAAGAATTATGCCAAATTTGGAGCACGTATCCTAAATTTAATCTAAGAGGCTTCACCATGGAGATTTTTACTTCAATGGGTAGTATAAGAAGGCCCACCAAACAAAAACAATTTGAGGGCATGTTTTGTCGACACCTCCTACTCCAAAAAATGCTACCTGCACCAAAATATGCACATCCCTTAAGATTTGCCACCAGCATATACAGATCATTGTAAATTGCTCCATCAAGCGTTTATTACGAGTGGAGGTGTGGACAAAACATGCTCACTATTTTAATATTGGTGGTACAATTTTAAAAAATAAAAACCAGGTAATGGTGTTTGAATTACCATGTTGGAGTCCTTTCTTAAAAATAAAAACCTCCTAATGGTGTTTGAATTACCATGTTGGGGTCCTTTCTTAAAAATAAAAACCTCCTAATGGTGTTTGAATTACTATGTTGGGGTCCTTTCTTAAAAATAAAAACCTCCTAATGGTGTTTGAATTACCATGTTGGGGTGAGTATGGTAAGTTGGGCGATAATCCCAAATCGGCATGAAATTTTTCAAAAAAGCCTTCAAACCCCTAAGTTAGAGGGCCATAAAGAAACGACCTTGTGTCATTAAGATGAGAGCCCACCCTTTGAAAATCGCTCGTTGGGGTAGAATATGGACGACGGTCGTAGATAGATGGTTCATTCAAGCAAGAACACTTGCACCATAAGCACAAACCTCCTACTCAAAGGAGGCGGTTGTTGGACCAGCCAGCTTAGTGCCGCTTGCATCTTCACCATGTTGTTGGCTCCCAACCTTGTAAACAATTTGGGTTGGCACCTGTTGCCTTCCCCTTGATCCCCTTCATTGCAACACTCCGACCTTCTCCACATGAACTCACCAAGGTCGGTCATCGCTTCCTTGATGTGCCTTCAAGCTCCACACCAATCTACCTCCCGTGGAAAGGTCTCACATTATCTTCCCAATACTAGAGTTTGGAGTGGAAAGATATTTTGTGGTGAGGAGGTCTAGTGGCAACTTTTCATTGTTTTGTTCGCTGGAGTACCCGTTGAGATTGGAATGATCCATTGGAAAGCTAATAAGAAACTCAAAATGCGTTCAGGGTATGCGAGACACGATAGACCATTGAAGAAAGAGTTACAAGAGAAAAAAACGCAAAAAACGACCTTGCTAGAGCCTCTTCCGTGCTAAAGGGTTAATACCTAGGATAATGTAATATAAAACATTGTGTTAAAGTCAAATATGTTGGTGGGGTATGATATAAGTGGAAGGAATCTCATTACTCAATTTTGGTGGTTGCATGAATAATGCATAGGTTATTGGCTGCAATTTGCAGCAGTCCTGGTGATCCATGTGTGAAACTTGTCAAGTGATCTGGATAGATGAAGATTCCCTTTCTAATTAATACCAATAAAAACTAACTATAGAATAACTTAATATGTTGTAATGTATCTTTGTTGTATATAACATCCTCAAAACAATGTGATACTCTTTTTGAGAATGTGGATGAAAAGGGGATGGAAAATTTGCATTTAATATTATAAAGTATTGGAGTACCACATGAGGATTGCCGAACATTCATTTCGATCAAAGAAAGAACGAAAACAATGAGGTTTGTAAGTGAAATAATGAAAATATTAGTATAATAGTTGGTTGATAAAACCAAATATTGTCATTTTATTAAGAGAATTGTGGGTTGTTTTTTTGCAATGAGCTGCTTGAAATTTGTGGCTAAGGTTTCCCGTCAAGAATGCAAAGATCTTTGTGCCCAAAAATGTTGTCATTTCTTGCAAAACAAGTATTGGTGAGTTCATTTTTGAAGTGGTGAAAGTAATTCACATTTGTGAGTAGGAGTTGGAGTGATGTTGAAAAGTTGTTTGTCTAATGGAATATATTCTATTGCAGAACGCTAAGCGTGTTATTATTATATAGTAGATGTACACTTGTATCTCCAAGCATAATTCACCTCTAAAAGAAAAAAGCCCTGAGGTGGGCTTTTGCATATCTCGGGCACGTTCCCATATTTGCAATTCATATTTTCAGTTCTTGAAATTTTGTGCAAAGATGCAAGAAGACAAGAGGTACATGGGAGTATAATTTTTATTCTCATTGGACTTACAGAAAAAAAGTTATGCCATCTTAAAGAGAAAATTGTCAAGTGGAGCCACGTTGGGCAACTCCAAAAACTTTTGCTAGGACACTCTAACAAATTTGAGATTTTCAATGATAGGAAGTAATATTATTTCCTTTCCTATTGTCAAAAAACATTTCTTGTCTTTAGTGGAAAAATGCATGTTATTCCAAGTCAAAGATTTTCACACATTGCCACACATTGTTGGGCAAGGAAACAAAATAACTTCTTCTTTTCCACATAAATCTCTAAGATCTTCATACTTTTCACCTTTTATTGTTTCTATTACAAGACGTGGTGTAAGCCTTCTTATTGTTTGTTTGGATTATCATTCTAAAACAAATTTTGTTCCCAAAAAAATTAACGAGAATTGGCTCTTTTTGAACCCTTCACTCCTTGCACAATTTTTTTGAATACACTACACCAGGGCTTTTTTTTTTGGCGACAGTTTGACAGATTCGCTTTGCTGTGAGATGTGGGTTGGGTTAAATTTTGGAAGGAAGATATCTCACTAGCCGAAAGAGAATCTGACAAACGAAACAAAAAAGTGTTGCACTACACCCCATTTTTACCTCTAAAAATTGGTGTACAAGGAGTTAATATTATGATCAACATAATGATATAAAATTTAGACCATGTGTAGTGCAAAACTTTAATGCCAAATGTTGTCAAAGTGTGCCGATCCACTCTATGCCGAAATGAAATGAACTATTTTCTCTACTTCAAACGTTATAATCATTCAATCTATGCAATCATAGTTAATGAAAATTTGTGCATATGTTATTTATCAAGTGCTTAATGAGATCCTCCGGTTAAAACTAGGAATGAAATTATTTCTTTCCTTTCTTACTCATTGCACAAGAATTACCAATTTTGAAGTGTTTTTGGTGTGAAATTGTCAAGGAAATTTAGAGGTTAAGGCGACACTCCACAATACATCTTGTACATTGAAGTGTGTAAACACTGAATTAAATTCTATATTATATAATGAATCATTTTTCTACAATAAAAATAATATAAATCTGGATATGGAATTAAAAGGAGTGAAAATGAAAGTGAGAGTTAAAGTAGGAGCCAATGCGGAAGTTACGTTTGTATTAAAAATGATAGTAAGAATGAAAATAGGAATAAGAGTAGATAAATACTAAGGTGGAATGATTAAGTGAGACATGCATCATTTATTGCATGAGAGCATCTCCACCAAGACATTGGGAACATACTACAAAATATATTAAAGAACACTTAATTATAGTTTGTGGCACAACAATAGTTTAGCTCATCAAATGTGCACATCCGCCGAATACAAGCTACTTCAACTGTGGAAAGTATATCCGAAAAATCTCTAGCCCTTGACTTAGTATAAAACAATATGAAATCAATGTAAAAAACAATATATTCTTGTGGATTCTATTTGGATAATATGTGCTTCCATCATCAATCAAACCATATCATTTATATAAAACAATAATGACTTCAATCCTTCTCTAGCTCATATCGCAAATACATCATACAAAAAATGAACCCAAGATTTTTTTATATTAAAAACACATGTATACAATATGGGAAAAAAATGTATGAATTTATATGGTGATATTTAAATGATATAATTATACAAATTATAAAATTTAATTAAAGTATTTATCCAACGTTCATATATTGTCAAATATTGAGTATCATCTCATATAATATGTGTATAATTTATTTACTACATCTACTATATAATTTAAAAAAATGAAATAAAAATATTCATATACTCATAAAGATGTACTAAATTATGTCATATTCTTGTTTTAGATTATTTCCATTATTTCAATCCCTCTTTTTTTTTCTTCATCATTATTATTTTCTCCACCTCTCCATATCTAAATGTAATAGATCATAAAATAAAATCCTGCTATGATGCAAATTATTACATTTATTGTAATAATAAATTAAGTAAATCATCTTTTTAAATTGATTAGAGCCATTGCATCTACATAAAGGTTAGCTGATTTTCATATGCAAACCATATTATTCCCTGGCCAAGGATTCAATGCATTGACAATTGCTTAGACAATAAAAAATTTGTATGAAAATCAAATATTCATATGTTATACACTTAACCCTTTAAGGCCCAAAGACCATTTTTGGGTCGTTTCGGCACAATATTCTCCATAGCAAATGCTACAAGCCACCTCCATGAAAAATTTGAACAAGGATATAGAGGTGGAGGAAGATGAGCATCTATTGATACCATTGTCACAAAAGATCGGCAAGCTACAGTGATTTCCATGAAGTGGGATCGTAGGTTTTTGTGCTGAAACATATCTTGGGCGTAAGTGTCATTCTACATGATCTATAATACTCGTAGTTTTTCACACACTAAACAAGCTAATTGGCCTTAAAGGGTTAAGAATGTACCAAAGTATTCTTGTTTTGAACCTTTTCTATTATTTGAACTCTTCAATTAATTTTCTCTACTTCTCTCTATAGTTCAATTCATTTTCTCCACCTCTGTCGTATATGGTTCAATTCATTTTCTTCACCTCTCTATATACAAATATAATGGATCATAAATAAAATTCTATTATTATTCAAACTATTATATTCATTGTACTAGATATATACATTGAAGTGATTTTTGAAAAAAATCATTCAATTTATTGCACATAAATAATGATTGATTGACTATTATATGCAAACCATAATATCCTTTGGCCAAGGATCCAAGGTTGTTCTCCTAAGCAAACTTTTTGATTGGATTTAAATAATTTAAATGATTTAAATTTGTGTGAATAAATATCATATAATTATTATTTTATATTGTGGTCTTCAGGTCACCATAATTTAATGACACTTATGGTGCCAAGGCAAAGAGAATTATAAAATATACTTGAGTTTAAGTTTTAAAATGAGTCTTATTTACAACATCTTCTCCTTGCCATTTTACAACACCTTCTTCCAACTATTTCATTCTATTGCACTTTTTACATTAGTTTTGTCATATTTTAATCTTTAACTACACTTGACATATGCATGCTAAGAACTTGGCGAGAACAAACTTGTGACCTATTGTGAAAATCTAGCCTGTGAATGTTATTATTCCTGGAATGCTAGTTGCTCTGCAAGAAGCCCAAGAAGAAGTTGTGCAAGCAACAAATTATGTGGTCTACAACTTTGAGGCTATTCAAAGTGGCATTGAGTTGCTTCTTGCAGTTCTACAAACAGGTCCACTTCCAATAGCCTCAAAGTTGTAGACAGCAAACGTTGCTTGCACAACTTCTTCTAAGGCTTCTTGCAGAGCAACCTGCATTTGAGGAACAATTACATTCATAGGCTAAATTTTCACAAAAGGTTACAGGTTTGTTCTCGCCAAGTTCTTAGCATGCATATGTCAAGCATAGTTTAAGATTAAAATATGACAAAACTAATGTAAAGAATGCAAAGATTGAAATAGTAGGCAAAAGGTGTTGTAAAATGGCAAGGAGAAGATGTTGTAAATAAGGCTCATTTAAAATTTTTAACTAAAGTGTATTTTATAATTCTCTTTGCCTTGGCACCATAAGTGTCATTAAATTATGGTGACCAGAAAGACCTCTATATAAAATAATAAATGTATGATATTTATTCACACAAATTTAAATCATTTACATCTAGTTGGATTTAATTTATTTAAATCCAATCAAAGAGTTTGTTAAAGAGAACAACTTCGGATCCTTGGCCAAGGGATAATATGGTTTGCATATAAAAGTCAATAAACCATTATTCATATACAATAAATTTAATCAATTTTTTAATAATCACTTCAATATATATATATATATATATATATATATATATATATATAAAGTACAATAAATATAATAGTTTGCATAATAATAGGATTTTATTTATGATCCATTACATTTATATATGGAGAAGTGAAGAAAATGAATTGAACCACATAGAGATGTGAAGAAAATGAAGTGAAGAGTTTAAATAATGGAAAAGGTTTAAAACAAGAATATGACATACTTTGGTACGTTCTTAACCCTTTGAGGCCAAGTAGCTTGTTTAGCCTGTGAAAAACTACGAGTATTATGGATCATGTAGAATGACATTTACACACTAGATTCATTTCAGCATAAAAACCTACCATCCCACTTCGTGGAAATCGCTGTAGCTCGCGAATCTTTTGAGGCAATGGTCTCAATAGATGCTCATCTTCCACCTCCATGTCCTCGTTTAAATTTTTTAAGGAGGTGGCTTCTAGTGTTTGGTATGGAGATTATTGTGCCTTAACAATCCAAAAATGATCTTTAGGTCTAAAAAGGGTTAAGAGTAAAATATATGAATATTGTAAAGGCACCATGGCCTTGGTGTAGTGGTTTGAGTCATGGCACACCAGAGAGGTGGTTGTGAGTTCAAGTCCCCATGCCGGCGTGGTTCCTACCACCATTGCCCACCGAATTATGGTCGGGGGTCTTAAGACTTCATTGTATGGGTATCCGAAAAGCCTTAGGGGGAATGACATTTTGCTTGCCTCTTAGGCACTTAGTGTAGAGAAGCACATAGTGTAAAAAAGTGTTTATTCTTGAAAGGGGGAAGTAGTTTTATTACACTATCCTATGTCCTGTGGTCATGGGCTTAGTGAAGAGAATGAACAAACACTATATTCACGTCGGTCCTTGACAAGGACCAGAGTTCCTCATCTTCTTCTTATGAATATTGTATTTTCATACAAATTTTCTATTGTCTTTATATGTTTTCAAAAAACTAAGTAAAATTTATACATATTATATGAAATTACACTTATATTAAAGAATATATAAAATCCAAATAAATAGTATATTGTTTTCTAATCCATATATTTATAATATTTTATTATCACCCTATAAAACTCATACATTTTTATTTCCACAATGTGTGCATGTGTATATATATAAATAAATAAATAAATAAAAATAAAAATAAAATAAAAAATAAAAATCTAAGTATATATATATATATATATATGTGTGTGTGTGTTTGTTATATCTAATGATCCAAACCCCTCACATTGAGTGAAAAACTTGTTGGCCTTCAGCTCCAAAGCGCTTGAGGTGCTTCATTCCCTTCAAGTTCAGGTTTAGCGTTGTAAAGAAGCTGAGGACAAAAGAAAACCCTTAGGGCATCCTCAATGCAATAACTGTAAATTAGGCCCTTAACCTCAAGAGACAATTAGAGAGTCTACAAAAATGGGTGGCCACCTGAAGGGTCTTGCACCTCAACCCCACCCTCTAAATAGACCGTCAACCTTGCTATCTAAACCTCTTTTGCGCCATGTGGCAACACCTCCTCATTTGATGGCACGAAGACCAAAAAGAGTCATTAAACTTTGAGCCAAAAGTGCCTCATTAATGCTTTCAAGGGACATTTTTTGAAGGCTCTTAATTCCCTACAAATTTGAAGGGTGGGAGCCATGATTTAAAGAGTCCTCAATACATTGAAACTAGATAGAGGGTGGGCCAAGATGGGATTACACATGTACTCTGAAAAGTTGAAGGTGAGGGTCGTTTCCAAGGGATGCATTGGGGATGCTCTCAAGGTCGTTTCCAGAGAATGCATTGAGGATGCTATCAAGGACATTTCTAGGGGATGCATTGAAGATGCATTGAGTAATGATGCGTATCGAAAAGTGCGCCCCCACATCATAACTCTCTCCACTCTCTTGCAAATGGATGTTTTTCAAAATGCACTCAAATTTTTCCTCACTTTCAACACTCCACACCAAACATCAACAATAAAACTTTTTTAGTTGCACTACTGACAAATAGTTTCGGAATTGGCATTTAGTCTAGGGTATAATCACTACACTAAATCCGTAGTTTGCAATTCGTGTATACTACACTAAACATCATACTTATTGTCCTCAAAACATGCACTGCTTGGCACGTACTCTTCAAAGGCTTTAAGGTAAGGCCCCCCATAACCAACAAAAATCCATAGCCAACGCCTACAAAATTGGGGTATATCCAACCCTCTTCCATCCCAATACCACCAACCCAGCTCCAAATGGAGGTTTGCCTTTAGTCAAGACCCTTACTTTTGGTCGTTGGTTACCTATTGTTGGCCACCCACTAAACATGGCTGCACAGTTTGAAAATTCATACCTAATTCAGTTTTCATCGAAAAAATACGAAATCACTTGGGTTGGAACTGCAATTCTATTGGCTATCACTGAAAAATAATAGTATAATTATCTCCTCTCTCCATATTTATGCACATTCCTTTGGTTTTAGGGGGGCCGCTTCACACTATGCCCAAGTTGAGAGGCCGACCGTCAAAATGAGTGGCCAAACTATCGCGAGAGGCCAAACTTTTTTGCCAAAAAAATACATTAAATAATATAGATTGAAGGTTTGGCCGGTCGTGGTGTGAAGCCCCAAAGGCCAAGTCCAAAGTCCAAACCCAATATCATTACGCCATAAAAAATCAGCCCAAAAAAATCAGCCAATAAAAATCAGCCAAAAATAATCAGCCCAGAAATTCGGTCTCTTTCATCTAACGGTCTAGATCTTGTCGGTTATGATAATTTTAATAAAAAAATTCGACAGACTCTCGATTGTAGTTTGGGTCGACTAAAATGGATGACCCAAGTTTTGCTCGAGAGGCCGTCGCTTTGGTGCTGATAGGACGTTTTTTGTGTTGTCTGTATGAAATTACTAAATAATCATAGTGAAAACTCGGTCATAGGTATAGACCACTAGCATACAAGGCATAAGAAATCAGTTACCATCAACTTTGACAGTTAAGTGTAGACCAAGAAGAAGAGCAACCGTTCCTCAAAGCAAGGAACCAGGGGAAGATAAAAGCAGGGACGACCATGTAACTCTGGGGTTTTCATGATTAATATACGTGTATTCGATTAACAGTCACGAGCAATTGGTTTTGCCCCGTTTCATCTGATTCCGTTGCCGGGACCGCGGAGAATTTGTCAAAGGGTGAGATCCAGGAGTAAGCAATAATTCATGGAGCGGTGAGCGTGGATTCTTAGTTAAGTTAAAAGACAGAGAGCAATCTCCGAAGATGTGTTCGCCCAAACACCTCAGTCACTGGAACCCGAAGAACTGGAACAGACTACCGGGGTTTTGGATGCGTACGCGAGCTATCTCATCAAGTTACCATACTACAACGAACTCAACCCATTTTTTTTGCAGAAGGCAATTCATATGCTGAACTGTCTTTCCTTTTTCAAGAACTCTAATTCCAGTACCTGAGGGCTTCAATCATTTATTCTTCATGTTGAAGTCGGTGTTGGACGTTGAGCTCGATTCCTGATCCGCAAACGTGGAGTTGAGCGTCCAGAAGATCAACACCCCTCCAATAACTTGGATGCGTGCATTTTGGTGTTCCACTTGGGCGTCGACTTCGTGTACAGATCGGAGCAGACCGTGGCGTCAGAGTGCGTCTCCAGGCCTTGAAACTTGGATGCCGTCATTTAGAACTTCCAGCGTCAATTCGGATCCCCAACATACGATGCAGATGCGCGAGACGATGCGTTCATTATAAGTGCAAACTTCTTGGCATTGGAAGAACACACATGCACTCGCGCTGCCACCACCTGATCGATGAGGAATTTCAGTTACAGTTGAGGAACTGTAGAATCAGCTACAGTGCAAACTTGGTTTCTTTGCAGCCATGCGGTGGTATCATATCTTGACGTCCCATTGCCTATTATTCAATTATATTGGTGCTCTGAATCGTGAATATGGTATCGGATCCGTGGCGCAATGCTAGCGCTGGTACGTTATCCTTTCAATGCATGCTTGGAAATTAAACTTTGACGGCTCCAGTTCAAAAAGTTTGGGATCTGGTGCTGGAGTGGTTTAGAAAGTCTCGCAGGAATGAAGGAAGTTTTTCATCAAGATCTGGGAAAACATCTTACTTGTAACCAGGCTGAATATGCGACCCTCATTACTAGTTTAGAATTGGCTCGAGAAAGGGACGTGAAAGTTCTCCAAATCTTTGGCAATTCCAAATTAGTATGTAATCAGGTAGGAGGAAACTGAGAGGTTTTCATGATTAATATACGTGTATTCGATTAACAATCACGAGCAATTGGTTTAGTCCCGTTTCATCTGGTTCCGCACCTGGTTCCATACGATCACCGAACCTGATTTCCTATTTCGAAACTGCTCAGCAATTGACCCAAGGTTTTTCCTCTATAAGTATCAAGCACGTACCCCGAAGCCAAAATCAACATGCAGACGCAACAGCGAAGAAAAATTATTAAAATCTCATTATCATGCATTTGAAGATCACGCCGACCGTGGTGCTCGTCATGAGCCTCTGCTTCATCGGCTTCGTAACGTGCCTTCATGTGGTTGGAAAGCTGTACAACTACCGGACAAAGTAGGCGTGAATATGAGATGCGTGTTGTTGTTTGTTCTGGCAGAGATCTTGGTTTTGAATCGGAGATTCTTATATCAGATGGCTCCGTTTTAGGTTTTGGCTTGGTTTACAACATGATATCCATCGCCGGAAGCCTGTTAGGTCTCTGATTCTGTGCAGTAGAGTGGTTGTACCTGCGCTAGAAGCAAAACCTACAGCAGCAGTGAAAACGAACAATTGTGGCTCTGCTTCGGAGTCATGCATCTCCTATGCACCTTGTCCTGACTTGGAATCCATCAGTTCCCCGTAACTGGCCAACTTCTTTTGCAATGCAACCATCTGGTTGCTAATACGGGATTTAAGATCTGGAAGTATAGCCCTTATGTGCTGCACCAGAATCGTGTTCAATTTCTCCTCCACGGGATCCAACGTCCCCGCAAAAACAACCAAGAGCCATAGCCGTAGTGAACGCCCAAATATTGCTGAGATATCGGAGTTTCGTGGATGTTTAGCGGAGATTTTGCTGGACGTGTGGCAGAGTTTTATAGACGAGTGGAAATTACACATATTTCATACCACGGTGTAAGAATCACGGAATGGCTGATACAACAAAATCAAGTAAGTCTTTATAAAATAAATACATATGCATAGCAGATATAATTTAGAAAGAGAGGAGTCCTTGACCACACATTTCGAAGCAACGTTGTGGACACATTTTTTGCATCGACGTGAGCAAGAGTCTCGTCAAGACAATCAAAAGTTGAAAGAACAACGAACAAATCGTATCATCATGGTTTCCATACTAGTATTCACGGGAAAAGAGAAAGAAGATCTAAAGCGTTTCTTGAAACAATTTCAGAGAGTTTGCATGGCGAACGGAGATCGAAGCGAACAAAGCTGGTTAGAGTTGCTACCCATTTACTTTGACGATACAACGTCGTTCTGGTACGAATATGAGACTCAACAAACCCCGTCAACATGGGACATACTCACAACGACGCTTATTTTGGAATTTCAAGAAAAAGAGAGCTATCAAACTCTCCTGGGCACTCTCAGCCTCATGCGGTAGCGTAAAGAGGAGACAGTACGTCAATTTAGTGAAAGAGTGAGAGAAATTCAATCCCGAATACAGCGAAACTTGAGAGTAACGAGTGTTGCGCATGATGGAGTAAAAGTGGGTGATGAGGATCGTACTTCAGCAACCATCTCCAATATCGATGCTTTAGCATTAAGAAGTTTTATTGGCCGTTTGAAATCCACGATACAGGAAATAGTTGCTAGGAAGGAGCCTAGCACTTTTGAAACGGCCCTCGCGCTTGCGCAGAAGAAATAAACGAATCTATTCAACATTGCGCAACCACAAATACTCATAGTAGCTGTTACGCCTATCGTGACCCAGTTGGTACAGACAACTCATGCTATAACTGAAGCTATCAGCGACTTATCCGCCAAGAACAATGACATTTCTCAGCTTGTTTCGGAAATGAGAGATTTAAAGTTATTCCTGATACAAGGTCAGAGTTTGTTGCGCTCTAAAAGCCCAGTTGCAGACAATAGGCCAAACACCAGCAAGAACGTCCAGTTTGTTACATGCCATAACTGCGGAAAGAAAGGTCATTATCGGTCGGATTGCCCAGACTTGGATAAAACCCCAGCCGTTTCTACAACTAAGTTGGCCGAGGTAAATCTGCTACAGTAATGCCCTCGTCACGAGTTTAGGAATTGGATCCTGAAGTAATGATGGCTAAAAGAAGTCGGCCACACAAAGAACGTGAGGTGCATGCGAAACATAGAGACAAGCGTTTCCAAGCCAACAAACAAGAATCTATCAGGAGACCACGACGCAAAATCGGCATCGTTTACTTATTATTGAGTGGAGGTCAATCAGAATACTCAATAATCCAAGATTTAAGTAAACGAACGGCAAATATTACTATTGGCCAATTGGTAGCGCGATGTCCCTCATTATGTCGCGAATAACGGGAAGGCATTAGTAAAAGAAGACGCAAATAAATTGCAGAGGTCAATGTGGCTGAGAAAGCAAGCGGAGATTTACGGTCGCCGCATGTGGAAGCAATGGTTAATGGCTGCGAAGTCAGTGCTTGTCTGATAGACGCTGGGGCGGCCATTAATGTGATATCAAGTTGGTTCATGAATGCAGCTGGACTTGAGCCAAACAAATTGTCATCGATACGACTAAAGGTTGCCGATCAAAGATGCGTCCGTTCTTTGGGACAGAGAAGCCAAATCCCTGTGACTGTAAACGGAGTTACTATGAAACTTGATTTCCACATACTTGATATTTCATTAGGAAAGGGCGGATACCCCATGATTTTGGGCAGTCCGCGTAGTTAATTATTGGGATAAAGGCAAGATGAAGATTGATACCTCGCACAATTGCGTCAGTATACGTGTAATACCGGATGCAAGTGCAAGTTCGTTGGAAACCAGCTCATCGGAAGATTGTTCAAGTTCTGAGGGACAGGAAGACTCGTCATAGGAGTCCAAACCTGACGATAATTCAAGTGTCAAGAGTGACGTTTCAGAAGCTGAGCTATACGCTTTAGATGTCCTTCCACAAGTTGTCAGTGATTCAATGCAATTCATTGACGACCAAGATGTTGAACAAACTGGGCAAAATGAATTATTGAATAAAGTCAAATTTGGGCCAACATTAACAATGCAAGAAAGAACAGATTTAGAAGGATTGGTGTAGGAATATTCTGACCTTTTTGTAACCAGACATTGCGATTTACCTGCAATTATTGTAGACGAGCATCGAATTGAATTAACCGAAGCTGCTCGACCAGTAAGATCGAAACAAACGGGCATGGCTCCTGAAAAGATGAACGTATTAAGAGCAGAGTTGGATCGTTTTCTGGAAGTAGGTTTTATCACAGAAGTAAAAAATACGGAGTGGGTCTCGCCAGCTGTAATCGTGCCCAAGAAAGGAGGAAAGTGGCGAGTGTGCGTAAACTACAAAGCATTAAATAAGTTTACAAAGAAGGATCGGCAGCCATTACCTCATATAGATGAACTTTTAGACGAGGTAGCGGGGCATGAAATGTTTACTTTTTGTGATGGCTACACCGGATATCATCAAGTGAAGGTGCACAAAGATAGCATCTTATATACTACCTTCACTACTCCGTGGGGAACGTATGCTTATTTAAGAATGCCTTTCGGTTTGTGTAATGCCGGAGGCACTTTTCAAAGAGTGCAACTAAAATTTTTTGGTCCTCACATCGGCCAATTCATCCGCATTTATCTTGACGATTTTGCCGTATATGGCGACCAAATCAAACACGTGCAACAGGTCAGAGCCGCCTTTCAAAAATTGCGTGAACACAGATGCTCTTTATCTCCTGAAAAATGCAGAGTCGATTTTGAGGAAGGTCCGCTTCTCGGACATATAGAGTTTGCTGGGGGCAAGCGAGTGGATCCAGATAAAGTGAAACGAATAAAAGAGATGATTCAACCCATCTCATGCGAATAAGTTGCAAAATTGTGGGGAGCCACGATTTACCACAATCGATTTATACCAAATTTGGCAGGTATTGGGCGCCCCATTAGCGCACTAATCAGCAAAGCGTCTCTCTTCATATGGGGCGATTAGTGTGAGCAAGCATTCTCATATATCAAAGAAAGATTGGCGAGCGATCCAATAGTCAAAAATCCCATATGGGACAAACAATTCATTGTAAGTCCATCCGCCACTGAACATGCAGTCGCAACAGTACTACTTCAAAATGACGAGGCTGGAAGGGCGCACCCTATTTATTACGCGAGCAGGCTATTAACCTTGTGTGAGCAAAAGTATGCTCCTCTCGAAAAGTTAGGAGTAGCTTTGTTATTCGCGTGTACAAAATTCAAGCATTATTTGCTCTTGAGCAACCAATCAATCTCAGTACAAAGTGACGTGGAAGGTTTGAAGCAGTTGTTGCAACAAAAAGATCCTGAAGGGAGAAGTGCACGATTAATGGCCGCTTTGCAGAACTACGACGTGGAGGTGAAAACTGTCAAAGGCACGCGGACTTCTCACGCAGGGCTACTCCTCGAACTGGGACCTCCACCATACGAAGACCTCGGGGCTTTGTCGGATGATGTCAAGTGTTTCGTTTTGGCCACAGAGGCCGAACCGGACACTTTTGGTTATGAAGAAATAAAGTTGTACCTTTAAACATTGAGTTTCCCCGAAGGCTCCAAATCAAGACAAAGACAAAAATTTCAAAGGCAGAGTCAGACATACTCACTCGTTGGGGAGGACCTCTATAAGAATGGCAAGGGCAGTGTCTTAAGGCGAGCTGTGACGGTCGAAGAATCGAGAGAAGTACTTAAACAATGTTACGAGGGTTTATGCGGAGGATACTTCTCTACTGAGACAACTGTAAGGAAGATACTACAAGCTGGTTTTTTCTGCCCTACTATTTTTCATGATAGAAATGAATATTGTCGCAGCTGTTATCAGTGCCAAGCTTACGGCAAAAGAATCATACCCTACATGGAGTTGCAACCAATATATCCAACTGGAGTTTTTGAGAAATGGGGAGTGGATTTCGTCGGACCTCTACCTGTTACGGCCAAACTAAATGAATATTTGATTGTGGCCACAGACTATCTTTCAAAATGGGTAGAAGCAGCACCTATAAAGAGATGCAACCAGAAAACTGCAGTACATTTCATTTATAATCAAGTTATTTGCCGATATGGTTGTCTGTTGGAAATAGTCACGGACCGCGGGACTCATTTCGTCAACGAGTTACTCTCGTCGCTCATGCAAAAGTTGTCGGTCAAGCATCGACGCGCCAGCCCTTACTATCCTCAGGCAAACGGTCTTGTTGAGAAGACGAATGGGATTTTGACTAGGATCATCAGAAAAGTCGTTTTGGAAAAGAGGCGGGAGTGGAACTTGCACGTGAACGAAGCCTTGTGGGCCTATCGAATTGCACACAAGAGCGCTACAGGATATACGCCATTCTAGTTGGCATATGGTTTAGAAGCCACAATACCTATCGAGCTGGAATAAGTTTAACTACGAACAGCAGTCAAGCACGGGATGGACAATGCAGGGTCACTAAAGGCCCGCGTTCTTATGCTAGAGAAATTAGACGAGTCACGACGACAAGCTTTATTCCATTAGGAAACATTACAAAATCGAAGGAAAGCGAAGCACGATGCGGCCAAGAAAACGGTAAAGTTCAACCGTGGCAACTTGATTTTGATGATCGATAATTGGTTAATCAAGCAGCATGGGCAAAAATTCAAGCCCCGATGGTTAGGGCCTTATGTAATTTATAATCGCTACTCCAACGGTTCTTACCAATTAAGCACACCAAGTGGTGAAGTTATGCCAAAGTTATACAACGGTTCAAAATTAAAACTATATAAGCACAGAGAAGATCATAGACAGTCTTGATTCACCAAATCAAGTTCTCAAGACTGGGAAGGAGATGATAGGACGTTTTTTGTGTTGTTTGTATGAAATTACTAAATAATCATAGTGAAAACTCGGTCATAGGTATAGACCACTAGCATACAAGGCATAAGAAATCAGTTACCATCAACTTTGACAATTAAGTGTAGACCAAGAAGAAGAGCAACCGTTCCTCAAAGCAAGGAACCAGGGGAGGATAAAAACAGGGACGACCATGTAACTCCGGGATTTTCATGATTAATATACGTGTATTCGATTAACAGTCACGAGCAATTGGTTTTGTCCCGTTTCAGG
Source organism: Bryoerythrophyllum caledonicum (assembly GCA_963971425.1). Lineage (NCBI taxonomy): Eukaryota > Viridiplantae > Streptophyta > Bryopsida > Pottiales > Pottiaceae > Bryoerythrophyllum > Bryoerythrophyllum caledonicum. The sequence goes on along the minus strand of OZ020518.1, from coordinate 11,053,837 downwards.
GCCAAAACAATCCAAAAGTGTTGCCGTGTAGGACGACAGCCTTTGGAGTTTGGGCACAAGGGTGAAGGCCCAAAGTCCGAACTTTGGCCATTCTAGCAACCTCATTGGTGGAAATCGACCGCCTCTCAAGTTGGCCACCAAGTGTGAAGCGGCCCTTACCTTACATCACCAACCAACTAGCACACAGACTACAAACAGTTGAAAATGCAAAGACATGGAAACCATGTAAAAAAAACAACTAAAAAACTAGGTGTTGCATGAGAAAGTAAATGCGTAGGAGAAGGAAATCAGTTGAACGGTGTCTGGATGAGCTTATCTTCTTCCTCCAAGCTCGATGCGGATTCCAGTTGGTTTGTCTTGTGGATCGTCAGGTAATCGCTCGGGAATGACGTGAATGCACTCGTAGTCGTTCACCAGGTCGCTGCTGATGCAGAGGTTGGAGGTCCCGTTCAGCGTCGCCCAGTGCTGCTGGTAAGTGTCCCCATTCTTGTAGATTCTCCAGCCTTCCCCGGCCGCGATGGTTTTCACGGGCTCTTGGATTTTCCTCATCGTCATGCGCGAGAGGAAGATATCGCTATCGGTTCCGTTGTGGATGACACAGCCCGCCTTCCCGCGCAGGAGGCGCCAGGCGCGCGCCACGAGCGACTGGGGAGCATGCAACGGGCACGGTTCCATGCTGCGGATCACAACCTGCCAGGGCACAGAATGGCGCGGCACGAAAGGAGCACGATGGCGGCGAAGCCGGTCAGGTTGACCGCCAGGAAGACGAAGGTGGTGAAGATGATGCGGTCCTTGGACCTCAGCGTCCGCGGACGGTTCCGGTCCCGGGGCGTGCAGGAATGGTGGACGGGGTTGAATTGGTCTCCGTTCTGTTTCAGCAAGTCGATCTGCTCTATCAGCTCCTGGAAAACAATGGCGCTAGGGTTAGGAGATCGTCGAACTCAATGCAAGCTGACCTTCTCCCCGTTTCAGTTCCAAGAAAGTAATCTGCTGGAAGAAAATCTGCACAAACGGAGGTGGGAGCTTGCACAGTGGAAGCGAGAAACTACTCGCATTACCTTCACTTCGCTCTGCAGCTGCTTAACGCCGTTTCGCCATTTTACGTAGTCGAAGGACTTGAGCACCACGCCGCCGAGAGTGGCCACGGTGGCGATAGCAGAGAGCAGGAACGGCGACCACCAGTTCTCGCAGCGGAGGTTGTTGGACTGCGAGACGGTCGTGAGGATGACGCCCTGGAACACGACGAAGAACCCGATCAGCTGGTAGATCTCGTTCTTCACGTGGTACTTCAGCGTCTCCTTGCGCTCTATCCGCAAAGTCGCAAACTCCAAACTCTTCTCCCAATCCTCTAACAAATACCTCCAGTTGTGGTTGTGGATAAAGGCAAGCGCCGCTGCCTGTTTCTCCAGCGCATGCATCGTTCATCACCTCTACCTCTTGCAAACAGACCGACACAGTAACATCGAGGACGACGGTGCTGACTAAAATTGTGCGGGGAGGGCAGGTTTCGTGGGGGGCACCAAAGGCCTCGATGGAATTCTAAAGTTGGATCCGAGGACGACGGCTACAGGATGACGAATCTCGGATGTGCTCACGTTATTTTTCGCTAGAAGACGATCCGGAGCATTTAGCACAGCGCATGCCTCAGCACGTCGAGGGTTGTTAGTGTTCTCGAATATTCATCACGGATGCTGATTATGCAAGGATTCGAGGCAAGAATCCTGGACCCAAGTGGTGATAATTTCAGTAACTCTTAGCTGTACATTCGTCGTCTTCTACCAACTTGTCTGAATTTCTTTGAACCTGTTTGAGCATTTCCAGAATCGTACGTCGTGGAAGTTGTGTTTGTGTGGACGAGTGAGTGTTTGTCTAGCTTGTTCCTGTGATCTCAAGTTGTCTTTTTCCTGATCCTGGGTTGGACCGCTCTGGTTGCCTGTTTAGAGACTTGGCTTGCGATCGTTATCAACTGCTTTGAAGTGATCCACATCCTAAAGAGTTGTTGACCTGGAGTGTTCGTGCAGTATTCTGCTGCTTATTCTGTATGTTTTTTAGGTAATTCCTTTCTGAGAGCTCTTTGTTGAACTGCGTCTAGATTTCCATTTCGGTTGAGCTGCATGACAATTATGCAAATTCCGGGACTATGCCTTCCGGAGCTATGTGACCAGTTCTTGCAATGTTTTTGTACAGCAGCACATCAAGAAGATCTAGGTCGACGTTTAGGTCAAAGTATTCGTCTTCACCGTCTTTGGAGAGGAGAGGTGACGTGACGTTTACTGCGGAGCAGCGGCATCTAGAAGAGTACTGCTCCTGAGCTTCCAACCATGTCGAGCACTGGTGGCGAGCCTGCAAGTGCCGGAGAGATTACTGAGGTGCAAGAAGGAGCTGCTGACGATTCCGACAAGAGTATTCCCGCGCAGAAGACGCCTGAAGTGGAGGAAGCGCTGCACGCCATATCAGATAAGCTATTTCTTATCACGGAACATGGTAAGACTATTGGAAGCGGAGCGGAAGCGAAGATTGTCACAGCTGAATACCAGGGCCGCCGGCTCGCTCTCAAGATTCACAAGCACATCGAATCGTTTCCTCCCGAGGAACGCTGGGACGAGAAGGTCTTCAACATCATCGCACCTCACGTCTGCTCCGCTGTGGGATACTCCACAGTGCACGACGGCGAGGGCAGCATAGCCTGGGTCATGCCACAGCACCTGCTCAACCTGCGAGAATTGATCGACTCAAAGCGCCGCAAGCCGCCGTTCCCGTACGCCACCGCCGTGGACCTCGTCGTCCAGCTCGCGCTCGGAATGCACGCTCTCCACAAGCGCGAGATCATGCACCGGGACATCCGCGCCGCGAACGTCCTGGTCACGGCCATCGCGAGTCCGAAGTTTCACTCCATCGCCATCGCCGACTTCGACGGCGGCACGAACGTCGTCGGGACAGGATTCTGGAGAGCACCGGAAATCCTCGCCGTTCAGAACACACCGATCCCCGAAATCCCCTACACCTTCGCCTGCGACGTCTACAGCTTCGCCATCACCTGCTACGAGATCCTGACGGGAGAGCTCCCCTTCCCCGACGAGCCGGCGAGCAACTACAAGATCGTTCTCTCCGGGAACCGACCACCGCTCCCGGATCACCTCCCTCACGAAATCACCTCCCTCATCCACCGATGCTGGCTCGAGGACGCATCCCTCCGCCCCAACGCCGCCGAAATCCTAAACCTCCTCCGCAACATCCTCCTCCACAACCCGGACCTCAAGCCCATCCTATGGCGCCTCGACCTCGCAGACATCTGGTCCGGCCAGGAGACAGACACACCTCCACCCGCCGCGATCCTCCAGTCGCTCCAGGGCGACCTCGAGCTCCTCCAAACCCAGGGCAAAACCGAAGCAGCGCGTCTCGGCGAAGAATTCATCGCGCTCTACCAAAGCTACGTAGCCGAGTTCACTCTCGTGAGCGTCTGGAAGCTTCCCCGGTTTTGGGAGAAGGTACCCGCGGTCTTGGGGATGGTAAACAAGGGAAACGAGTTCGTCAACAGCCTGCCCGACGACGGGCCTAACACCGTGCGGACGCTGAAGACGTATTCTCGGTTGGTGCGACCGATCGTGTTCGTGGAGTTTGGATTCGGGCCGATCGCCCAGACGTTCGTCCGACGATACTCCGACGTTCTGGTGGCGTTCGTCAACAAGAACGGCGGTGAGGATACCTTCCGGACTTTGACGGAGCATTTCAAAGCCATTGGTGAGCAGTTCTGGGCTTCAGAACACATGTGTAGAGTTCGGTATCATTGGGGTAGATTTGTGAGGACTCTGAAGAGGTGGTTTGGAGTTCGTGATTCTAGCCAGGCTCAGGTTCAGGAGCTTCTAGATGAGGGTTTGCTCACTGGCGATTATAAAGCTTCGTGAGTAGCGAGTTTTCCAACGGATGAGGTGAGAAAAAGGTACATTTCCTTCCCTGCAATGAAATGAGAGGATTAGCAAACTTGATGTCCAGTGCTTGTACTATAGAAGCTCCAGCGTTTGTACCATCGTGTTGAGCATGATATTAGTTCCTTTTTGACAAAACAGAGCCCGGGTGTAGTATATTTGAAAAACTGTGCAAGGAGTGCAAGTTTAAAAATTGTCAATAGTACACATTTTAATTTTTTGTGAGTTGAATTTATTTTATGATGAGAATCCAAAGTGTGAATAAGAAGGTGTAGTAGAAAAAATAAAAAGTAAAAGGATATTAGAGTCTCCAATTTTTATGTGGAAAAGAAGAGTTCGTTTTGATACCATGTTCAAAATGTTTGACTTAAGTTAAAATGCTTTTTTGTACTGAAGATCTCAAAGGAAATAACATTGTTTATGTGTATGAAAAATCTCAATGCTAATAGAAGCCTGTAGTTGACATTTTGGAGCCCCCAATTTTTCACTTCGGATAGAATAATTAGTTTTTTAAAAAAAAATTAGATTTGGTGTGAAGAAAAAGTATATTCCCATGGAGCTTCTACAATGCCACATCTTCAAAAGTTCAGGATCAAAATCGAAAATAAATGAACCTCTCCAAAACGGAAAACGTTCTCGCAAGGGGAAATGGTCCTTCAGCTTGAGTTAAATTTCTTAGAAAAACTGTATCTCCAGAAACAAAAAAATACTTCTGTAACGATGCACAAGAGCTTCTGTGGTATTAATTTGAAAGCACTAAATCTCAAAAATAAAATGGAAGTCCATCTACACGACTCCCAGGGTCAAGAATGGCGTCCCCATGTTGGCTCACAATGGCACAATCCATTCACAAAGTTCTCAGAAATAGGAGGCGGCTGCCATCATTCCACATTCAACCCAGCCTCTCAAATCTTAGCTTGGAAAGATGGAGGCGTAGGTCATGATTTCACCCCAACCTCTCAACATCATGTCTATTTGGGCTTAAAAGTAATGATCTGGGGTGATACCCGGCCCGGTACTGCCGTAATACCTGCTCGATACCCAGGCACTGAACTGAGGGGATTACGACGTTGTAATCGTTTCGTGAATCAGGAGGCACCTGACGTGATCATTCACCTTCCAAATCACTTTAATATGAGCCTCGTTAAGTAACTTTAAGGTCCATAATTGACCTCAGCCCTTCAAATCGGCATCTGAGCTTGTAATTGAAGAAAATGTTAGAATTAATCTGGAGGCACCTGACTTCTTTCAAGCTTCAAACGATCGTTTATGCTCAGGAACTTGGAAAGATCAGTTACCGGAGCCGATCAGCTGCAGCTTGAGATCACAGTCCGGAAGTCTATCACGTGAAGAATCAGTCAGTCGAGAGGATCGATGGAACCAGAGATGGAGGCCGAGAAGGTCGGTGACTTGCAGGAAGGGACGATGGAGGAACCTGAGGAGATGCAGCTGTCGGAGAAGATGGAGCAACCTGAGACGATGGAGCAATCAGCGGAGGAGAAGGTGGAGCGACCTGATCATGAGTCGTACCAGAGGTTTCCGAAGCTGTCGATCATGTCGGGCATGAGTTCCAAGAACGTGCTCCGCTTTAAGCTTAGCGAGACGGACGTGAGCACGGCGAACGCGTTGCGGCGCGTCATGATGGCGGAGGTGCCGACGCTGGCCATCGACATGGTGGAGATCAGCGAGAACACGTCCGTGCTGCAGGACGAGTTCCTCGCGCACCGCCTGGGCCTCATCCCGCTCACCAGCCACCGCGCCCTGCGCATGTTGTACCCCGGCGACTGCAACTGCGAAGCACCGGAGGATGGAGCGAGCAGGTCTTGCAAGTTCATCTGATTGATCTGAAGTGAACTGATCATTAGATATGGCTCTGTCAATAAAGTTTCACTGATTACAGCTTCTCTAGTTTGTGTGCGAAACTTTCAGATATCACGTACTGATCACAGTAGAATACTCCGATGATCTTGTTTGCGTTCCTTTCATAGATCACAGATTGGAACCGATTCTCTGGTTAGTTTGCATTCTTTTCATGATCTGGAAGGGGAACTAGATCAGGTTGGAGTTTTTTCTTATTACTTGGGTGTCCTTGCTTTCATTGTAGCGTGGCGTGTCCAAGGTGCTCGGTTGAGTTTCACTTGAATGTGAAGGCGAGTTCGGGGGAGATCGTGGTGGTGACGGACCGGGACTTGGTGACATCGGATGAGAGCGTGAGGCCTGTGGATGCGGACGTCGACTTGATGGCGTGGCAAGATGTTTCTCCGAAGAGGTAAAGTGGTTATTCGTTCTCATTGTGTGATAAACCTTAAACCCTGATCATTTTTCTCGACAGGGCGATTACCATCGCGGAGCTGAGCAAGGGGCAGCAGCTGCAGCTGCGCGCGATCGCCGTGAAAGGCGTAGGCAGCATGCACGCCAAGTGGTCGCCCACTGCCACCGTGACGTTCCACAACGAGCCAGAGGTCTTCATCAATGAAGCAATCATGGACACCATGACGCTCCAGGAGAAGCAGGACTGGGTCGACAAAACCAGCCTCGCTTTCGTCGCCGAGAACGGGCTCCGAAAAGTCTTCCATCTCGATCCTCACAGTGAAAAGGTGAAGTGATTTCCCCTTTCCTTTCTCCATAAACCCAGAACCCTAACAAACTTTTACCCTTTGCAGCTGGAGGTGGTGAGCCCCGGCGCCTACACCACCGACGAGCTCCTCCGCGACGCCCAAGCTTCGTGGCTCGAGGTTCAACCGAAGGAGGACGCTTTCGTCTTCTGCGTGGAGTCCACGGGCGCCATCCCCGCCGCCAAGATATTCCTTGACGCCATCCACATCCTCAAGCAGAAGCTGCTTCGCCTGCGCCTCGCGGAAGACGGATCACCCTTGGAAACTACAGCAGATGAGGGAGAATCACCGAAGTCACACGACCAGTTCCCAACTCTGGCTGCCTCGGATGGTGTCACTGATGGGTTTGCGAATATGAACATGAGCGAAACCTTCGAAGCGGCTCCGAACTCTCCGAACTGGGATTAACAATGATGAAGTAGATTCTCTCTTATATGAGGTTCCTGAACCCTAAACCCTAAACCTTAGGACAATAGAGTTCATAATCTGAGTCACTTTTCGAACTGCTTTTTGTAACGGTAACGGTGCTTCAGACCATGTGCCACTGCGAAGGGCAAAATCAACTCTCTCTAAACAAGAATTTGTTCATTTTTTCGTATCCAAATTGCTAATATGCTACTAGCGTTGACAGCAATCAGCATATCATACATCACAGATTCATGCCTGCAAACGCTAAAAGAAACTGCCAGCCCACCCGAGTATCCCAAGAGTATTACCCAGGCATCGCCCCACTGTCACGTAGGTATCAATCCAGAACTCAACGTCAGCAGCGTTGCTGCCGTTTATTATGCTGCACGTCTCTTGTTATTGTCACCGCACCAGATTGCATTCGATCAGACATGGACGATTTAGGTTATGAGCGCATCCATGCGCTCACGTTTGCCCTCGGAGGCGCTTTCGACTCGTACCGAGCCCTCCTGGTCTCCAATTTCCCACCGTCATTCCATTCATTTAATAGGGCTCATTGTAATTTTACTTTCTCGCGTGAGTGAGGTGGGTTCAGTTTTTTGTTTTTTAGGGAAACCTGTTTGTGTCTCAGGAATCGAAGTGGCCTGCAAAGGAGTTGCTGGGTGATGAAGATGTAGCAGGTCGAATCTCAAGGCGGATTTTGCAACCGGCTTCTGGGAAGGTAAGACATCACTCTGTAATGTATGCCTCAAATGTGTAGATGCGATCGCCGATCTTTGAAAGAATATGTACATCATTTTGAAATCACAATATTGAAGACTTTTCATGAGGCGCTGCGTGAATTGGTTCGGTTGATGGTTTGGGGGGGAGACTGCTTTTTGAGCAAGAGGTGTATTGAGAGCTTGTTTGTGATTGTGGGTAGGTGAATGATGAGTTGTGTCAATGGCTCTTCGACACTTATCAAACGCAAGATGCAGAGTTGCAGCTGGTGGTGCTTCGTTTTGTTCCTCTTCTATGTGGCGAGTATCTCCATCGTGTCACCACTGCTCCTGACCAACCCTTAGCAGGTAATATTTCATGTAAGCACTTAATTGGAGCCGAGACATGTTATCTTGGCTTAAGATTCTGCATGCTTCCTTTGCCCCAAGACTATTATTAATTTCTTCTTTCATGAAGTAATTTCTAGTCATGGTTTGCAACGTACAATCAAACATCAGGATTATCACCTACTCGAGATCCAACAGCTTCACTATCACATATATTCCCTTGGAAGGGATGTTATTGACAGAACAGATTTTGGAGTAAATCATAGTCTTTTTAACCATTTATGATTTAAAGGAGCGATTCTAAATTTAGGATTTGGTGATAATTTCAGGAAAGCCATTTCTTCCCATTTGCCATGATCAACATACTGATAATGTCATTTTCGTGCTCAGTTTCCATTTCCATGGGACGTTCTATCACTGATGAGGCTTCTTGATAGGTTTCGAGGCGGTGTTGCTAGCATTGTTTGGGGCTGAAACCAAAGCGCGAGGAGGGAAGCCAACCATGATCAGCATACCTCGACTCACGGACGCAGCCCCGTTCCATTCACCGCGCCAAACAGATCATCTCGACACGCCTCAACTTGTGAGCCCAAGTCCACACCCATCGTCACAATGGAATTGCCTCACTACTTCAGAATATAACAACGTGGGAATGAAGCTTCACGTGGGAATAGCGTGTCCAGCGTTGGAGCCGCAGAGCACGGTGAAGAGCACCAAACGCGCGGATGTCGTGGGAGTTGCCCTCGACTTGTTCTGCAACCGCATCAGTTCCATGCCATCCAGAGCCAAGCTCGATCTGTGTCACTACGCCAGAAGGTGAAGCACCTTGACATCTCACCATATTCGGTCCATCCTCGTCCACTCTCACTGTCTCTTGCCTACCCATGATTCTTCCTCGATTCAGCTTCTCTTGAGGTGGCAGCTGGGCAGTCAGGGGTTGCAGCTGGCGCAACGAAGTGGACACCATCGCCAAATTGGCAGCTGCGTCAGTCCCTTCCTCTCCGAAGCAGGTTGGCGATGATGCACTGAGCAGTGGTAAAGCAGAGCTGCACGAGTGTCCAGACCCGTTTCATCTGAAGAGGTCAACTCGAGGTCCGTCAAAATGGGACGTCGCTGGTACGTCGCCATCAGTTACTCTTCTCTGAAGCTCTTAGAAATACAAAGTGGTCTCCATGCTGATGAATCAAGCTCTCCAGAGCCGTCTCTGATCAACTCGCTGATTCGGGAGCTGGAGCGCCAAGGTGATGCCATTGAGTCGCCGTCCGATGGGCCGCGGGTGGCTCTGGGGATGGAGATTCTTCGACCTGTGTTCAAGGCGCTCGGGCACTGCCTCATGGCGCCCTCCACGACGGCGGTGCTGCGATCGGCGGCGGCCGACGCTGCAGGCGCGTTGTACGCGTGGGCGTCGCAGGCGCTGGTGGCGGAGGCCGTGATGGCGTCCGCAAGCCTGGTTCGACTGAGTGCGGGTTGTTCGTTGGGAAGATCGCCGCCTTCTGCCAAAGCTCACAGAGCAGAAATCCTGGTCCGCCATGCAAGGCGCGAGAGCTGATCGGGTATCAACCGGGTATTAGGTCGGTTTGACATTAGTCTGACTCGGGTATTGAATTCATGTTCAATCTTTTACCATCTTTGGTGTTGAATTGTTGTTAAATCTTTCACCTTCGATGATTGTATTTCAAACCACGACGTAGTTCCCTCGTCGTCCCCAACGGACCAAGGCAATCCCGAGTTTAGTATACGTATGTAAATGCAAAAATCAAATTTATTTGTTATATAAGTATTATGTACTTTATATACCCGTTATTTACTTTCGAAACATGCCATTTACTATATACCCGGCGTTGTAGATTTTGTGGTTTGATCTAAATAAGTTTAATATATAAAAATCATGATTTTAGAATTATTGTGCGCTGTACTTTTTTTTAATGTTTTTGTATGTAAGTTTTTAAAACTCGATAATTTTTCTGATGAAAGTTAATGGAAGGGCACATTTGAAGGATTCCTCGAGAAGGCACATATGGAGGATTCCTTCAAAGGGCACATCTCATCGAAAGGGCACAAAGACAAATTGATTTATTCAAAAGGTTTGTTCTAAAGGATATCTTGAAATATACGATTCCTTCATGGAACTATCTAGTGCGGTCAAACAATATCTTCTTATGATAAAAGTGGTACGTGAAGCGACACGTGTACAATTTTTGGTAACCTCAATGAATCCACATAGAGGGACTACGGGAACTAAAGTGAGGACTTATCTAAGAGATACTCGGCGGCATTTCCAAGAAGGAGGACTAGGACTTAATTTGGGACTGCCATGGCCCTATTGGGAACAACAAGGGGTCCACTAGTTTTCTCATATATAGAGATGCAACTTTAAAAACAATATTTTAGAGGGGGTTTCAATCCACTTGATGCTTTTGGTACTAAATGTTAGCAAAATTTGGCAGTTAATGAAATATTATGATACTTTAATATTATTTGAACTTGTGTTCTTTGCCGTGCATATACCATATATGCTATTTTAGAATCTCATTATATATGCAAAATTTTATTTTTAAACCATCAATAATTTATTCTACATTGTTGATGATATATGTTGAGTAAGGCGAAGATCTCATAAGAATCTACCTCAAATTTCATAGCATATAATTAAAATATAATATAATGTTCAACAAACAATATAATAGACCCAAATAGCCTCCAAGAATCAATATTTATTTCAAAGAAGAAAATGAGTGGTTGAGATTCATGGTACAATATGACTTCTCCCTAACTCTTAAAGGTGGCTAAAACTAGTTCCAATTGGAGTTTAGAGATCACCAAGTTCAATTGTATTAATCAAGCTCTTCTACATCTAACTACTATTAAAAATAAATAAATAAAATATAAACAAATAAACTAGTATACTCATTCTGTATATAAGTTATAACCAACTAAGTTATAATTGCCGCTAACTTATATGCTCTACTACACCTTTGCTAATTTTAAACCTTTGTTGAAGTGTAATCTCAATTGAGTTATAACCTCTGCTAAATTACGACATTTGATGACATATAAGTTTTGCCAAGTTTCAACCCCTACTAGCTTTTTACCATCCACATACTTACGCCAGACTAAGCTATAATTTATCTAAGCAATGAGTGTATCTTCTTAAAACTTTGACTATTTTTAAAATTACTCTGTAATTGAACATCACGAAGGTATTGGTAGTGAGAGTGGAAGTTTTTTTGTCTCATATGACTTGTTCTAAGACAAAATGGTGACTTTAGATATGGAGGGACGACTTAAAAACCAATGCGTGAACTAATATTGCCTACTTCCATACATTTCTTAGATTGCGAGGAGGAAATGTAGGTTGTCTTTACATGACTTACGCATTGGCCAATGAGTTTATAAGTGATGTAATGAACTCTTTCTAGGAAACAACCTCTTATGTCATCCCCTATGTTATGATATTACATTAATAACCCATACCACATGGAGAAGGTGGCTTGGCTTTGGAAAGGTGTAGGAGAACTACTAGTCAACTTTTGGAAAACTTGGGGTACAATAGAGTTTTCCTTAACCCTTATGCGTCAAACCTAAAGCCGTGCATGAGATGGAAATGAACGGCCTATTACCATTGGTGTTGTTGCAAGGATCTTTGGAAGTACAGAAGATGTAGAAATTGCTTTAAAGATGTGCTAGCATAAGAGAATTAAAAGCTGGGAATGAAAAAAACAGTTCCTTGGTACAAAAGAACTCAATGTAGATGAAGAAGTTGATGAATTCAATGACAAAAGAGCATTTTGCATAGTTTGGGCAGGTGATGAAAAGATGGAAAAACATTTAATAAAATAGTGACACGGATTAGGGATAGGCATCATTAGAAGTAGAGTAACAAATCTAGGAAGAGAGATCATGCAATCAGAAAGGAACAACATGAATAGAAGGGAATCAACCTTGCAAATTAGTGTCTGTATCGGGAAGGTGTTGAAAGGAGGGTAGGGAGGGTAGAGAGATAGAAAACGTCAGACTATTAAGATTGAGATTAGGCGGAGAAGCCTAGAACGCGCTAGGCGTTGCCCCAACCATGCCATGGTAGGCCCAAACTCCATAGTTCCGGACTGTTCCAGATTTTTGGATCTGTCGTAGAAGAGGACGACAAGTCTCATAGTTTGTCGAAGGCATGTTGTGGCTGATGTTGGTGTGCAGACATGTGAGCTTTATTTTGTGAGCAAGAACATGAGAATGCGGGATAGTGAAGATCTGTGGAAGTAGCCATTGCAGCACCATCTGGGCGCAACTGGGCCATGCAGTCCTATGCCACCCGATGTACTAGATTCTCGCGTCCTAGAAAGAGGAGATGCTACGCGCGTTGACGTTGACGACGTCTTGGTCCTCGGATGAACAGGATCGCCACGCCACGGTGGTGGTATCGCGAACCTTGGAAGCAACACGCAACCGTCTCTGGAACTTGCAAGTTCGTAATCGCACAACAACAACAGCACTCCGCTCACCATTCCCGTCAAATTCCTCATGGGAATCCAACTTGGAGACAATCGCTTGGAATTCAACCTGGAGTTAGTTGCAGAGATCATCTTCTGAAAGCCGCACCTTACATGCTAAAGCTGAAAATTGACCTCGCGCATTTGTTCCGAAAGACGTCACGCTGCTAAATATTTGCAACGTTTTGAGAGAGATGTCGTGGGAGGTTCTGCCGTCTCCCGCTTGAGTCGATGTTTCTGCCAATGGACCTTGGTATGTTTATGACAAGGAAGGTTCTGTCTCCGGAATTTGAGGCTCCAATTTCAATCGAACGAGGTACGGTTTTCATGTTGGAGGTGAAGGGAGTGACATCGGGCACAATTGCAGATGTAATATCAACTACATTTGTCGCTTGAGGACATGCCTGGCAATGCATTTGCGAGGTGGTTACTGTGCTTCATTGTGGAGGTTGTTGTTGGAGAGGTGACACCTAGTTTGGATGCTTTATACTACTGCATGTGTTTTTGTTCCACCTACAAAAGCACGATGTCATTTTGGAGGTCCAAATCACTAAATGGACATCTCTATAAAATTGAGGTAAAACCGTACTCCTACCTGTCGTACTTTTTTGTAGTCACATGTATGTAGAGTTGGAGATTTACATATTGGTGCCAAGGATATATGTCCTGATACCAATGGGATTGTGTGACTTGGCATGGGAAAGTTCGAGGGCGTTTTTGCCAATACACAATCTAGTCAGTCGCCCTCTTGAGTCATCACCTTCTGAATTGTTTCAAATAAAGAACATATGAGTATATTGCATGCCATTTCAATCCATCATAGCTTGATGTTGCTTGTAATGTTCAAGGTTTATCTGTTTGAGTGTGCTAATGAACAAAGCATTGGATGCAAGTTTTTAACAATCCTTTTCAGTGATGATCTACAGTGTTGAAGAGACCAAGAACAATTTCGTTCTTAGTGAGAAGAAAGCTTGGATAAGATACAAAATGGATTTTCTTATGTATCTTTTTGTGTTGGAATGTTGTTTTTCTAGATTGATCCGGGTGTTTTTTGTTGCGAAATATGAAATTCGATCTGTGGAGGAAATAGTACGTGTGGGTAAGTTTATGTCATTTTGGCACTCTTGAAAGATTTTTGTAGTGAGTACATGTAATCATGTATTCTATGAGTAAGCTTGTATTGCCTTATTAATCAAGCTATACATGTATGTTGTGATCTTGATCACCATCCATTTTCTTTGCATTGTGAGGATGAGTGATACACCGTAGGCATTGGTTTCATGTTTTTTTGAGATAGATGTGTAATTACACATTATTCCTTTTGAATGGCCAACCACCAAGCTTTCCCGCGGTGGGAAAGCTCCCTCCTCTAACACGGCAGCATGCCCATGACTCAAATACATTTTTTGAAAGTAAACCCATTCCTCCTAAAAAAGAAGTGTTGGCCCAATATAAATTTTTGCCCTTGGGCATCTAGCTTGCAAAGCGGTTGTGCCCATTTCTACCACACTCTTTACTACAGATATAAATCGTACACCCCCACAAAGGGTTTCTAGTGCATGTGTATGTGTATGTGTTCCAGTGCATGTGTTCCAGACACTCATTGACACCATCAACACAAAAAATTGGATGAAAATGATGAATTCTCATCTCTGTGGACATTCTACATTTGTACATCGACCAAAATTTGGTCGCCCCAACGTTTAAGGATTAAAACAAGAGGGGGTCATCATTATGACACCACTTTCTTCATGGACTTAACTAGGACCACATGGACTGGGTGACTTAGCTTGGGAAAGATGTAGAGGAACTATCACTCACCCACCTTACAATTCCAAGGTACAACGAAGTACTCAGGATTTCGTTAGGGTTTCGTTATCTTAAAACCGCGTTTTTTTGTCTGTACAAGAAATAGCAAGTTCACGTCTGTACAGACATCGTCTGTCAGTCTGATGACGTGTCCGCACTTTCTTCGATCCCAGCCGAACCTCTCCCGCGTCTGTCGAACCTCTTTAGCGTCTGCCGAACCTAAGCCGCGTCTGACGAGCCTCTTCAGCGTCTGCCGAACCGCTCCCGCGTCTGCCGAGCCTGTTCATTGTCTGCATACAATTGTCTCCAACTTTGCTGTTCATTGTCTCCAACTTTGCTGCACACCATCTCTTCTTCTTGAGACTCTGCAAGCATCTTCATCGCTGCGGAGCGTCTGCGCCATCGCTGCTGATTCGGTCATCTCCCGATTCTCACAGGATGAACTACTTCCAAAGTGAGTCGCTCGTCTCTCATTCTCGCGTCTGGGGTTTCGAATTGCTTCGTTTTTGGTTTGGGGATGTGTTGGAGGTGGAGGGTCTTTGTTGTTGTCGTGTGAAGGGGTATTTCGTGATACCCGTCATGTCGGTTGTTGGGGATTCGTGAGCAATGGAGAAGGAGCCGTGATGATGGTGCTGGTCAGGTTTTAACGAGAGTCGGTGGTGATTTCAGAGCCTGGATTTTTTGGACAGAGCGTTGCGAGGAACCCTGAAGACGTGAAGAAGCAAGTCTGGGCCAAGGTGTGTGGTCTGGAGCATGAAATAGTGGTGATTTCATTGATGTCATCTGCCGGCCGCTTTCTTATGTTTGTTTTCTTTCCTTCCTGTAGCTTCAATCTCTGAGAGAGTTATACTTGGAGGACATGATCGAGCTCTATGGAATGCTGACAGCCAGAAGTAATCAGGTAATAACCATTCCCCCTTCTCCCTCTCTCTTCTCAGGGTCGGCGTCGGATTCAACACTCACGTTCACATGTCAAATAACTTCTATCACATGCTGAATAAGTCGAGGTTCACCAGCAAAGAGTTTGTAGACATGTTGGCTCAAGTGTTATATAGGTTTTTTTTTCCGTTCTGAATGATTTTGAAAATATTCTCAATGAATTCTCCACGGTTCTTAGCATGCTGAATTTCTATTGATCAACCATTTGTGGTTGGTGATTGTGCAGCCCATGCCCGCCGAGCAGCTTCAGAAGCTGAAACATTACAAAGACGTCCTCCACCGAATGATCCCCTATTTGCGAGTACCCCAGGACCGCGTCCCGCAGGAATTCAACATCGACAAGGTTGACGCTTTTGAGAAGCAGATCGTCAACATTATGGAGACGTTCAAGAGGAGGCGCCAAGGTGCGGTTTAACTAACTGTCCATGTGCTTCCACTTCTCCGCTTCGCCAACTGGAGGGCCAGATCGAAACTATACTATACTGAAGTGAAACTATACTCTTGTTTTTGGATAAGCATTTACATGTTTTGTTGACCTAGATAACGGACCTTTCCAATGCACTCTTGAGCATTTCAACACAGTTCTGGTGAACTGACATGTGGTATAATTTACTACTCAATATACGTTTTGTGTGGAAACTTTCGCGTACCTTGAGGGTCTGCTCTGATATTTTCTTCAGCCATTGTGAGTAGCCTGTGTCAGAAAATGGATTTTCTGCTGCATATTATTCCCACAGTAACCTGTAAGGTCAATGTTCAATCGCGGCTCTTAGAGCAAAGTTTCCCTTCTCTCTGTTCATCAAGACTCGAGCCAAGGGTTTCACACATGACGCACAGACAGCTATCACCTTAAAATTTGTCTCCTCCTAAAATAGGATGTTACCCCATTTCTGCTTTGCCCCTACACTGGCTTTGACCCACGTAGATGAGAATGTCTATGGCGACAGCGCCTTACGCAGAGCATTGCAAAGTATTCAAGTGCAGGAAATGTGTGAAAGATCAATTAACTTTGGAAGTGAGCAGTGTATATAATGTCACAAATTTACAAGCATTTGTTGTTTGCACTGTACTCGAGAAAGTGGATGCTCGTAGCAGTACTTGTAGAATTGATCCGATGGTAGGCCCGGACACTACAATATGTAAATTATATGTTAAAAATGATTGTCAAAAACCATCAGTGAGATACACAATAAGTACATAACGAGTACAAATGGGGCTGCTTTTTACACTCTAAGTTCACCACTTTTTTAGGTCTATGAATTCATGTCTATGGTGCAATTCACCTTGGTTCGGTCGATGGTCTGATTACGATCATCCACAGTAAATATGACATGGTGCGTATAATGGAAGTGACGTCTAGGAGTTGATGATCACAGTTAGTATGGGAGAAAGCGCAAAAGAATTATTGCAAAAAATTCCAAGCCTGTTACTAAATACAATAATCTGTATACTTGGTTAAACATTTGAGAAGTTCGGCGTCTCCTCGTGAATATCTCTATGATATTGACAATCTGCTTCTCGAAGGCATCAACTATGTCCATGTTGAACATGTTGCCTCAGAGTGTTCAAGCTAAACACCATGGAGATCTTATATTTTCAAAGCTCTCTCTAGTACAAGGGTAAAAAACAGCCCCAGTTGTACAACTACTATCTCTAGATATAGATAGAAAAAATCTCATGTGCATATAAATTGGAATTTTTTTATTTTAAATCCATTCTTTGGGTATATAATCCAGCTCGTTTTTAAAGCTCCCAATTTTGAAATTAATGAATGAGCTATGGCAATGGACGCTTTTGTCCTCTTCGAGCACTTACGAGTTATGTCTGTGAACGTACCTTGGCCCACACCTTCTTCTCCTCCTCTTCGGAGGGACCACCCAGGCCATGAATTATGACTGGTAGCGCACTCCCAGAGAGGAAAAGCAGGCGCATGATGGAGTTTAATTCGAGCTTCAATTGGGGTTTGCATGTGAGTCGCAACATTGTCCAGATCCACATCTGGTGATCCCGGTGCCACCACTCCATGACCTGTATACAGTCTCAACACAGCGTCGACTCTCCGTGCCTCCTCAGAATTCACGTCATTACGAAAGGTCTGCCATAAAACTTGAGGCTGATTTAGTGTCCAGACTTCAACGCCTTCCTGAAAGAAAACTTGAGGCAAAAGATCAATACACAAGGGGCCCAGGAGGCATTCACATAAGCAAAAAAACAGACAATTTTATCACATGGTTTACCGGGTTAATAACACTAATCGGGTGATCTCACTCTATGTAGTAAAAATCCCCATATGGTAATCCCCACATGGTAATTTGATATGACAAGTATCAGTACCCGTCGTTCCGACCGGAGAAGGTTTTTTTATTACTGCTCCTTAGAATAAAATTTGTTTGACGTATTATATTTTAGATTGCAATTTGCATCCCTCGGAGTTCAACGTTTTACATCACAGGACCCATTGATCTTATGTGCGGCATCAATGGCCTTTAGCACAAGGCCTCCTCGTAAACAATGTTACGCATAAGTTGATCCTCGGCCCATTCAACGGTTTCTGCTTCAAGAAGAGTAGTGACATTTTCGGAAGCCGTGGCGCGTGAGAAAGCAACATACAACTGACGGTGGGAGAGCACGTTCTTTGTGAGGCAAATGCCAACCCTGGGAAGCGTCTGCCCTTGAGAATTGTTGATTGTCATTGCATACGCAACTTGGATCGGAAACTGCTTGCGTCGAACTAGAAATGGAAGCCCAAATTGTTCAGTGATCAAGAGAATCCGCGGGATAAAAGCAACGTAACCGGCACGATCTCCTGTCAACACTTCTGCTTCAATCACTCGCAGTGCACATCGTCGAACAATAAGGCGCGTGCCGTTACATAGACCATTGGTTGGATCCAGGTTCCGTAAAAGCATGACCGGTGTTCCAATTTTGACCGTGAGCTTGTGCGGTGGCCATCCGTTGATGTCAAGCTTGTTGAGGTACTCCACGGGAATCAAATTGACACCTTCCTCGCTGTCCACCTTATCCGCGCTCAGAAACTCAGACGTATCGCCTAGTACCATGTCAAGCATGGCTGCGTTGATTCGCGAACGTCGTCATTCCGTGCGGCAAGGATGGCACGACCGCTGAAGTACTCGTGCGCATTTGCTTCGACGTCAGCAATTCCTCCATAGACGGCATTGATCAAGCCGTTCAAGGTGTGATTGCCGACAATTATTGCCCGTGGACACCTAATCATGTCATCCTTCACCTTCTCCAGCATGTCCTCCCCCAACACCAAGAGCCACTCTGGAAATGTACGGTTGTGCAGGATATGTAACTCAACAACCGCATAAATTCAATCGTGTCACCCAAACTTCGCCAGAAAATTCGAAAACAATTAAGCTTTGGAGTTTCCCACACAATCAACAAACGTTTCACTCACCTCTCACTCAACAAAGCAAACAAAAGAAGAGGAAAAAGAGGTGACATGCTTGACTTTATGTAACAACATTGAATCAGGTAAAACAAATATGCATTTTTCTAAAACATCAAAATAAAGCCATAGATACAATTAGTGGCACAGAACATAATACTGGGAAAGTAATCAAGACAAATTATCAACTATTCACAAACTCTCTGAAACATCTCATTGCCAAACTAAACTGCAGGCAGATCATTTTCGTTAGTCGAAAAATCATTATGTTTAGCACCTTCACCTTCTTCAGCACCTTCAGCTTCAATTAGCTCCAGAATCTTTTCGAATGTAACATCCTTTTCCTGGTTTTGGCGTACCATAAACTTAAAAAGTTGCTCACAAAAAATTTAGAGTACTACAGATTCCCGTTGCAGATTGAATTTTCTTGATATCATACGCCACTTAACTACAACGCAAATCACAGAAAAATGAGCTCTAGATGCCAGATAACAGAATCAAACCAAGCTTCACTCTCGAATTTCTTTCAAGTGCACTACTCAGATAAGACATAAACACCACTGTAGCATCCCTACCTGGCCCGGACCATAGCTCCTCACTCCACACTACAAAACGTTGCTATTGCATTCTCAACCTAATCAGAGTATGCACTACCTAGTCGAGTGAACGAAAATGCAACAGAACACACACAAACGACCTACTCATAGAATACTACTCTCAGTGCCGATTTCGAGCAGTGCAAGCACGTCTCAACTACTGATCACAGAATGCAGATTGCAACCTGATTAAACAACGTCGACACGACGGCGACCCCCTTCAAATTCTCAGGGTTTGATGTGCCATGACTTCCCCACGTTCGCCCCTGAGATTCTGCCAATGGCCACCACAGGGACAGGGCTCCCATAGCAAACCCTGAAATTTCAGAGTTGATCATGACAAAAAAACTTCCCGCAGCCCTTCCACTCCGATCGTCTTGTTGTTCTTCTTGGTGTTGATCGGGTACACTCCGCCTGAGCCGACGTAATCTGCGCCGTCGCACAAGGCTTGCTCTGCTCGGCTTGTTCCGCCGATGATCTTCTCGAAAACCCCCTCAAATTCCTCCTAATACCTCACACCGCCCTCCGCTGCATGATCCATGCCGCAACGTAGTACCCGAGGATGACCAGGAAGAAGGAGCAAAACGTCACGAAGTGGATGGACACCAGCAAACTGTCCTCACTGTTCTGCTTCGATGTAGTGCTTGATTTTGCCCGCCTGAGTAGTGCTCTTGACCATGTGGTTTACTTCTTGGTCTTCTTGGTCTGTTGGTGTTGGTCTTCTTGGTCTGCTCGTCCACCAGGAACGGCGGACAGAAAGATTGTCGCCTACTATATAGGTAGATAAATTGATATGGTAATTTGACATGGTAATTTGACATGGTAAATTCACAAGATAAATCACAATGTTTCCTCTTATGGTAATTTCACTATATTTCGAATGTCATGTGTCAATAAAAAGAGGTAAAACCGCACATTTCAACACCTGTGAATTGCAATATAATTCACATGTGATAATCCAGATTTTCAAGCGATTGCTTAAATAAATTCCTCAAAACGAGGTTTGTATTTCCAAAATCCAATTCAACCAGATAACTAGCATGATGTAGAAAACTAACAAAAGGAAAAATCCTAGAAATCATGTTGTCCAGGCCTAACACATTCAGATTGAATGTTGTCTAGCCGGCTTTGGTTTCGCTACCTGAGTTCCACGGCCGATATCATAAATCCACCTTCACAAAAGACCACAAATTATGAGACTGAATTTTGGAACTGAAATTTCCAACTATCATCATAACCTCCTCATGCTCTCTAAATTCAAGTCAAATAGTCTTCACCATCTTTGAGATGAAATCAAACATGAAATCAAACATGAAAATCAGCCACCTAATTAGATAGTATAAGAACTATTTGGAACAAGATACGGTGACGATGATACATCTGTTCCCATGTACGAAGTTCTCGACAAAATCAAACAAATGATCAAAAAAACAAGGAAGCCGATCATGGGCAGAGGATATTTACTACTTGCTTATCGAAGATGGACACTTGACCAGAGGTGCCCACACTCAGAGATAATAGACCTACGGGTGTACCAAGGTAGCCACTACATCTGTGCGGGCTGCAAGAAGCACAAACTTCTATCTACCAGATAACAACAAAATAGCTGGTGATTCTGTTTGGCGACACCACTATTGGCCTATCTCAGTTTCCGGGGCTTTGGTTATGTAGAGATACCAATTTCCATACATGGGATGAAGACCTTCTAACATGGGAGCTTTGCCGATCAATTCAAACAACTCAACCTCCTTGGTGAGAAAAATTGCAACAATCCTCGGTTCGCAAATGTCATGGCTACCTTGGTACACTCGCAGCTCTGTACAGATTATTCATGTTCTCGTCGTATTGGTCCTGTAGTATTGGCAGAAAAGGCTTACTACGAGTAGTTGTCTGTAGCTAAGATCACCAACAGCGCCTTCGAACCCTCCAGCATGATGGCAAAATGCGACCCTCGCCATCCCAAGTACATGGCATGCTGCATGATGTACCATGGAGGTGTCATTCCCAAGTACGTCAATGTGTCTGCATCAACCACAAAGATTCAGCGCACCATCCAGTTCGTTGATTGGTAACAAGCTCTGTCTCTATTCAACATTTCCAACCCATATGTTAACATCGTTAATATCCCAGCATTGCTTGAAACATATCTTAATTCCAAATAACTAAACTAAATATTGTCAGAAAGAGAAAAATTTGGCTTCACATTTATTGATCACCCTCTCTCACAATTGCTCCTGCCAAGTAATCCAGATGTACATTCAATCGTCATGTATGCACAATGAAACGGAACTATGTAGGGGAGTGTCGCACTGGTTTCAAGTGCGGAATCAATTCTCAACCTCCGACTATGGTAAGCTATAACATTTCCACAACAACAATTATTTGTTTCCTAATTACTAATTAGCAACTACATTTCATTGATAACATAACCAATAGATATGTAAACAAGTTTCTTGGATTGAACATATCATCAAATAACATTGAACGGCATGTACAATCCAGACTCAATATACCATCCATTCCACAATAGGGAGACATCTCCTTACTGTGAACCAATCGGTAACTTCATCAACAAAAAGACCAAGGCTTACCCCTCTAGTGTGAAAGCCCTCTTTTACGGCCGTCAGCTTTTAAATGTGTTTCCGTTTCACTCGCACAAAATTCCTGAGAGCAGTTTCAGCTTTGGGGTATCTACACACAGGTCTGAAAATAGCTCCATTGCATAATTCAATCCTCCGAACACATACGTGAGAAGATCCTCAGTTGGCACCAGCCCTGTCCATGGTGAAGCATAGAAGAAACATCGTGCCAAGCTTGTCAGACATGCCTCCGCCACCTTCACCCAGCTGATATTTACTTTATCCTCCAGAGTTTGAATCGACTTCGCCTTTTTGTCAAGAGCCATGACCAAGTGTTCAATAAAGACGCACCCCAAGCTATGCCCCACGAGCACAATTGGCCGTTCCCAGGTGTGCTTCCGGTTCCAACGTTCACTGCAATACAATAGAGAATGTCAAACGATTGAAAAAACCAATCAGACTTGGAACAGAACTCACACCTTTGAAAGAGGCTAAAGCAATCGTGATAGTTGTTTGAATCTCTAACACTCTGCACAGTTAGTATCTTCATGCATAGTATTGACAGAGAGCGACTCCATGCTCAGGATCTGTACCCGAACACCAGCAGCTTTTGCAACTGGTCCAGAATCCCTTCCACGCCATCATCCAAGATGCTATACTCAAGCAGCAACACTCGAATGTCATCACCTGAATCCTTGCCCAACTAGTCTCGAGGCCACCATACATTGGGATTGTTCCGCTTCACCCACTCCTAAGCAACAATGCAATGTTGACGTTGACAAAGGATGCACACCGTAAGTTCCGAGTGGTGATCAGGCCAAAGTCCAGCGCAATGTGTGCATGATCTCCAATACCAGCGTTGTAGAAGTCTTCTCCATGTTGGATCGCAAATTTGATCACATGTACACCAAGCGAACATTTGTCCACTGATATGTTGGGAAGGGTATGGAGAAAGGCGAATTCTTCGAGGCAATCTACTGAAAGTCCCAAGAGCACAGCCCAATAAGTTAACATCAGAAACCCTTATTTTAGAAGATAATCAAAACATATAAAAACATCCTCACGTAGCAACAAAGATTGTCTGAGAATTTGCCTTCTTGTTTTGGATCCAAAGAGCGTCGACTGCAACTATTGAAGCGCTGAAAGACATAGATTCGGCCTCCTCCTCTACCCAATCCTTTAAAGAATACGAAAAATGCAAATTGTCGGAAACAAAATGTCACGAGATATTTTACCCTCACAGAAGAACTCACTCACCTGCAGCATGTCACAGAAGAACTTGTCCTCCGCGTTCAACGTCTCAATGTAGCTGAAGTTGCGGAGGCAGCTCTGTTCTGCTCAATTTCTAGGCTAAGGTCCAAAAACATCTCGTCACGAGCAGTGATGGTTTCGCATCGCAAGCATCTGGTTTCCTTTATCAATGTGCCCTAAG
This sequence comes from Bryoerythrophyllum caledonicum, assembly GCA_963971425.1. Lineage (NCBI taxonomy): Eukaryota > Viridiplantae > Streptophyta > Bryopsida > Pottiales > Pottiaceae > Bryoerythrophyllum > Bryoerythrophyllum caledonicum. The sequence goes on along the minus strand of OZ020518.1, from coordinate 11,030,588 downwards.
AACAACCAACAGCTACTGACCTCATGAGCAAATGGAAAAAGTAAGTTCCTTCTTTGTCAACTCTACATTTTCTTGATTTACTATTCTATTCTTTTCTCACTCGAAGTAAAGCAACTGAGCGACAATACTGCTTGAAGCCAATACCAAAACCAAATCCTCAGCCACCACAGATCTAAACCATCTCAAAATCAGGAACAACAACGTCAACAACCTTTCTACAACAACATTGCAACTCTGGTCTCACGTGATTGAACATAAAACCTCCAACATCACAACCCTAATCTCTAAATTAACCTTGTCAAAGAACCTCAATCTCTAACGAAAAAGCCCAAGCTTTGGTAGAAAACCAACCAAAACATACCTTGCACAAGGAAACGATCAGCAACAGCAGATCCGCGAGCTTGAAAGGAGTGCGAAAGAATTCAGAAATGGAGGTGACAACAACCGCTTCCGTTCTGTGAAGTGGATGCGAGTTGTTGTGCTCCAGCAGCTAGGTTTGTGGATGAGGCGGACTTACAGCATTCAGGCGCAACCCGGTCCTCTATCATCTACACAGGGACTGACTACCCCCAGACAACGAATATACAAAGAACTAGGTTTGTAGGGATATTTTATTCATGTGATAGTGAAAACTGTAGATTTAAAGTAGGTAAAAATTTACAACATTTGCATATAGAAATAAATGCTCAATTCAAAACACTGGATACTTATTACATATAAAAAATAATATACAATACATTTGAATAATTCATATCATATTTACGATACTTTGTTTATTATATAATAGAATGTCACAATAAGATATTGTATATTACAAATGAGATCATATAGTATACTTCATCATTCCGCATTAGAACATGTCCCAACACTACCATCTCTTACACACTCACTGTAACTACCATCACTCTCACCATTCTCATTCATATTTCACAAAAGAAATTTGATCATATTTGAATTCTAAATCATAGGCTACATTAAAACATCATTTAGAGCGCTAAACAATGGGAATAGAAGTTACTATAGAGTATCTTGTGACCAACATACTCCCACGCATTTATCATACACCTACTTTTACTCAACTTTTTCACCAAAACCTACGACTTTCTACTCTTTGACTATTCTAAAATTCCACCAAAAGCTACCATCTGAAGCCAAAGGCTTTTCAATTTCTTCTCTAATTCATGAAACAAAGGCCTCTCGAATGGCAGATGATGCCAACATCTATTTATCATGCTTTGAATCCATGGATGTATATCACTTGGCAACTCTGGTCTTCTACCTTCAAGTACTATGTCATAGTTACTTGAGGGCACCCCCTCAAAAGGTATCTTGCCCGTCAATATCTCATAGCATGTCATACCAAAACTGTACACGTCCGACTCTTCAGTGTATATGTTGGGCTCTAAAGAACGATTCTTCAACGCATTCAATATCTCTGGAGCCCGCCAAAATGTAGTTCCAATAGTCATAGCTGAAGACTCAAAATCGGCAACGTCAACCGTAAAAGTATCGTTCAACGGATCAAACAAATCCACATCGCGCCGCTTAGAATCTGCTGTAGGTAGAATGAGTACATTGGAGGCCTTGAGGTCCCGATGGACAATACCATTCCTATGCAACCCGCTCATTCCCAATGCAACCTGATGCATAATTTCAAAGCCAATTGTTCTATCAAAGGGCGATGCTTGGTTGCCATTGTCCATCATTCGCCCATCAATCATCTTCCGCAAATCACCCCAATACTTCTTCATCGTAAACCCAAACCTTCCATCATCCATCATCACCCCCCTTAGTAATGGACACGACCTGTACGAAGTAAACATTTGCGTGTATACCTCATTCTCTATAGCCTTGAGCATCCCCGGGGGCCATTGTTTATGCAGAGCTTCCAGACTCCCTGCCTCCACTTTAAACACTTTCACAACCATATCATCCCTACCCTTCAATCCATAAATTGCACCTTGCGCTCCCTCTGCAATCTTCTCTCCCAATTCCCGCCCATACAAAGAGAAGTACTCAAAGAAATCCAGCACACCCTTATCATATTGTTGTCGAAGGCTCTCAAAGAAGGCCTTGTCTGCCTCCACGGAACGCTGTTTGTCGCTCTCCGCCATCTCCGGCAGCTCACTCCAATGCACCTCCGACGCTTTGATCTCCGCATCCACAGCCGTCGCATACTCACCCCTCCTCTCAATCATCTCTTGGATGCGAGCCGAGAAGTACTCCGAAGGCTGTGCAGGGTTGGAAGACGACGCCGCAAAACCACCACAACGTTGAGGTCCTTCTGTTGTGGCGGACAGAGTCAAGCTCTCGACACATGTGGTACCCTCCAAGCTCCCCTCCGCCCGAGCCTTGTGCCAACACTGCCCCATCGCCGAGGTCTCGAAAACACTCTCCTCACCAAGTCCACCGTAAGTCCCAGATCTCGCTGTCCGAAGGCGCAGCACACACCAACTCCTCCTCAAAACTCACTATCCGGTGGCAGATATACTTCTGCCCACAGCCACCCAGCCAAAGTCCACAACTAGGAAGCAAGATGACCGCGACAAGCACGAAAGGTAGGTGCAAGAACAGCGTCCCTTCCACAACAAGCTGGAGACGCACGGAAGCTACGAATCAAGACAGCATCGAGAGCCGACCGACACAAAGAGAGCACGAAAGAGAGCTCCACCGAAACCCCAGTCACAAGATTCCTCACGTCTCACTCCACACGAAACACGCTCACCCCTCGCTCCAAACACTCAAGCTCTCAACTACGACGCCACAAACCCTCTCCAGCGATGGAGCTCCCAGAGACACCAAGCGCGCACACTTATACCCGACGGAGAAGACGCACTGTAACGCGTCTTTGAAACAGTTAGACACCATATCTTACCGATTCCCGGCACATGGCCATCTCCGGTTGCAGAGCTGCGACAGTTTCCGGCGTTCACCCGCGCTCCTCGTCGTCGTCGTCACCCGCACTGGGCCCGGCCTCCGCTTCCTCCGGCAGTCCGCGATCATCCTCACTCTCCTCGTTCCCATCCTCGCCGTTGCACTCGATTTTCGCATTCCTGGTGCCCTTGAAACCGCATCCCATCCCCACTCGCAGGTGCGTCTCATCATTGCTGGCTGCGGGTTCGGTTTCTCTGATCAACTTGAATCATTTTAGGGTTGGCACGGTCTTTGAGATGACTGCTTTGCTTTTTTGATGCGACGGGTGAATGGGTGCACGCTCCGGAGTTCTTATTATGGTGTGGTTTACGGCGTTTTATGGTTAATTGGTGTTGGGAATTCTATGATGATGTTTGATTCGCAGAGCTCGCGACGCGGGTGCTGCGATGGGAGGTTTGCGATTTGTGGGCGAGGCAGTATAGGATCGAGCCATGGAGGTTGGGCAGCGATGGAGGCCATCGTGGACGAAGCGGCTGTGGATGAGGAGCGTGATGGACACAGCGGGATCGCAGGAGGCTACGGTGGAGGCTGCCGATGTGCGGCTGGAGGCAGCGCAGAGTGTCCCGAAGATGGAGATCTTTCTCCTCATGCTCTCCGCCGGTGTGTTCTTCTCTCAATGTTTTGGAACGATGATGTCAAGCAGAGAGTCATGAGTATCCCTTTTGCGTGCTCCTATAAATCAAGGACGTGTTGATTTGTTTGATGTGAATCTTTTCGTCCATCAGGTTTGAACATGTGTGGGGGTGGTGCAGGAGGTGGGGAGAAGGGGCAGAGATTTGCTTTGCTGCAGCGACCTATGTGAAGGAACTTGGTGAAGGAGAATTGGACGTCCGAACACTATTACTACGGAGAGATGCAAACTGATGCATGATTGAAGTTTTGATCATGAGATGAGGGGTTCGTTGCTGATTGCGGCAGGTAACCAGGCTGAATCTTACAATCTGGAATGGAGAAGGGATCACAGAGTGAGTCACGTATGGCAGAGTCGCTACTTGCCTGTCTGGGGCCATGGTTGCAAGATGTGACGATTCTGTTGGAGGCAGTGGGGGTGGAGAAGAAAATGGAGCAAGTTCCTTAGCAAGAGCCGAGACTGAAGACGTGGATGAGGGCGCTTCAACTTTGCTGCAACCTAGTCTGACGTCCTGGAAAGCATGTGCACAAGTAGGAGCATTTCACCTGTGTGAGATGTGGCATCTGTGTTTATGGTAATAGAGGCGTTAAAGTTGGTTCAGATTTGACTCAGGTACTTTGCTTCGATGGGGTCCACAGCTGTGACGATCGTATGGCGGAGCACAACTGCGAAGGTATCTATGCTTTGCATTGAGCTGCAGCATTTGTTTGATTATTGGCGTGAACATACTTGTGTCCAAAGGATATGTTTCCATCAGGATTATCTGTATGTTGTGCTCTTTTTGTTGATTCTGGAAAGCTGAGGAAGTTTTGTTTTTGCTGTCCTTGAATATGACAGGGCCTTCATCCAATGCAAGAGCGGATTGTGTCGCTAGCATTCGATGTAGTTAACAACATTCTTGTAACCGGACTTGTATGTTTATCAACGATATCATCATCGTGTTGTTGTAGAGTAGGGTTGTAATCATCTTGATGCACAGAAATTGAGCTGAAGAGATTTGGCAGTGAGGAATTCTACATGTTGTAACCATCTTTGGATTCTTCTGAAGAGGTGACTTATGAAGATTCAATACCTATGAAGATTCAACCTCCATGAGCCCCATCCCGAAGCAGAAAAAGATGCAAATTATGTGCTTTCCGGGGCAGAGGATGACACTCACCATCTCGCATCCACAGGCACGGGCCATCAGGTCTCATCCTCCCAACGCGTCGTCTTCGTTCGTGGTGCGGTAGGTTTGGGAGGAACCACTCTAACCTACCATTGCCCGAGATTATTGCCCGACATGGAGCAATCGGAGCAACACGAATCTGCAACAAAAACTTGAAGCACAAGATCCATGCGAATGACGTTGAAGGATTAGTGAAATTAGTGAAAAATGTGCAAATTCAGCATTAAATTTGCTCAATTAGTGTTGAACCAGCACAGTTACTGTCAAATTTGAACAGTTATGGTCAAACTAGCACAATTGGAACCAACGCAAGACAGCTGAGGATTTCTATCAGCCGTAACCTCATACCAAAATAGAATCTCTACACAAGAACTTAGCTCACGTTTCCGTCTTTGAAAACTATTAACAGATGCTCCCATTCCAGTCAAACCAAGACCACTTCAAGCCCAGAAGCAGAGGAAAGGCACACGACGACTAACAAGGATGCTTTGCTATGCTCATCAGGCGCGAGGAGTTACACTACAAACGATTGTTTATACAAAACCTTAGTAGATATTAACAGACCTGAAAATACACAAGAAGAGAATGACAGTGTAGCAAGCTATGACTTGGGTGCTTGAATGGCTGGAGTGATCAACCCTGTGTAAGAAACAACATGCCGATGCTTCCTCAACGTACACAGCCTTATATACGTACTATAGAGCCTTTGGTTTCCTTCCGAAGCGTGTACACAGCCGTGTTCACATCGGCATACTAAGCAGATGGGTGGCTTCTGATCCTGCGTAGATTAAAGAATGATTCACGAAAGAGCATGGTGTGAGTAATTTTCACCAGCTTGAAGAGTAATGATTTATTTTTTACAACCGAAGGAGAAGTCCATCTGCAACGAAGTGAAAGAAACGTTGAGTTATTAACAAGACTGCCTGAATTACAACGCCATGGAAAAACGGTAGGGAGTGCGGTTAATACCTCCTTAGAATGTGTTCGGGGAGTTCCGAGGCGTGTGCGCCGGAACAAATTATGGTCACTCTGAGCTGCTGTCTGGCGCCGCTGGGCCACCCCCTGAATTCAAGGCTGATTCTTCCCGAGGTCTTTGATATACGTCTCCAAAGGGAAACTCCAAAGGTGGGCTCTCCTCCTCCGAGATTTGGCTGCTCCCAAACGTACCCCTGGTGTGCCGCTGGGAAGACCAGGCGTCCCGCTCGTGATCCTCTTCGCTTTCGTAGAAATCATCCTGGCTTTCAGCTATATGAGGACGTCCGGCAAATTGGGGAGGCTCGAAGGAGCTCTCTCCAGGTGCACCTGTAGATTCACCGGGGCCTTTCCGAGCCCACCACCTGCTCTCGCCTGCTCCTCCCTGACCGAACCCCTGGTTCCCAAGGATCCCTCGAGTGGAAGCCTGCAAATTCATCCCTAATCTCTCTATGTCGTCAACTCTAGTACCCTCCTCAACCCCACTGTACCTGGAACCGAACCCTACCGTGTCAGGCAATCCTACCCCAACCTCCAGGTTCTGTTGCGACTGGGACGCGGTGTAGAACTTGTCCAGCCAGAAAATCTGATCGGAATTATCGGTGAGCGACCTCTGGAGGTCGGAGCTTGCGCCAGTCGCAGAAGAAGGGCGGGCGAAGGGAACCAAGGGGCCGAATCTGTCTCGTACACCTGAGTTGAAAGAGCGCGTGTAGAGGGAGTTTCCGGGCATGGGTTGCCCCCAGGGTCTCAGTTGATTCGGCGGCTGCGGAAGACGAACGGATGAAAACAGTTGACCCATTGCGAGATCATTCTCCTCGTTTCGGAGCCGGAAGTCCGCCAGCACCGACATGAACTGCTTGCCGTTTCCATCTGGCTCCCAGTTCGGATAGTTCGTTTTGAAGCTGTAGAAATCAGAAACTTGTAAGTGCTTCAGAAACATCGAACCAGTTCATTATGGAAGAAGGCACACGTGTCAGTTATGTGCCCGCTAGATCATCAGCCTCCAGTTGCAGCTGAGCCCTGCGCCTGATCGTGTATACGATCTGTCCGAATCAGATTTTCAGTCCAAAAAATTTAGAGCTGGCGTTGATTTCGAGTGAAATTGTAAAAGATGGTGACAGCGTTACCTTATGAATGATTTTTCCATTTTGCCTTGGGAGCTGCGTCGGTCTTTACTCGTATGAAATGGAGATCCGTACTTGGAGTTTCCATGATGCTCGAAGTCGAAGACACTCAAGCTGTGGAAACAAGGAACAGCTTGCAACGTGTGAGAAAACAACAAAATAAGGTTACTAGACTGGGTTCAAGACTTGTCACCAGATTATGAATTTAGCCATTCGTTGTCCTCTAAGCCACAACGAACCGAACTAACATACTCACCTGCAGACATGGCCGACACCATCAATATGAACAGTGAAATCCTGTACAAACAGCAGCACATCTTCCACGCACTGCCCCAGCCGAGAGCAACCACGAGTTAGTGACGAAACCTCAGTACAAGAGAAAAATGTGGCCAAATCTGTGCTGAAGAGCAAGCTATATACCACATTTCAGCATGTGCAATTTAAGCGTGTGAACGCTAGTCTAAGTTTCCTTCTGAACTACTATGTTCACCTTAGGCAATGCGAAGATAAGAATGAAAGGTGTAACAAGAATGGACATGATCTCCTCAATGAATAGCGCTGCTTTGAACTGCATGGAAACAAAAAGATACACATTGAATTAGCCAGAAAGAATTAGCATAGGTTGAAATACAGTTAATTTTTAGGTATCCATTACATGACAAAGCACGGAGGTATGACAACTGAGATGGTTCTGCCTATTGGAAATAGACTGTATGATGAAACCAGAGTTTGACATTAAGAATTGAAACTATACTTTACCTTGAACAGACCCTCGAACTCTAACCGAACACTCTCTGTATTTTCAGCACCCCGCCAGTGTTTAGGCATGTGATGGGTGTGGCTCGTGATCTGGCGCATGACGCCGACTGGATCGAAGACCTCATAGTCCTCTGTAATCAAAGACCTGCTCACAACCAGGATTGTCGCAAAGAAGGCCGTATACCAGATCAAGTTGTGTTTTCCAATCTGTACAATCAGAAACATTCACATGGAGAACCTCAATGACAAATGATTCAAAAGGAAATTATCTGGAAGTAAAGATACACATGCTTGTTCCAATAATGAAGCAAAAATGACGTTCAGGTGGAATACTTACGTGGCCTTCGAGAAGGGATTCGTCGACCAAGGAGATGAAAAGAATGACAGCTGCAAATGATCCTGCTATGTACGAGACAAGTTTTGCAATCATGCTGGTGACAGGGGATGGAAATTGCTTCACATATTCCACGGCATGCCTGTAGCTTGAATTCAGGCGGTGCTTGAACATATGCTCCAGCTGCAGTAGAACAAACACCAACGATAACATTAAACCTACTAAAAACTGCCGTGCTCACTGGGCTACTCATCAACTCAAGGGACATGGAACCTGGCAGATGAAAAAGTGTTACAACCTCGTTGAATTCTCGAAAGCTCCACTTGGCCAAATTCGACCACCGCCTAAAACCCATCGAGGAAGGATTGTGGTAGAACAATTCAGCATTCCGAAGTAAGAAGTAGAAGAACATGAAGATTACATAGAACGGGGACAGGAGCAACATAGAAACGCCCAACACCACCAGTCTCTTGCGAAGGCGAGCAGGGTTACTTGTGAAGTCTCTGTGTATCAAAAAGTTGCTGCAGTGCAAAACATAGAATCGTTAAAATTACATGAAGTCGTGAACGTGTCGCATCGATGTCACAAAACAGAAGGCAAGCAACCAGGTGTAATAGTTTATTAGGTTTAAAAAATCACTCCTACCATGTGACAACATCGACACAGGAACGTACCTATCAAACATATGTTGAAGAATGCACCAATTGAGACTCCATTCCACCATCTTCGTCAAGACTAGGCGCTTTCTGTCATGGTTCTGCATAGGCCCAGCCCCGGGCACCCACCAGGGCAAGTCTAGGCCCAATACTCCCTTATTTAAAAGGCCAATCAGATAGTTTTCCTTCCGCATAATACGACTGACTATATCATGAGCTGAAAGCTGCCGCACAATACAGAGCCGTTCGTGTTGTTGCAACTGTACAATTTTGTCGACCAGGGTCGGCCAGGCCATCGTTTGTAAATCATTTTCCGAGACGGCAAGACTGGTCAATGAAAACGATATATGTTAGCGCTAAACATTTATAACGCAAGATAAAGAAACGTGCTGAGCTCACTATACGCACCTGTTATGTATAAAGTGCCGGACCTCAAGAGTATCGCGCAGCTGAGTAAAGAATCGCAGGAAGTAGAATAACCAGTATATAGAGAGAAGGACGAGATATATAACGAGGAACGCCTTGGCGACGGTGAACGGAGTCAAAGGATGTTCGTGTAGCGCCTCTTTTACGAGGTCGCAATTATGAAGATTTCCTTCGTCAATGGCATCTATACCGCACTTGGCGTTGAGTAGCCCCGGCCAATTTACAAATAATAAGAGAAACCCAGAGAAGCCGATCGTGAACCCCAGTGAGACGAGCTCACACAGCCATTGAGTAAATATACACCAGAAGCCTTTGTCGCAGTAGTACTGATACACCCGCTGAAAGAACTCATCAAGATCAGTTACAGCTCCCCACTTGAAAGTCTCGCCTCGAAAGAAGTCAGGGGGCCCTACAGCATCTTCGCCTCCAGAAAGTCGATGATATTCAGGCAGCTCCTGCAAGATCCCAGCATTTTAAAAATAAGATGAATGCCTTCATCAAAACAAGGGTCCTCCTCACTGCTGCATTGATAACCAGATTGTTGCCATGTAGAGTTTATCTTGCTTACTGCGTAGATATGCAATGATATAACGAGCCATACAACAATGCCAGCTCCACATGAAACAACACATAAAACCAAAGAAAGAATGATTTGCAAAGGAGGTACTGACCAATCCTTGCTCGACGCCTCTTAAGGCTTCATTGTTGCGGAACATAATTTGAGGCAGCCAGCGGGCTGCACCAGCCTAGCCGAACCACCTGATTCGAAGTCCAGTACCCAAGGTTCTTCTGACCTCAGCAACCTACGCATGCCTCTAAAACCCTTCTCACCCTCCAACTCTCATGACGATCCAGCACGCCCTTCCTCAACTGTTCCTGAATTCGTCAAATTGAAAATACACGCCGCCAATTGTCAATTTTGTGAAGCAATTTAAATTCGACAGAGAGAACCATCGGCGATTCTGCCTCCTCTCACCTCTGATATCCATAAACATGCATAGAATTTACCAAACCAATAGAGCTAGCAATTTAGCGTGGCATGAGGTTGGAGCAAAACCTAACTTCCAAACTACTACACGTAGAACTTGAAACCCTAATTCGAACAACGACAAGTAACATCGTAGATTGATCGCACACTCCCAAAATCCGATTATGCATTCTCAGCAAATTCTACCGTTCAACAAACCGAATCGTGTGGAAAAATAGAACTAAGACAAACAAAACACTAAATCGTCCCAAATTTCCCTTACTTAAACCCGGCTCGCACCAGAATACAGCGCTCAATTCGACCGCGAATTCTTAACGTCTAAAGGTCTCAAATTCGTCTGAAGGGAATTCAATGAGATGCTGGGAGCATGAGAATCCCGCTCCTGGCCACGTCAAACGAAAACCCTCCAACCTAAACCGCCAAAGATGCAACTAACCTAGATCATGTCGCAACCTGAGCACCCAGGCTGCCAATCTCCACGATAACCAAACACCAATTCAAGACAAGACCAAAAGCAGCACCAACACTCCGCCTGGAAATTTGACGCGGACGCCAAAACCGCCGAGAATTGCTGCAAAAGCCACGCGCACGACCTCCGCCACACCAATTCCCACGCCTACACCCTGCCAACCCTCTCACGCGACCTTTCCTTCACCCGAACTAAACCCCGAGCGGACGCCACCTCCTCTCTCTCCTCCATGCGCACTCTCTACTCGCTACTCGCAATTCTCGTCCGCCCTTCCAAAATCAATCCTCCGTTCCTCAGGGTTTCTCCCGCCACTAACCCACGCCATCGCGTCCTTACCACGCCACTCCAAGACCTCGTCACCTCACCACTCCTCCCAAACCCCGCAACTAATCCCAAAAACACTCCAAAATCATCGCCAATCTCATCATTAGGGTTTCACCCGAACTTCCGCTTCACTCGAGGACATCTCTCTCAAAAGCTTCTCACATCACTCTTACTCCCGTCCCGTTTCCACGCCGCAAAGAAAAACTACTTAAATACTCCAAAACCATGACCAATTCTCCTACTCTTCCACCATATCTCCCACATCCCTCCCCACTGCATCTCTCAAAAATCCCTCCGAAACAAACTTTCCTCATAATCCTCTCTCTCATTCCAGCGACATAAAAAAATAAACACTCCAAATCACTTCACCTTCCCATTATTAGGGTTTCGCTCAAACGTCCGCATCTCTCCGAACTCACTCCCACCACTCCTCTCACACAACTCTCTCGTTCCTAGGACGTTCAAGGCGAAGAGAAAACACGGAAAATCACGAACACTCACCTAAATTCGAACTGCGCCACCGCGATGAAAATGATGCTCATCTACAGTACATGTATAGTGAAACAATGATGCTCGCAACGAAAAGGGCGTCGAAACGACGCGAAAGCTCGCCAACCAATCCCGCCCCTGATCAGGATCCAAATTTGGAGTCAGCTTCGAGTGCGAGGACGGGCTTTCCGAGAGCACAGGCGGCCGCGGTTGCGAAAATCCATGGGCACGTCTATCACGAAAAGCTCGCGCTCCTCGTCGTCGTTTCCATCTTCTCCACTTCTCCTTCCGCGACAGGTTTCCATCGATTTCCTCTCCATTTTTCCACCAAGCGCGCACTTAGGTTTTACGACTATATAACCGGAGTGCGGCAACATGAGTATACCCCGGTTATAACCACGGTATCAAACCAGTATCATGGTAGTAACGTCCAGGTATTTCTCGGATATAAGCGGGTATCAATTGAGATACGAGAACTTCCTCGGACGAGACTTCATCGATTTTCTCTTTGGTGTCGCCAGGTCATTTCAGGAGTATCTTCAGGGTATCAATTTAGCGTTCCATCCGGGCTGTGTGAACCTCAGTCTTGCACGAGTATAACCGTGCTATCGCAGGGTGTCTGAAGGGTGTAAGGACGGTACCGTGGTAGTATTGGGCGAGTATCGAGCGGGATGTGGGAACCGGCATCGATCCCTCTTGAGTCTTCCATTGAGTGTTCGCAGGGTATCGTGATGGTATTATATGGGAATGGCTATGGTATCGGGGGCAGTTTGGGTCGGGTATCAATGAAATGAGATTTTCTGGAGTACACTAGCAATTGGCGCTTGCTTTGCAACGCATTAGTCCAACCATTTTTATTGTAGTTTTTATATTACAAACTATTGAAAAAAAAGGAATATAATTCTCTCCGCGGTTGACTGCGCGGTTGTCTGCAGCGTTTCTATAGTTCACTGCACGGTTGGCTGCGTGGTTGACTGCGTGGATTATGATTTTATTAGTATGACTATCAATTGGCGCTTGCTTTGCAACGCTTATGTCCAACCATTTTAATGTAGTTTTTATATTACAAACTATAAATTTTTAAAAAGGCAATATGGTTCACTGCACGGTTGACTGCGCAATTAATTGTGCGGTTGACTGCACCGTTTATGTAGTTCACCGCACGGTTGACTGCGTGGTTGATCGCTGTGTGGTTCACTGCGTAGATTATGATTTTAGTACACTTTTCCGTGAATGTAGTGTAGACCAGACTATTTGAAGTTTCCTACACTAGTTGAAAATTTACATGCAATTGTTGACTGACACACACTTGCTTGAGAACAAATACCCAATGAGAACTTGGCATGCACATGCTTTGATGGAAATTAGTGTGGGTGATCTACATCAATAATCCCTCTACACTATACTGAGTGTTTAATAGTATGATTGTAGGGAACTTGCTGTTGGGCTTGCTTTGACTGGAGTTGATGTGGAGTGACGGAGATGTGACGAATGCTACTGATTGAACGGTTACCGGGCGCTGAGTGAATGCTGGTGCTGTTTGCTTTTGAGAAATTATTGGTGCTTGATAGGAGTGTACAAGCATTTTTTCAGCTTTGGAATGGCATATTTGAGATATTTTGTAAAGTGAGGCAAAGGTACCATGAGTTTTGTCTCTCGTTCATCTATTCACTGAAATGATGAAAGGTAAGCCCCCTAAAACCGACAAGTTAAGGAATGTGCATATATGGAGAGAGGAGATAATTATACTATTATTTTTCAGTGATAGCCAATAGAATTAAAATTCTAACCCAAGTGATTTCATATTTTTTCGATGAAACCTGAATTAGTTATGAATTTTCAAACGTGCAGCCATGTTTAGTGGGTGGCCAGCAGTAGGTAGTAGGTACCCCCAATAGCCAACGACCAGAAGTAAGGGTCTTGACCAATAGCAAACCTCCATTTGGGGCTCAGTTGGTGGTAATGGGATGGAAGAGGGTTGGATATACCCCAGTTTTATAGGCGTTGGCTATGGGTTTTTGTTGGTTATGGGGGGCTTACCTTATCTCTCACCATTTTAGTATGGAACATGTTTACCTCTCATCCTCGGTCGTATTCTTATTTTCAATTTTCACTTGAGCTCTTATTCATGTTCCTACTCTTCATTCTATTGCTATCTTTGCTTTAATTTTATGAGAAATTAAAAAAGTGTTTCAGATTTGAATGTACTTATGGTGTTTGCCATGGAGCAGTCACTATAGATGTGTTCAATGAAGTAAAAGTGAGTCTATTAGTCAATGTACTACACTGTTTATTGCAATTAGTGTACTAAACACTAAATACCCAATTACAAACTACGCAATTAGTGTGGTGGCAGAATAATATATGAAATGCCAACTACTACACTATTTGGGATTTCCGTAAAGATTGGAATAAAAAAATTCTATGCATGGTCAATTAGTGTATCAAAAGTAGAAGAGAATTATTTGTATACTTGGAGTATCAAAAGTGAAGAAGAGAAAAAATAAAAACTATAGAGAAAAAATTGGGACAAAACAACAATTTGAAGAAAAGAACAACATAGAAAAATCAACAAATTTGAAAAAAGAACAATTTAGAAACACCAACATTGAGAGAAAACAACAATTTGGAGAGAAAAAAATGGAAAAGAGAACCTAGATATGGAAGGAAAGTGAAATATAATCCAAAAAATAAATAAAACCATTTGCAAGAAAGAATTGGAAAATAAAAACTAAGGTTTGAAAAGAATGAGAATTTTAACAGAAATAAACATTTGAAAAAGGAAAGATTTGGAAACGATAACTTTAAAAACGGAAGAGAAAACATTTGAAAAATAAACTTTTGAAAAAGTAAATTTTTGAAGAAGGAAATATTTGAAACGAAAACATTTGAAAACATATCATCTAGAGAACGTAACCTTTGGAAAATGAACTTTTTGAACAAGTAAGTTTTGAAAAAGTAATCTTTTAGAAAAATAAGTTTTTATTATGTAAGTTTTCTAAAAAGTTAACATTTGAAATAGTGACCTTTTGTAAAAGTAACATTTTGAAAAAGTAACCCTTTGAAACAATAATCTTTTGAAAAAGTTACCTGTAGGAAAATTAACCGTTCAAAAAAAAACTTTTCAAAAGTTACCTTTCGAAACAATATCCTTTTGAAAAAGTAACCTTCTCATTTAGTAACATGTTGAAAAAATATACATTTCCAAAAGTTACTTTTTGGAGAAAAAAATGGTATTTTGCGAAAGTAAACATTTGAAAAAAGAAGTCTTTTGAGAAAGTAGCCTTTTCAAAAAAAATAAACAATTCAAAATGAAGCATTTCATTCAAATAAGGCATGGCGGCCGGTAGGTGATTGATTGGAGGTATCTTTTTAGTTTATTTTATTCTGATTGGCACAAGAAAGTTCATTGGGAGTATCATGAATGCCATGGACGGCTAACACTATTTGTCAATTTCTTTGCAATTAGTGTACAAGGATAAGTACACTATTTGTGTAGTACACTAAATGCAATATTTAGTGTAGTGGACTTCCCAACATGGCATGGGTAGTCCCAAGTTGAGTTCCTACATCACAAAAATCCGAGGGTCTTTGAATGATATCGTTCGCATGTGAAAATCATATCATTCCAAGGGGCTCTTGGGTATAATATATTATGTATGTCGAAACGATATTGTTTGCATCTTTTGAAAAAAATCATATCGTTCTTATGTAAAATTTGTATCACAAAGTTTCAATACAAAGTTTCAAGATTTATATCTCAAATCCATATGAAAATAATTTTATAAAATTTTGATATGAAATTTTTGAAGGCACGATTAAAATCAATGAAATTGCAAAAGATTTCATATAACAAATTACTGTATTCGGTACCCCAGTACACGGTATCCCAATATACGGTACTCCACTATACTATCCCCCACTATACGGTCCCCCAGAGTCAAGGTTGAGACTCGAATTCAACTCCTCCCCAAACCTACAATTTAGGCCTCAGTTCACCATCGTTCTCTATGCATGCCCATGGGCAGATTCCATTCCACATTGGGGCATGGACTAGCTACAGGCCTGGCACACGTGATCAGAAGTGAGGATTCTCTACTTAACTCCTAAAGGCCCAAGGCATTTTCGCACCAAAAACACTTCAAAACTGCTCCGTTCTAGTATATTGCCTAAGAAGGAAGAGGAAAACTTTTTATTTCTACATCTAACCGTAGGATCTCAATAGAGACTTCTTTATTGATGTCCCATCATAAATTTCATAAACTTTGACCGCACCGATTGAAAGATTATAGTGTTTGAAGTCAAGAAAATGGTTCATTTTCTTCCCTGCGTTTGGTACATCAGCAGACTTTGACTTCACTTGGTATCAAATTTTTGCACTACATAAGGTCTAAATCCATTACTATTGTGTTTAGGATGATGTTAGTTCCTTATACTCCAATTCTTAGAGGTAGAAAAAGGGTGTAGCTTATTAAAAGTCAACTGTGCTAGTAGTAGAGGTTCAAAAATTGCCAAATCACGTTTTAGTTTTTTAGAAACTTAATGTGTTTCAGATTGATGATCCAAACGGTCAATATGAAGGTCTACACCACATATTGTTCTGGAAAAAATCAAAAGTTAAAAAAGTTAAAATCTCTAAGTTTTATGTGGAAAGAAGTTTTTTTTTGGTACCTTGCCCGACAATGTGTGGCAATATGTGAAAATATCTGACTTTGGGTTCATGCGCTATTTTCCACTAAAGACAAGATTTTTTTTTAAGAATATGAAAGGAAATAATATTACTTGCTAGTATTGAAAATCTCACATTCAATTGACCGTTTTAGCAAAAGTTTTTGGAGGTGCCCGATGTGCCCGCTCTCCTCGTTTGAAATTCAAATCGCTATAATTTTTTCATATGATTTCGGATTTAGAAAAAAATTATTTTCCCACATAGGTTTTAATAATGTCCTTCTACAATAAAACTTTTGAAGAAGAATGTTAGAAGTTCACACCATACGAACCTGACCGAATTTTCAAATTGCCATTTTGTGACACTTGGGCTTTTAGGGGTTAACTCCTAAAGGACCGTCATAATTTCACACCAAAAACATTTCAAAGTCACTGAATTTAGTGTAATGAGTATGAAAGAAAACAAAACTTTTGATTTCCAATTTTAATGATAAGATCTCAACTAACCCCTAAAATTCCTTGCAGCTTAACTACTACAAGGTGACACTCAAAAAAATTCATAAACTTTGACCATACGGATTGTAAGATACATGCATTTGAAAAGTGTAGTGTGGTTTCCTCTTCCCGGCTGGAACAGGGTCAACATACTTTGACTCAAGATATTTTCATACTTTTCCATTACACATTGCATAAAATTTATGGATATATGTTCTACCTTGTGTTAGGTCATCGCACACAAATAATCACAAGTAATGGAGGTCTTTTGGATAAAGAAAAAAAATTGCAATGGCAAAGATATAGAAACTAGCCAATTTCTTACGAAAATAAGATTATTCTCTAAATAGAAAAAAATATCTGGATCTAAAATCCGAATGGTGGATAGAAGTATCATACATTATTCCATCAACAGAAAAAAAATAAAAAAATCATGAAAAATGAAACCTTAATATCTATGCGTTTTCAAGTAAAAACGACGAAGGTTGCCAAGAACTTTCCTTCATTGCTACCCACCACCAAATAGTACACTCCAGATGGTTTTTACATCAATTTAACCATTGAGGATTTTCTTGATGTCTTGGACTCTTGACAGTAAAATTTGGTCAAAAAAGTTGATAAAATAGTTCATTGAGAATTTGTAAAATGGTGAGGAAAAAATTAGTTACTCACAATTCTTTTTCACACATAAAAAGAAATGATGTTATTGGTAGGACAAAGACGTTGAAGGCTTCAAAATACATTGTAACATATTATGGTTCCATTCTTATGTAAATATTGTACTTGTATATGAAATCTATAAATTTCCCATATTGTTTTTGTATACAAAATACTTTATTTAGTATTTATATCGTTTATGTGTATGAAATACTTTAAATGCATATCATATCAAGTTTAACTTATACAAATACTATATAACATTTTTATGTACACTATATTGTATTTTAGTATATATATTTACAATATAAAGTTTTTCTATATAAAATATGTATAAGTTTTTAAATATATCACAATCATATCAGATTTATATAAAATTTGTATCAAAAGTCAAAACATATAAATTTCATATTGCAATTTTATGATATGAATTTGAGGGGTATCAAGATGATATCGTTTGCAGTTAGATTTTATACAGGTTGTGTATGATTATCACATGCAAGTTGTATATGGTTTTTATCATATAAAGAATATATATTTGTTACATTACAGCGAGGGTCTCGGATTTTCTTGATGTAGTTCCCAACAGGTGTCACCTGTCATCACCGCGCTTCATGTGTGTCCTTTTATTATAGGAACAAGAATAAACCCCTGTTGTTTTTAATGGGACAAGGGCAGCCTCCGGTGACTTAAAACTAGTAAAAAAATTGGAGAGTCATTGGTGAATAGAATTCACCAAAATAAATAAATAAACAAATAAAATGGGATTGTAGAAGTGCATTTTGGTAATCAACATTGCCCACTATTTTTCAACTCCATGTAATTTTACTTCCGAAAGCACTGAAACATTTTTGGGAATTGTTACACGCTAAAATGCAACATACAAATGTCCATGTGAGAAAACATCCTTGGTTAAGTGGATACTAATTTTCAAAAGCGTTTGTCTTTGTGACTTGTTGATAGTCATGGCATGCGCAACACGAACTAGACCCTCATCAAAATGGAAAATCCAAACCTATATCACAACTACAAAACCTAATAAACAATGCTAAGATTTCATAAATTTCCCTGCCAAATTGAAATAGAAAACCAATATGATTTATACCATTGCCAGACCAGAAGTCTCATACAACTTTACGTAGTACCATATTCAATGACAACAATTTAAAATCTTGACAGAAAAACCATAGTAACAGAAAAGACAATATGTGGTCTTCCTAAATGCACATCAAATATTATAATACAACTTCCCCATAACATGTTTGGACTAGAGGCATTATCACTAAAAAAAATGGTTACTTAAGATGTATTTGAAAACAACTATTAAATGCCCTTAATGATTAAGGGCGGCTTGGAAAAATATACAACAGTTTAATACACTTCATTCTAGCTAAAAATAGAGCGGAAGAATTACCCATCATAAAACGCCCAGTCTGTCATAAATCCTCCATCACTTGAACACTATTCCTACTTAAAACCAAGGGATAAGGCCACCTGAAAAGTACATTAAACAACTTTCTCTTAGAACTAGCACCCTAAGAAAGTGTGTAAATACACAAAGCCCTAACACTTCCGCACCTAAACAAGCAAACAACCATGAAGTGTTGTGATGTTCAAGGAAAATAGTTTTTGTACCACTCCACGCCGACAAGACCAATAAGAGATATGCTAAATCTAGCCAAATACCCTTACGCCATTATGAATGTCATAACACATGCCTCCATCAATGAACTGTACATCCAAACCCGCGAACACTACAAAAATGAATACATATGCATTAACAACAATACCCCCCTCAACACAATCACTCCACCCATACATCCACTCAATCCACCCCAACCACACTTTCCACCACCACCATGACACATACTAAAAAACCCCGCACCTTACCCACTCTACGCCATAATAGATCACATCACAAAAACTACATTGACTCTAAAAACATCCAAAAAAAAGATACCCCTTACCTCTACCAATGGAAAATACAAGAACCTACATACAGTAGATGGCAAACGCAACTAGCATCATTTCCTTGGCAAGACCCTAACACCTTGTCATATCAGATAACATGCCTCAAACAATACTACAAAATACACAAAATACAGACAAACAAATTCTACCAAAACATCATACAAGCACACTATTTCAAGGAACAAGGAAGAGACACCAAATCCATCATGCCTTCCTTATTGAACTCTTGTAGCACACATCTCTACGATCAAATATAACCCACGTAAAGACATCAACACACAAAAATACACCAATCAAGTTCAACAAAATAAAACGTACATTTGTGAGGACATTGGAATACATCTAATAACCATCCCTAGTGATCCACTAGAATGGCTTTGGAACCACTACCAACTTGAACTAAACAAGCCAAAAATCTAGAACCAGAAAACCAACTATTCAAAATTGAAATTGTCAGGTTATACCAAAGATACAAAATATTGAATATATAAAACGGACCCCTTCAAACGAGCATTCTATACGATACCAACAACAATACTCGACTACGTCACTACAACATACGGTGTTCAACACTCATACTTCTTGTTTCCATTCTCATGCTCTTCAGTACTAACTAAGTTATTATCCCTGTTCTCGTAAACAAAAGTTTTTGGTTCCCTTGGCAAAGCATTTGAATATAAATGGAAAGGCATAGGTTACGCACATTGACACAACCAAAAAGAAGCCCAATAAGCAATACATTGGACCAGACTTGTGACAAAACATAACCCATCTAATAACATGCCTCGTATTGTTAGATGACGGTTGGTATCAAAACGCCAACCCCCACGTAGGCCCATTCCTAGACTTCCACGTGATATGTCTATTTGTTGTAGATACAATAGCCTACAACAAACCTTTTATATCAATAGAACTAAATAAATTAGGAATAGAAAAATCCACACTACAAATAATGAGTATGCACCGCCAAGACACCAATATAGGTATCTAAGCAAACCTTGAACAACTTAAACCAATAACCAACAACTTAAATATAAAACATGTTTATATCAACATTGCCCCTACCAACGCCCACGCATATCATAGTTAACTGTAACAAATAATGGTCATAATATCAATATTTAAGCCCAAACCAAACATCCTTAATCTACATAACACCACTTCCAAACTATAACACGAATCTATCACTCAAATTTAATTCAGAACAATACTACTACACAGACAAATCATTTAAAGAACCAAAAAAATTAACACTGGTAATTGGGATAGAAAAAAAGCTAGATATGGTGTATACAATGCATTGAAAGAAATTAAAATTGCCAAACAATTACATGGATTACAAAACATCATTAGAGCATAAATGATGGCCGTCCATAAAACACTACAAAATTTAACTACTGAATATCTAAATGAACCTACACACATCTTAACAGATAAATGTGCTATATCTTCTAAATTTACATAAATACAACATCCTACCATACACAACAACCACCCGAACAAAACCATTCTCACCTTAATGGTACAAATGTTACAATCATGAACACAACCTACATATTTACATAAAGTAAGGGTCTATGACAACATTGATGGAAATGAATAAGTGGACCAATTTCCAAAAAAAAAAAGAGACAAAGACCATAGTGCAGCCAAACACACATACAAACATGTCCACACAACACCATATTACTATTAAAAGATGAATGGTCGTGGATGGGTGACACTCCAAATAAAGGCTCTATAAGGTCTCCATCTAAAAACCTACAATCTTCATAACAACCTAATGGAACTAGCTGAAATTTTTTCAAACATAGAAAAATGGACATGGAATAAAGATATTGACAATGAACTCTTTGATGTCTTTTGGAAAAATCTCCTTCTCACATATTCGCAAAAAACATGTATCATAAAATTCAGGACGAGCCCATACATGGGAAATGCCACAAAAAAACTCTTCCTTTGGACCAAAAAGATACCTTTGTAATACATGTCCCATCTCCAACTCCACGGAACCAAATACATGGTTACATGTACTACTCAACTGCCAACAACATCACGTACACTCACTGATAGTCAAAAGACACAACAAGGCAATATGGAAAATTAGAAAACTACTTATATTCCATAGTAATACCTTTTGCCTTATTTATATGAACGTTGGTATCTTTCACAATAATCCATTAGAAAATATAGTCCCACCATGGCTACTCCCGTGTACTTGTGGAATACAATGATGTCATTGCAAATCTGGGTTTAAACCAAATCTAATATGAGTCCGCGGAATACCATATAACCTCCCCTAGAAGCCTACAATCCATACATCACCAATTCATAGAATTCACATAATGCAACGACATATTTTTGCCAAATATCATTGAACAAAAGATAAACAAATATCAAGCTCTCTTAATTGAAATTAGTGCACTAGGCTGGAAAGTGGACCTCCTCATAGTAATTACACCTGGAGCTAGAGCTACTACTTAGAAGAAGAACTCAGGATTCCGAAGGGAGGCCGGCGTGAATAAAGTGTCAGTTCGTGCCACCACAAAGTCCAAGTCCACCGGACATGGGCAAAGCTACTACTTACATTCCCTCTATGAAATCAATTGAAGGCACATTCAAAATTCTCATTACCACCATTCAAAGCACTTTCAAAAACATCAACACCATTGCTATTTAGTACGCCATGTTTGTTCTCCTCGATAAGAGAAGACTAGAAACACCCAACCCCTTTCCGAGCCACATAATTCATAAATAGAATTTGACCACCTCATCATAGCTCGTTTTAGCTTCTTATTCTATAGTGACTACCCTTGGTACAAGTAGAGAGAGAACTAGTTTCATACTACTAATCCTTTCTCCATTGGACATTGCTTAAGTGGTGAAAGAAATAGACACTTTAAATAAATCGGTCTCCTTTGAAAACCAGTATTCTTCTTCTTCTAATTTGTGCGGTACAATCCGATGGTTGTCAACTTGAAGACATTTTATGGCGATAAGGAGCGTCTATCATCTCTCCTCATGTACACTGTATAGCCATTTCTATCTATGCATGTTTCTTTGGCATCGGTACATTTACCATCCTCCATGCAAGTGGCCCTTAGAATTTGCGTACAACAAGGCCTGTGCATCAACAAATGTGTCACTATCTCATATGCATTGGGGTGAATGTCCGGATCCAAAAGTTCGGTAGTCACTGTTGAGTTAATCTTATTTGTAGTCTTCGACTTTGACTGTTTGTCAAGAATCAATAGGATTTGCGTGTGCAAAATGCCTCTACTATGAAATTCAATTACCTAAGTGTATCCCAACACCTTGCCAAAGGCTTTGCGGTCCTTGAAATTTTCCATCAACTTCTTAAATTTTAAGTTGAATATACCCGTAGCTAGATCTGGTCAGATTTGTGCTCCTTGCCTCAGTTCCAGTTTTGTTGATATCCCATGCTATTTCGGGTTCCACATGAACGTTACAAAAAATCAGGTCGCCCAAATGTGCGCACGCCTCACTTGTCCGCTCTACACCACAGCTTGTCTTACAAGACAAATCAGTCCCCACTCTCACTTCCACTTTTATAGGATGTTCGATGAGTAATCACAAAAGATGTTTTCAATGTCAGTTTTAGACAAATTTATACATCTACTAATGAATAAAAGACATGTGGAGTGGTCAAGATATGTAATATCTTTTGGGAATTTATGAGGTAAAATTTGAATATTATCATAATTTGTTTATATTCTTTTCATATCTATAGTTTTAAATAAATCTCAATAACTACTTTGAAATTAAGGAAGAAAGTTTGGTTAAAATTTATGATACATTTTAAGTTATGTATAAAGTTAGGCCTAAATAACATGATTTTTCCCTATTATATCATTAAATAACAAAGCCTACCGTGAGGTTTGGCTTTAATCAATTAAATAAACGGCAAGCCAAATCAATTGGAGAATTATTAAGTGAAAATGCCAAATTTGAAAATAATATTTGTAAATTGAATTTACAACTAAGGGAGACATGAATAGAGAATCGGGCTTGGAAAAGCCATGGTCTTTGAAAGTACGTGCATGAAGAATTCAATTTGGAACTTCAAGGTCTTGGGTTTAAATCCATGGTTGTAGTATCATGCTAAATACAATGTTTTGTGATTTCTTGCCTTCATGGAAAACAATTTTGCATTGCGCTTATAAATTTGGCTACGTTCATATTGGTATAAATCTCAATGAATTTTGAAAGCATTATATATGTGTTGAGCAAGGAGTATACTATTCATTGTATATAGTGTAGATTTATTATTGATGTGGATCACTTGCACTAAGTTACACTAATTTACATCAAGCACTTGCATGTCAAATTCTGTTTGGATATTTGTTTTGATCAAGTGTGTGCCAGTCAACGATTGCATGTAAATCTTGAATTAGTATGGAAACCCAAACTACTTTGATCCACACTACTTTCAGTGAATGGTGTAGTGATTCAAAAATTGCCAATATCCATTAATTGTTCATGTGAAATGCATTTTTATAGGATGAGAATCCAAATGGTAAATAAGAAGCTTTGTACAACATATTGTAAAAGTAAAAATAAAATATCAAGATATCAAAATCTCTACTTATATTTAGAAAAGAAGAATTTTTTTTGCTCCCTTGACCGACAATGTGCAAAAAACGATTGACTTGTGTTAAATTAAAAATTTACACTAAAAAAAATAAAAATAATACAATTCCAAAAGAATAAATCATGCCTATGTATAAAAAATCTCAAGGTCGTAGTAAAAGTTTTGAAGCTTCCCGGAAAAAAATAAGGTCCAATAATTTGCACTTACAATAACATAACCTTTATTCTACTACTTGAATGGGTAATTTTGAATAGTTTAAAAGTAGTCAAGATTGATTAAGAGTTAAAGATAAAAATTCCATTAAATATATGACATAAACATAAGAATTTCTAAAGCACCTCTTTATCTTGCAAAACCACTGTTAGATATATGGTACATGATAAATTCTAAAACTCATAACCCATGTATCACCCATGTATCACCAATGTATCATCCATGTATTAGACGTACACCGGTGCATCTCATGGCCTGGGTACGGACGGGTGAAAAACCGACATACCTGTGTATGGACGGGTGACGAACCGACATACCTGTGTATGGACGGGCGTCAACCGACATTACCTGGGCTTCTTGCCCGGATATCAATTGGGAAGTGCTGCGCTTTGCAAGCGAGCTCGTCTTCCTCAGAACGTTGCATTTTGCAAACCCTCGTCAATTGCTGCGATAACCGAAGCAGAAGCAAAGAGAAGGGAAGAGAGGGCTTGCTAGGGTTTGAAGTCGGGGATTGATTCCGCCATGGCGTCGGAGATGGAGGTGACGGCCGTGACGGCCACGGGAATAGCGCCCGTTCTATCCGCGAAGTCGTTCCTTCCGGACCCCGTGGTGGCGGAGCTCGACGAGGAGGATCTCTACACGAGGCAGAAGCTCCTGCAGCGGCAGCTGGAGTTCGTGGACATCCAGGAGGAGTATATTAAGGACGAGCAGAAGAATCTGAAGCGGGAGCTGCTGCGCGCGCAGGAGGAGGTGAAGCGCATTCAGTCCGTGCCCTTGGTCATCGGGCAGTTCATCGAGATGGTCGACCAAAACAACGGGATCGTCGGGTCGACCACCGGGTCGAACTATTACGTTAGGATTCTGAGCACGATAAATCGGGAGCTTCTGAAGCCGTCGTCGTCCGTTGCGCTTCATCGCCATTCCAATGCGCTCGTGGACGTGTTGCCGCCTGAAGCCGATTCCAGTATTTCTCTGTTGACGCAATCGGAGAAGCCCGATGTCTCTTATAGTGTATGTATCTTCTTTCTATGCTTTGATTCTGATTTGTAACCTTAATTGTGCATATGGCATCGACAGGGAGGGCAATTTGTCATTTTAGGGGTCCAATTTCTTAGTTCAAGTTAAATCTTCGAGCTCTTATACATAGTATTTTGTAGAGAGCACGCAATCTAATGCAACGGCAGTCATATTATCTTAGAATGATCAGAAATCATTTTGTTTTTAAGTAATTGACGTAACGTCCAGCACGTTGTGATGATTTTTTGGGTTTTTCATGTTACCTGATTATAAGTAGGATTCAAAGTATCCGATTGGTAGCATTTCTGTTCAGTTAGGGTTCTGGGCTATTAACTGTTTTGAGCTTCATTACGAATGAGCGCGATAACTAGTTTCGGTATTTGCGTCTTACTATTAAAACTTATTCGCCGTAAGGTTGCTGCGTTTCCTTTCTGAAGCAGATCAATTGTGATACATATGTCATGTCAGGCGCTCAGGATGGTAGCATTGTTTTGAGAGTATTAATGAGCAAGGTTGTAGAAGAGCAGACAGTAATTTTTTATGTTGTTATATAAATGTGAGTTATTTATGGTGATGCATGTTTCTGTGTGCAGGATATTGGTGGTTGTGATACCCAGAAACAAGAGATTAGGGAAGCTGTGGAACTTCCACTGACCCATCACGAGCTATATAAGCAAATTGGTATCGATCCCCCCCGAGGTGTGCTGCTGTATGGACCTCCCGGGACGGGAAAAACTATGCTTGCCAAGGCTGTCGCTCATCACACTACCGCAGCGTTCATTCGTGTTGTTGGTTCCGAGTTTGTACAGAAGTATCTCGGAGAGGTAGGGCTCTTATCAGATGTTTACTTGCTGTTTTTGATGCTTTGTAGATCGTTATTTTAGTAAGTTTACGTGTGCATTGGTCATTGTTCTAGGCTCTGTGTTATCAGCTGTTACTTCAACTTCTTGTTCAGTTCTACTTATTGATTATTTTCTTTGCCGCAAAATTTACGTGGAAATTTCGTCAGTGAAGGTCTATTTTAACACGATTTTATGGAGTGTTCTTCCAGGGTCCCCGTATGGTACGTGATGTATTCCGTCTGGCAAAGGAGAACGCTCCAGCTATCATCTTCATTGATGAGATTGATGCGATTGCCACAGCTCGTTTTGATGCGCAAACTGGTGCAGATAGGGAGGTGCAGCGTATCTTGATGGAGCTTCTGAACCAGGTACATAGTCTTTAAATTTGTATAATCAGGAGGGATCTGCAAAAGCGCTTTCTGAAATTGACCTTCCTTTGAAGGATCGTGTGATTTTGTTATGGGATTAACCTGCTTGGTCGTGTTCTGGTGAATTGAAAGGTTCTTCAAGTTTGCAAATAGAACTTTTCGAAATTGAATTTGACTTTGTCCACCGCAGATTGTCTGCCTTGTTTCTTACAAGGTTTGTGTTCTGGTTACAGATGGATGGTTTCGATCAGACAGTCAATGTGAAGGTGATCATGGCTACCAATCGAGCAGATACTCTTGACCCCGCTTTGCTGCGACCTGGACGTCTTGATCGTAAAATCGAATTTCCACTGCCTGACAGGAGACAAAAGCGTCTCATCTTCCAGGTGAGGGTTGCTTTCTAGGATTACTTTGCGGCGCGGTCGGGAGTTTTGATCAAGTACTTAGGTGCATAGCATATTGACTTATCAGAAGGGGTTCTTTCATCGGGTTTGAGTATGTTGACCGGATTGTTTTCCGGTGTATATTCCACGAGTTACTGTTGGCTGATGTATATGTGAAAAATGTGAACAGGTATGCACAGCAAAGATGAACCTTAGCGAGGAAGTTGACCTGGAAGACTATGTATCTCGGCCCGACAAGATAAGCGCTGCTGAGGTGCGTTATCGACCTTCACTCGTCCCATTCCTGAATAGGGTTGTTGTTTGTGTAGGAATATAAATGTGATGGATAAGTACGTCTTCTCTTCCTGAAAGTGGGCTGCACTTACACGAGCCCGTTGCCATGTCTTGCAGATATCTGCAATCTGCCAGGAGGCTGGCATGCACGCAGTGCGGAAGAACCGTTACGTGATTTTACCCAAGGACTTCGAAAAGGGCTATAGGTCAAACGTTAAGAAATCTGACACAGACTTTGAGTTTTACAGATAGACGCCTTGCAGTTGTAAGATGCAGCAGAACATCCAGTAAGGGGGACTCTTAGTAGGTTTCATTTATCCCTTCAATGGCGCAAACCAAGTGATTGATGGGCTAGTTACTGTAGTTGTTCCTGTGTTTTGATGGCAGGAATCCTTTGTAAAGACTTCCTATCTAACAGATGCATTAAAATTTGTACACTCGACTTTTCGTATAACGTCTCCAATCTTGGTGGAGGTGTTGCTCGAAGTGAACGGGGCGAGCGCTGGCTCTTCTTCGTCACCACCGCTTTTTGAACGTGTGGATGGGAATGAGGAGCGCGACTTCTAAAAATGAACTAGGTACTGTACGAGGATCTTTAATTCCGTCTACTAATTCGAACCGTAAAAAAGTTTTTCGGAAACCACCTGGCGAGTAGTCTAGTTGCAAATGTAGATGCCTCTGGGCCTCATACCCTATTCCTGAAGTCAATGGCGCCGCCTGTTTTAGTAACTCAGTGGCAGCAGCATCCCTCTGACTCCGCGCATGTCGTTGCTGCAGAGTTGGCAGGTCCCACAGCTGCGCACATGCGCACCTGCAGCGCCGCAACCTTCAGATTCATCCACAACCGATCATTCTGATCACGTAATCTCCGAGAGGATGAAGTCGATTAAGTTCAGAATCTGTGCAAGCGCAGCCGATTGTGGCGGTGGCGTTGGGCGACTACAAGCGTGTTACAGAATGAGCAAGTGTATTTGGTCCCTTCCGTTTCGTTCCCGCCCGCCGATCTCTCGCCTTCTTCTTCTCGCCTCCGAGTTCGTTAGCTCCCTCGATTCCACCTACCGCTTTCTGTTCGCGCGCTCGAGAAGAAGAACAACACTCGCCTCTCGCTTCGTGGCTGGTGGGAGAATGCCAATGTTGTAGATACTGCAGAGCGAGGAATGATGAGGGATATTTATTGAGCGCAGGGAAGCGCCTTTGAGGATTTGGATACCGGCGGTGGCTTTGTTTTTATTTGGGAGCGAGGACAAGCTTACTGACTCGGGCGGAGTTACGCTCAAGTGGGCGTGGGGGGCTTAATGGGAACAACAATGAGAAACACCAAGAGGCAGGATGATCTGAGTTGAGGTTGTGGGGCTTTGGGTCATTGTTGCGACATTGGGCGGCAGAATGGAGATAAGTGGGACTGGGCGAGAATGGCAGGGGGCGCGTTGAGGATTTGTTGTGGAACTGAGGATGCAGCAGCAGGGGGTTGCAATGGTCTGGGAGCCCAAGCGGAAGGAGATGCATGGCTTCTTCTTCTTCTCGACCACCATCTCGTTGTTTGTCCTGTGTGTTATTAAGCCGTTTGCTTCCGCCGCGACGTTGCGGTCCGACGGTACGTGCTCCGCTTCTTCTAGAGCTTTGTGACCCGGGCCATCCATATCTTTCTCGTGAATGAGCAGCAGGGGATGGAACATTCTGCGCCGACTTCAGGGAGTAGAAAATAAGGCTTTTGAGTTCTTTCCCTTCCCTACGCAATTCCCGGCTATGAATCTAAATGCGAGAACCTGAAACAATGAATGTTCCCAGTGATCGGTGCTGACGCTCGATCGAGTTGTGGCAAGTAGAGTACTATTGTATCGTGCATGAGCGGCTGCTGGCTTGTTTGAACGATATTTTGCTCGATGATCAGTCGGGATGATTCTTCTCTTGCGAGCGAAATTGTGATTATTCTATCACTAGCTCGAAATCTTAGTATTTTTTAGGGTTACCATATTAATGACCTCCCCGTCTATGACACTGCAAGTTAACGGCATCATTGCAAGTGGCGGGCCACGAATAGAAAGTTAGAATATCGAGTTTTTAAATTTCTGAAATTATTTATTTATGGGCTACGCTGTCTACAGTGCTCTTCTCCGTTCGAAATTCCTCGAGGGCAAAAGGCACAATTTCAGTGGACCATTCCGAGGGTGGAGGCTGCTTATTTACTTCGTGGAATAGCCTGTGATAAATGCTAGGGTTTTGAGGAGGGCTTTTAGGGTTGGAGAGAATGTGAGTTCGCTGTATAAGTCAATGGTGAGGTCATGCAGGCGGTGAGTGTTTTGGGGTTCCTTGTCGTGCAGGAGCCGTGCTCTTAGAGGGTTCCTGGTTGATCTTTGAACTTATTCTGGTTGGTCTTGAACACCGCAGTGACTGCTTTACACGACATCCGGCAAGGGTGGAATGCAACACCGGGGCTGGTCGAGAATTGGACTTGGGGGTCTGACCCATGTTGGAATCAGTGGATTGGCGTGGCCTGCTTCCAAGAGTCTGTCGTTTCACTGTAAGCTTGCCGGCAGCTTGCGGAAGTCTTTTGTTTTCTCACAAATTGTTCGTGTCTCACGATTGCAATACGTTTCACTAGGGTTGCCTACTGGCAGAATGGGGTGTTAAGCACCTTGCGATTCTCCTAGCTTTTTCGACGTCTGCTCTTTGTATCTAGAAGTAACCCTAGTCTACGAAATTTGAAGATCTTTGACATACATGTTTTTCAATTCTAGTTCTTGTGTGCGGAGTAAACGATTTGTGAGATTGTGGAGGTATGTGGTGAGATTACTCATAATCGATCTTGTGAGCGTAAGTGTCCCTATCTTCTGTTGTTTGTCCAACTGTAATAGACTGGGACGCTTTTGGGCACACGGTCGATTAAAGGCATTAGTACCATATTTGTCTTGAATTTCAAGTTTATGAGTAGTGGATGCACTTGCAATCCATGCCGCTTGGGCTGACGTGGCTCGTTTTGTTTGTATCTTGAAGGAGGTTGGACGCATATGGAATCGTAGGAACTTTGTCTCCGTCGGTTGGTAACCTTAAGAGCCTACTATATCTGTAAGTGCTTACTCAATTTTTGGTAATTAGATTCTCTTTCTGACCATGCTCTCTATGTATTCTCTTTGAATTAGGCGTGTGGAAATGAAATTGGTGCTTGAGGTAAAGTGTACTAGAGATGATACAGAATGAGGATTGCAAATACCAAACTTTTAGTGTTCATTGATCGTATTTCTTCTTAACCTTGGTCGATTTGTCTGTAATTTACTTCAATTTTCCTAAATAACATCATCATGATCACATTCCATTTCGTTTCCTTATGCAGAAACCTTGGGTGCAATCCTGAACTTACTGGACCCATTCCAGAGGAGATTGGGAACCTCAGTCGATTGTCTGCATTGTGAGTATCTAGTTCTGACCAGATCATGTAGTGCGTGGGACAGTTCAGTGGCCTTTCGCAACGAGCCATTAGAGAACTGGACGTTTTCTAGATCTGAACTACCAATAATGTCCTTTCTTAAATTTCCATATCTTGGTTAGATAGTGAGATAATTATCTATCTGTGATTACTCATTAGTCATCGAAAGTAAACAAATATCCTGTATCTAGGATAAGGCTGAACTTTTGAGATGTTCTTGTGTGTCTCCTGCAGGGACTTATCGAATTGTAGCTTTTCTGGAACTATACCAGCGAGCTTGGGAAATTTAAAGAATGCTAGCTACATGTATGTGAATCTTTTGTTCTTGCACTTCTATTCTCGTTTGAAAGCATCTTTGCCGTTTGTATCTTTGGTATTTCTTACATTTGTACATTGTACCCACTCCATGTGGTTTACAGTAAGATTTGTTTGCTGTTTGTGATTTAAAGATATTCTGAATAACTGATCGGATTTTTTGGCAAGTCAGATATCTGAAGTGGAACCAGTTGACCGGAGAAATTCCTTACACTTTAGGCTACCTATCAAACTGCTTCGAGCTTTCATTGGGGAAGAATAATCTTTCTGGCAGTATACCTGTCTCCTCACCAAATGGCTTCCCTGTCGGAATTAACAATTTGACGTCGTTGATGATCTTGTGAGTACTTATATTTGCGCGTGTGGTTTCCTTGAGTGTCGTTTATAAACTGCACTACATGTCAGCATCATATAGAGAGCGTAAATGTTCTGTTACTAGTGTATCTTCGATATTTTAACGACGTGATCCTAGAGGTTCAAGGTAGTGTCGGATGATACGACAATTCTAATCATATTTATGTTTTGGTGAGTACAGAGATCTGAAAAAGAACAACCTAAGCGGGGAAATACCGCCTTCTCTAGGCCAGCTGCGGAGGCTAACGACACTGCTTCTTCGGGGAAATCGGTTCTATGGGTGTTTATCATGTGCCTTGTCCAATGGACAAAATTACGGACTCGACAATCTTACGAGCCTTGGTGTGATGTAAGAAGACGATCCATCATCTCAGCTGCAAATTAGCGATTGTTGTGCGCTGGTTCTGTTTTAACCTTCGCAGGTGTAAAATATGAAGAACATAAAATGTAGTTGAGCATAACCAAGTCTACGCTCATTATCTGAAGGTTTCTGGAGATTAGTAACTAGTTCATCACTATTTCATCGAGTTTCTTGAGCAATTGCTAACACCGGAAGTTCTATTTCTCCTGCAGTGACTTGAGTGCTAACTCTTTTGGGGGACTTCTTCCAGAGTTTCTTTTGAAACTTCCACTGATCGACAAACTGTAAGTGATATTTTTCAATGAAACAAAAATTTTTAATTCAAATTTGAGTCAGGTGTTATTGTACATGCATGGCCTTCTTTAGATTTTCGAGCATATGTAGTAGATTCCCAATTTGAGGTCGAAGGTCAGCTATGCTAGTTTGTGGTTCAGTATCATTTTGCTGTTTACAAAGTAAGTCCTGTCATGGACAGATCTCAGT
Organism: Bryoerythrophyllum caledonicum; assembly: GCA_963971425.1. Classification (NCBI taxonomy): domain Eukaryota; kingdom Viridiplantae; phylum Streptophyta; class Bryopsida; order Pottiales; family Pottiaceae; genus Bryoerythrophyllum; species Bryoerythrophyllum caledonicum. The sequence continues at coordinate 10,998,857 of OZ020518.1, read as the reverse complement.
AGATGAATATATAGCTCTGTTTCTCTCTTTAAAATGTATTGTGACTGCATATTGCATTTCCACATTCTAATAATCGCCGGCAATTGCTTTTTCAGAAACTTAAGTCTTAACCAGTTCACTGGAGTTCTCGATGGCAGCGTGCGAACATCTGGGCATGTGAATGTGTTTTTGGTAAACAACAACATCACTGCTGTGGTCAATTTACCAAACCCGGTTATTGATCCAAAGTACGTACTTCACTCACCTTGTGTTCGATGTTACTCTTTGTTTTCTTATTCCAGTTTTATGCCATGGACATTTTTAATTATTTTAAATTTCAATTCAAGAAGCATGAAGGTGCATCAAGGTGGAGTATTACATCTTCTCCTTGACTATCAAGTTGAAGTACTGCGTTTTGATGAGGCCCTTAACAGCCATAGTTTCAAGTATTTATTTGATGGCCTTTGAGATATGTTGTGGTAAAAGAGGCCTGTTGATGCACATGAGTATGAAGGTTCAATTTTTTTGTTGATTTTTTTTGCAGGTTAGGAGGAAATCCTGTTTGTCAGAACCAGTCTTTTCCTTTTGCTGATATATGCCAATACTCCGGCCGCATACGAAAACCAGATACATGGCAACAACCAACTTCGTGTACCACCATTTGCGGCCAGAGTTCCGTGGCCCATCCGGTTACTTGCAGATGCTCTTCTCCCTACATCTGTAACGTGTTCTTCGGTTGGTCTCCAACATATGGGCTTGATGGGGCACGAATTGGTCATCTGAGAAGAGAGTTGGCATCAGAACTGAAAGTACCTGGGGAAAATTTGTGGATAGAGCGAGTTGTGTATGAGGACAATATTGACGTCAAGGTTCTTGCGAAGGTCCTCTTCTTCCCTGCAGCATCAACACAGCAGTGGGATACGCCTGTAATTACGTATATAGAATCTCAACTAGTGAACAAGACCATCAGACTCTTGGGCTATGATCCGTTTGGATTTGTATCGTCCAATCTTCAGTCTGCTCCATTGAGTTCAGGTAAATTTGACCTGCCTTGTTACTCAGTTTTGAATCTGGGAAAAGGGCATGGTGCTAACATTTTGTTATTTTTTCAGGAAATTCAGCTGCGACGAAAAAGTCCAGCCATCGTACCGCATCAATTATTGCAGGGGTCATTGTAGGACTCGTGGCGATGGTGACGCTATCGAGCCTTTTGGTGTGCTTCATCAGGCACAAAAGAAGAAGGCCAGTACCTCCAAGTTTTGACCATGCGTTGGGTAAGACATGAAAAACTCGGGAGCTATTTTGTATCCGCTGATCCTCTGATGTGCTGACATGGTGGATATCTGATTGCTCACGACAGAGATACTTGATATCAATCCTGATGACTATCCAAGCTGCCTCTTCCTTTATGAGGAGCTGAAAGCCTCAACTAGGAACTTCAACAGAGGGAACATAATCGGCGAAGGAGCCTATGGCGCAGTTTACAAAGTAACTCCTTTCTGCCACTTCATTTTTTTGGCTCCGATCCTTTCAACGCCCTTTCAAGGCATTATGTTGCTCCTCCTCACTTTTGTTGGCATGCACAGGGCATTCTGCGGGATGGTACCGAAGTAGCAGTAAAGGAGCTTCCATCAAATATCAAGCAGGGTAACCAGGAGTTTCTCAACGAAGTTCAACTTGTATCTTCCCTTGAACACAAGAATCTTGTCAAACTTCGTGGCTGCGCAATCTGTGGCAACAGCCGGCTGCTCATTTACGACTATGTCGAAAAGAAATGTCTCGCTCAAGCCTTATTCGGTCAGTTTCAAACCCAAACTTACGCTTGCATCCTGACTTGTTCTGAACTCGCATCTTGTTCTTAGCTTGCTCTGGTTTGTTCAGCCCCGGGGACGGCAATCTTATTGGAGTGGGCTTTCCGGTACAATATTGCGCTTGGCCTGGCGAAGGGACTCGCATTTCTCCATACTAGTGGTCCACAAGGCCTTTCGCATGGAGACATCAAAGCGAACAACGTGCTACTGGATAACAAACTGGAGCCCAAGATTGCAGACTTTGGTCTGGCGAGAATGTGCCAGAACAATGAACGGAACGTGCTCACACGTATTGAAGGGAAGAGGTAAAAAACACGGCTTAATTCCGCCTCGTTTGAATTTCAGAAACAACGCGTCAAGGTTTTACGAATTTTGTATGTTTTCTGGATGTAGGGGCTATGTGGCACCAGAATTTGCACTTCATGGCCAGCTCACTCCGAAAGCGGACGTCTTCAGCTTTGGAATCATAGCTTTGGAGCTCGTATCTGGCCGGGAAAGTATGAACTCAAAACTTCCTGCGGAGGAGCAATACCTTCTGTCGTGGGTAAGCTGCGTTCTGATTTTGAATATTGGTTCGTCCACCCATTCTAGTTTCATAACATTCAGTTTGTAGCTGGGTATACCTGCACCGTTCTGATGGTGGCGCATACCAAGATTCGGTTTCTCCTAGTGTTCAACTGTAGTCAAAGATGACCTACAGCAGAAACCGAATCTTAGAAACAAATCACCCTCATAACGGTACACGTTTGTCCATTTACTGTATGTTATGTTGGACCTAGTTACTTTTTCCACTCTACATGGAATCCCTCCTCACGCTTGTTTACCTGTAGGCATGGACTCTCTACGAGCAGAGGCGAGTGATGGAGCTAGTGGACCCCAAAGTGCGAGAAGGCTGCGACGAGGAGCAAGCGCTGCTGCTCATCAAAGTGGGGCTCCTGTGCTCGCAGGGGGACGCCTCCTTGAGGCCGCCCATGGTGAGGGTGGCCGACTTCCTGGCCGGGGACGCCGACCTACCGGACGCCTTCCCTGAACGACCTGCGTTTTTGGGCCTTGGGGTGTCTGATCCCAACAAGCCCCTACCTCGCCCCACTTCCATCACCACATGGAGATGACCAGAAGGATTGGATCCAGGTTTCCACATATCAGTTGAGGACTCTGGCTATTGTTCATCTGGGAAGGTAACGCCCCACTTGGATTTTTCTACGTCATGGAGGCTCTGATCAGATCTGGGTCTTAATACCGGGACCGTGCTTTGTTTGATTCCAAACAACCACGGGATGGATCCGCCATCTCGAGCACTGGTCGCACCAAACTGTGATTGCAGAAGCGCACGGAGATCATCTAAGCGGACCAAGATGAGCAGAGAAGTAGCTCACAATGTGGTTTCCAAGCAGTGTTGACAACCTCGAAGAGATTCGTAACAAGGTCTCATATCTCGGGGTTTTCTGGTAGTTGACAACTTGGACGAGGTTTTCTGCGGGGCTGACATAACAGGAGGAGCATTTATACCAGCATTCGTAATGGGCACTACCTCAGGAGGACGGTTTATGGGTGAAGGCAGCTATATATTGAAGCACCAGAAAGACTAGGAGTAGTATTGTTCTCTTGAGAGAACTTGGTCTCAGCTCCAACCTGTGTTTAGTTCTGTCTCTGTCTGTCCGAGTAAAGTGAGGCTTCGATATCTCAGTTGCCTATTTTGCTTTTTGTTCTGTTTGAGTGAGCATGGAAGAAAGCGTGTAAGCTCCGGCGACATCCAGGGAACGGAGTATATGATAAAATTGAGTTGTGTAATAATTGTACATTGAAAAGTATAAGCACATTAATTTCAATATCAGAGATTTAATCGTGGAAGACCTGTACTCTTCATAAAATCATTCCTTATCAATGAGTGGTCCTGATATGGTCAAGCTGGGGACATGGGTACTTGTACAGCCACTGAGAGGTTGGAACTGGGTACATGCAGTTCGTATTTGCATGTTCCTAGTCATGGAACAGGGTATGGACAGGATACAGCGCAGCCAATCATATTCGCAATAGGCAAGAGAACTTCTGAACATGAAACAGAGTCGTATATTAAAGGTGGGGAGCGAGATGGACTTTTAATAAGTATTGAGTCGTAGCTGTTGTATGGTAATCGAATGGCTGCATGGAAGCAATTACCGTAGACATGATCGAGACATGATCATAAACATTGGCTGCCCTTCACTACAACACACTGAGCACCGTAACCAAACTGTACATTATTCTATCCTATACTCCCACTTCCTAGTGCCCATTCCGAGCTTCCATTCAGTACGAGTTGGCGATACGTGCCGGTACCTGGAACACAGGTCCGTAGAGCTCGAGCTCGATGTCGAACACGCAATTCGCTCTGCCCGGATCCGCCTCAACTCCATTCGGCACGATGAGGTAGTCACGCTTGAGCTTCCATTGGTGCAGTCCTTTCATCTCCGGCACGCTCGCTTTGATGGAATATTGGGACCTGGACTCGCTCTCCCTGAGCTCCACAGAAAGCATGTAGTCCCGCCTGTAAGGTCCGAACGAGGCGCAGTAGAAGATGTCGCCCATGGATGCCGCCATGGACTCGCGGTACACCACGTAGAGCTCCTGGTCGCTCTGCAAGAGCTTGTAGCTCTGGGTGCCATGCATGGTGAAGTCCACCTTCCGGGTGGCCTTGTCGATCTGCAGGGCTTGCATCTGATGCACCTTGTCGAAGTGCTGCAGGAGTGCGGGCTTGGGACCCTCGTAGCGGCAGTTCCCGACGGGGCATTTGTAGGGGCGATACCTGCAGAGTTGTTCCTCGTGCTCCTTCCTATGGAGGAACTCGGGAAACTCGCTGCACCCATAGACCGAGTGGTGGCACCGCACACACAGATTCTCTAGCGTTTTCTCCATCATCAGGCACCGGATTTTCCAGGTTGTCTCATCGCAGCTGTGGCATTTCTTCTTGGCCCGCTCCAGATTGCTCCAGCATGTCGGGCACGCCGTGTGCCCGTTCTTACACTGGATAACAGAACGATTCCCGCAGTTAGGGTTTCTGGACTTTGAGTGATGAGTATCCACAACTCAATTCAAGCAGCGACTCGAGATTATCAACAGGCGAGAGTCCATAACTGATGGTCATCAACAGATAAGATTTCATAACCCATGGTAATTAACCTGGACGAGAGTCCATATCATGATACAACAGCGGCAGGAGTTAATCAACAGACGAGAATCCATGACTCATGTACATAATCAACAAGCGAGAATGAAAACGCAAGACAAACAGGGACAGGAGATGATCAACATTTATTACCTGGTAGACGGGATTAAACATCGGATTGCAGCAGACGGCGCAGTCGAGAATCTCGGGGTCTAAGAAGTCGTAGTTTCCTTTGAAGGACTCCGAGCTTGGACCGCTCCCTCCGACAAGGTCTGCGCACAACAACTTCCCCTTCACCATCTTCTTCTCCTCTATCGGTGGAGGGCTCCTGAACACGAGCTTCTGATTCTTACCGTCATGCGGCGGCGTTCTCTCCTTCGCCGCCCGAGTTGACTCCGAAGCTGGCTTCGACGGACTCTCGCGCGCTCTCTTATTCGGCGGCAATGGCGTATGATCGACGGCATTGCCATTTGCGCTCGTCCCCGTCCCAGACGGAGGCGCCCGGTGCTTAAAGTGAGCCAGGCTCGCTGGAGGCATCGTCAGCGTGATCGACCGAAACGCAGCAACCAAACTCTCCTGGACGTCGTCCACGATTGCCTCTCTTCCCTTCCAAACAAACTCCTCAAAGCCTCCTTTCCAAACAAACCTCTCAAGGCCTCCTTACAAACAAAGAAACCTTTCAACTTTACCTCCCAAACAAAAATCCACTAAGAACTAAAATCCTCGCGCAATTCCCCCGAGGCCAAGCAAATGTCTTGTTCTGGCGCGCGGAACCTCACCGACCTCTCGCCAGCACTCCCGCTCACGCCACTCGCACTGATCTCGACAACCTTCAACCTCTCAAAACGCACCAAGAACGACTCCGCCTGACGTGCACGTACCTCGATGAACGCCTCTCCCAAAGACCTCCCCTGCACGCTCTCTCGCTCCCTCCTCCAACCACTTCGTCGCGGCACACAGAAGAAGAATAAAATCCCAAGCTCACGCGGCACACAGAAGAAGAATAAAATCCCAAGCTCACGGAGACTCAATCACCACTCCAGCTCCTCTCTCTTACCCCCCGCCAACCATAAAAACTCTCCAAACAACCCCGAAAGTACTGAGACTCCCCGGCTCACCAAAACTCACCACAGCACGCTCGCAAACCAAGTCCACACCTTCAAGCGCTACCAGCACTCCAGCACTGCTCTCTCTCGCCCGTAGATCATCACCAGCTCCCAAAAAACGAAACAAACAGCTCCGCCACTTGCATCTGAAACACTGGAACAAAAAACATGCAGCAACTTCAGAATCCGAACTTCCTCAAATCATCAGCTATCATTCTCAAACTTATCAATTCACCACAAAGGATCGGAATTATCCGTATCGAGCGGCGGTGAATAGTAACCTGCAGCAGCGATCTTACATGGAATGACTCCACTTTCTGCTACTTCGCAGGCTGCAGAGTGGAGACTTGTTCTTCCTCTGTGCGCTGCGACGAAGTAGATGATTGCAAGGGCGGCAGCGCAGCGACCATGCGGATGATTGCGAGGGCGGCAACACACGGACGCGGCTCTCGCTGCTCGCGCTCTCGCTCTCGCTCTCTCTCTCTCTCTCGCTCTCGCTCCCGCGCACTTCCGGGACTGTACTCGTGCAAGTGATGAGTGGTTGTCTCTTCGGGTGTGGCTTTTGTACTCGACGGGGTTTGTTACCCGGAGAGTGGCGGGTATCTCACGGGGCAGGTTTTTACTTGGATGGGATATTTTTAGTAGCAAGGGAGGAAGATGTGTTTTGGATTGGGTGTTTTGTGGGGGTTGGGTTATTCCTATAGCGTTGTTTTTTGTGCTTTTTCTAGACTTGTAACTCTTTCTATAATAGTCTATTGTCTTTCGCGTACTCAAGCGAATCATTGGCTTTCCAACAGATCATTACGATCCCAAATCCATGCAAGCATTGACAAACTATAGTGGTTTCGATGAAGTGGAGTCGTAGTTTTTTGTGCTGAAATGTGCCCACTATGTAGATGATGTTTTGCCATTTGGCGTTTAGAGGATTGTTATAGTAGTGAATATCTAGGTAGTGTTTGAATCCATGCGGGTGTTACTTGGGTGTTTTACCATGGTGTAGGTGGAAGGGGAGTATTACCAGGGTATTAGATGTGTTGTCATGTACGATAGGATATCCATTGAGGAGTCAGGACCGTTCTTTAAGCTACAGTGATGGATAAAGGCTTATGCTGATTTAGGTTCTGATTCAAACTTGAAAAGGATGGGCAATTAATGGGACAGGTAGGGCCGTGGGTGTAGAGGATTGATACTTGTCAGGTTGGTGAGGTTCATTTAATTTTGGAATCAAATTTTAAAGATTTAGAGATTTTTTTGGTAGACATGGAAGAATGCATCAAAGAAGAAGAGGAGGAAGAACTCTGGTATGCAAAGGAGGCCGGTGTGATTAAAGTGTCTGTTCGTTCGACCACTAAATCAATGCCTACAGAATGCATCAACAACTACTACACACGTCTAGGTCTTGGTAACAATTGCGTGTTTCGTACTGTGTCAAAAAGAGAGTTTCAAACGTGTAAGTCTTATGTGGGTTCCAAAAGATATTGACGTGATGGATAGCTAGACAAGGGAGTCTAATAAATATCCTTTTGTCTGTTGGTAGTACAACCATTGAAAGTACATGTATAGCACCTGGAATCAGAGGATGCTTTTCAAGCCAGGACGGAGAAGCAGAAGACACGGCCCGCCTGTCAAATCACCAAATTGGTACTAATTTGGTTGTATGGAAATATTCCAAATAGATATGAATCAAACAGCTGGTGTCAAATTTGTAGTGTATGCTAAATGCCATCAAATCCTTACGTACAAATTTGTATTTTTTTAATGAAATCTTTCAATCTTGAAAAATATTATAATTTCTACTGCACATAATTTGACCTTGAATTTATTTGTATAAGTAAATAAGTTGTCAAAATTGTTACATATGATTTGTACAATTAGTTCAAGCCATTCAAGATCAAGTGACCTTTTTAGTTTAGAATTCAAGCACTTCAAGATTAAACATCTTTCGAGTATCTAGATTTTAGTGGAAATAAAATCTATATATATTCAATATGTTGCAATATGTTTGAATAAATTAATAATTAGAGTATGTTTCAATTATTATAGGGACCATAAAGAGAACCTGAGGGAATGTCTTAATTGACAGGTGATGTTGGAAATATCATCATAGAACAATAATCAAAATTTGAGGTTGAAGAATAGATAAATTTGTAGATTTTGTGATTTAGATTCTACACATCTACTTAAATCTACTACACTTACTATTGAAAATATTACCTTGTAAATATTTATAAAATTGTTAAAGATCTCGGTATCATTTTAGATCTATTTATAAGATCTTTGTTGAACCAAAATGAAATCAGATTTGTTTACGAGGGTTCAAAATTCTTCATACTCAACAATAGCTTACTTATTTATGAAATGGTGCAATGTGATTTGTGGAGAAAATTTAGTCAATTTATTTCTATCAAAGAGCCTTCCACCCTTCTCAATAGAAATCAACAATTTAAAGTACCATGTTCTGAATAGAGGTTCAAAGCCGAACCATAGTTTTTCAAAATAGAATGTTCTAAATGAGAATTGTAGCAAATTTGTTTGAAAACATGAACTTAGTAGAGGTTAAACGCCAGCAGTGGATTTAGTAGAGGGCTTGATAACTTCAGCCCAATTGCACCTCCATCCACAAGCACATCCTACCTTAGAGGCATAGTAAGGTTGACACATAAGCTGGAGCAATGGTGAGGCTGTTGGAAGTGGCTATTACTTAGCTGAGATTATCAATTAGCGGCATTGTAACTTATCAGAGGTATAACTTGTAGGAGGAATAAGTTCAGCTCACTCTGAATTGATACGTAGCAAGTCGGCAGGGTATCAACCCCAAAAGGATTTTGCTATTAAGATTATGCCATACACCTGCTCAATCTCCATAGATCTCGTGTGTTGCACTGACTTTTCCAGTGAATACCTGCAGGAAAAAACATTCCCCTCAATGCAATAAAGTCTACTACTAGGTGCAGAAACTAACAAATCATTGGCGAGGTCAGCTTCATTTTCAGGGTAAATTTGTAGCTGATTAGTACATGTGTTTATATTTTGTAACTTGGAATGACGAGCAATGTTACATTTTTCTGTTTTAAAATGAAGGGTAGTTGTACATATAATGTTGTTTAATGCCAGGTGCAGCTTTCACAGCAACCAGCCATAATTATTGTGATTTTGCCACACTAAGGCGGCGAACATATTGTAGGTTCTATTCCCTTGACACTCATTGTACCCTTTCCAATCTGTTGGAAAGAAATCAAGAATGCTAATTAGACTACACAGTTCCTATCTCGGAGAGAATAATGGAGCCATGTAAAGTGTTTGAGACCAAAGAGCTGGAGATTATTTCAAATCAATTGGAAATAGAGGCACAGAAGAAAGCTGTGGTTTACAATCAACTTTATACTTCAATCTCTACAATCCTCTTTCTCTGTATTAGAGTTTTGAAGCTCTTCCGAGTTCGCTTTGGAAGCGGTAGCTGAACTTTGCAGCGTACTTATTTCCTTTAGAGCCTTTAAAATGCCTCAGTGGCTTGAGAAAATCTACGATTGTAATAGATTTTGCAGCACATAATCTACATAGAGGGCAATCAATTATTGTAGTAGATTCTCTATCATCTACATTGTGACCCCAATTCACGGAAATCACTCTAGTTTGCCTATGCCTGCATTGATTGGAGATAAAGAGATCCGTTGGAAAGCTAGCAACTTGCCCGAAGTGACTACGACGACAACAACCAATTGTGGAAAAAGTCTAAACACTAAGAGCACCAAAATGGACCCTTCTAAGACCTCGTAGGCGTTAATGCTTCAAGGACGAGCAACCACGGTAAGGTACTAAATTTTTTTCGTCGCATGTCTTCACAGTCTATGACACTCGTAGATTCGTCCCACGTCCAAGGTTTGCTTGTCCCTAAAGGGTTAAAGGGCAAACTAAATCACAACGCTGTATCATTGCCTGCGTGAATCCCAGGTATCAATCGAATACCGACATCGATCACCCTACTATCATATAGGTATTAGAACAGTATCACCTGTGTGTTGACCGGGTATCAACCGAGAACCGCAAGTCGTGGACACCTTGCACGGAACCAGACGTGAAGAAATAATTTTCATGTTGCGGGCTGGGCTCAGTGTATTATTGTGTGTACAAATGGGACGTCTTTTCTGTCGGTCTGCAGCAATCTGCACAGCACGTAGGAAATATTGGTTCGCAGAGCTTGTTACATGGCCATCGCCATCACGGCCTGCTCCGGCCTGCATGTGGCTCTTTGTACCCGCGGGACGCCAACTTGCTTGAATCGCACGCCGTTTGGGAACAAAAGGTGATGCTCAGTTCCTGACAGTCCTAAGGAAATGATAAGCACCACAATCCAGTGTAACCAGTAGAAAAAGAATCAGTTGATCGTTAAACACGAAGTACTTGGTACGTAGAGTTTTAGGAGAACAATAAGTTGTCTATATAAGAATCATGATTTAACCATATGTGAGGGCTCATTAGGCACACTTCTCATCTGAGAGTCAGATGTGAAGAGAGCAGGTCTGCCCTTTATGGTACCCAGATCTGCTCCTTCGAGAAGTTTGTGAGCCAAAACGATCGTGCAAAGTTTTCATCTGGAAGCAGATGCTTGAGAAGCAGGCCATCCTAATATCAATGCCTGATGTCGATGATTTAACGTGGGGTTAATGCACACGACAGGTTCGTTTGTCATCATCAATGAGTCATAACAGAGAAGTGCAGGTTTGCCGTTCAGATATGCCTAAACTCTTCCATGACCTCAGGCCAAAATAACGGCTGTGAATCCCACCCGAAAGAGTGGCTCACGTGATGCACTGCTCATCTCCTTTATCCGATGAATGAGAAGCAGGTCTTCTCCTTTCGTACCTTGGTGTAGTCATCGCCAACCTGATATTCAACTGATACTTCAATATAAGGGCTCATGAGGCACACTTTCGGAAGTGCCTAGCTCAGATCCTTGCCGATGTGACAAGAATTGGTCACATTGATGCTGTATTCCTATCTTCCAGATCCGGCAAAACAAAATGGAAACATAACATGCTCCATAAAAACAACATTTCATAGGATGACTAATCGTTGGAGTTTCCCGAAAGAACATGTCCTGAAGGGGAAGAAATTCAACCACTTCAGAGGACATCATCTAGTGTTCTAGTTCACTGGGTTCTAGTTCTTGCCCTTTGAGAATGGAACTCAATGGACAATTGTTCGCAATAGTCACATCATTAGTGCCACACCACTGTTCCGGACACAATCCTCAATTTCCATTTAGATTCTGCATTTCATGGCCATGCCGAACCCTTGCTTCAGGACGTACCGGTCACATATACTTCTCCCCGTGATGCAGATTCACGTCCCAGATCAGACAAGCATTCAGTCTATTAATGCTATGAGAGCAATGGCACATGCTTGTGAAGGGACGAGATCCAGCCGATTGAGAGGACACTGTCATGTATGTTCACTGGTTTCCAGTGCTTCACCCCGGAAATGTAACTCAATGGGCTATTGTTCGCAATGGTCACATCAGAAGCAGCACACCTTTGATCTGTGAGTGCACTCTTCAATTTTGCATTGTCGATTTACGTCCAGCTACTGCATTTATAACCACGCCGAATCCTGATCTGGCTTCAGCACGTCTATATCATAAATACTTTCACAGTTAATGCAGAATCGCTTCCCAGATCAGAGAAGCTTTTGTTTAGAGTTTAGGCAGTACTGTTGCTTCTTCCTCGGGTTGTTCCAGCCATGGCGAATCTCTAGAGCTCCAGGGAAGTGGAGACGGGTTTTGATGATTCTGACGACATGACCAAGATGCTTGAGAGCCTCGCCTTGCAAGGGAGCGTTCACTTTGCGATCACGAAGCTGGGAAAGTCGCAAGTGCCGGGTTGGTTGCTTTGATCCTACTTGAATAATATGGCGTTGAATAATAGTAGTTGAAACTACTCACAATAAGCATTAACAGTTATGGAATGGGCAGTTGCAGGTTGGCGAGTGGAGGTGCTCATGATCTGTGTGGCTAAGTGCACCTTTGCCTCTCGTATCATAATCCACCGACCATAAGTTATGTCGTGGCCAGTCATAGTATGCTACGATGTACACGTTTTGGGCAAAAACAAGGAATTCAATAAAAATTGTTGTTAAAGTGTGACATTGTGACATCAAAAGTGGTACACCTTAGTGTACTTATGCCTCGGCCCTGATTGCTCAATTTGTTAGTCTATTAGAAAACACCAAATCTTCAGCCATTTTTCCTCAGACTTATTAACCCCTAAAGGACCAAAAGTCAAAAATAGGCTTTTGGAAAATTCAATCAAGTTCCTATGGTGTCAATTTCCAACATTCCACTTTGAAATTCTTATGTAGAAGGACATTACTAAGACCTGAGTGGGAGAATAATTTTTCTTGAATCTGACATCTAATGAAAAAGTTATAGGGGCCAGGGCTTTGAATTTCAAATGGGAAGTACGGGCACTTTGGGCACCCCCAAAAACTTTAGCTCCAAAAACTCTATTGAATGTGAGATTTTCAATACTAGCTCTAGTAATACTTTTTCCCTTCATATTGTCAAAAAAAAGTCATTGTATTCAGTGAAAGAATAGCATACCAACCCAAGTCAAACATTTTCACACATTGTCACACATTGTCCAGTAAGGTACCAAAAAAAACTTCTTCTTTTCCATATAAAACTTAGAGATTTCATAATTTTGACTTTTTCTTTGTTCCACAACAATATGTAGTGTAAATCTTTTTATTGATCATTCGGATTATCAATCTAAAACATGTTAAGTTCAAGAAGAATCAAAACGCAAATTGGCAATTTTAGAACCTCCACTCCTTGCATAGTTGTTTTTAATATGCTACACCCCTCTTCTACCTCTAAAATTTGGTGTATAAGAAACTAATATTGTTCTTAACACAATGGTTATGGATTTAGATCTTGTGTAGTGCAAGAATTTGACACCAAGTGAAGTCAAAGTCTACTCATCCATTGAACGCAGAGAAGAAAATGAACCATTTGTTTGACTTCAAACACTATAATCTTTCAATCTGTGCAGTCAAAGTTTATAAAATTTTGTGAGTATGTTACTTAATTAATTGTATTTGAGATCCTACGGTCAAAATTAGAAATCAAAGTATTTGTTTCCTTCTTTATTCATTGCACTAGAATCCAAAAATTTTGAAGTGCTTTTGGTGTGAAACTGTCACGGTACCTTAGGGGTTAATTGATCACAAGGATCAGAGTTTACTGAATCAAAGGTAGTGCACTGTTGGAATGGTGGTAAATGGAAACCTGTAGTAGGGATCATACATGATTTACTCTAAGGTAGACGCATCCAATTCCGATCACTAAGCCAGTTGAGGACTCAAATGACATTGTATGTCAAAAACATTTGTATAGAAAGTTGCGGAATCAGGAATGAAACTCAACAAATATTTTTTCAAATTTAATCTCAAAGATCTGGATTCGACATAGAATTTTAAAGCCCAAAAACCAGCGAAGCCCATAATCAAAATGTAGAGTAGGTGAGATATAGTGCCTTGGATTAGAGTCAGCTAAGGTTACTCACTTTTGGGCCAAAAGAAATATACCTAAAAGTGTACTTTTTTGGGCCAAAAAAACTCGATGTCACCCAAATTAATGGAAAAAAAAGTTTTTTTAAGAAAAAAGTATGTTTCAAAATGGATCTATGTACCTGATTGAATAAAGAATCAAAGCAAGAATCAACATTGATCTTTTTCTTGTTTTTAGAATCAACATTTCTTGTTTTTAGCAATAAAAGTGAAAACAAGTTTTCAATCCAGAATTTTCAATTATAATTGAAAATTCTAGATTGTGGCATGAATGTGTCTTGAAATTATAATTGATAATAGTTTATGTATCTAGATTGTGATTATAATTAATGTATAATTAATGTATAATTAATGCTTGAAATTATAATTAATAATAGTTAATGTATCTATAATAATCATAGAATGATAATCAAAATTTGAGGTTGAAGAATAGATAAATTTGTAGATTTTGTGGTATAGATTCTACACATCTACCTAAATCTACTACATTTACTATTGAAAATATTACCTTGTAAATATTTATAAAATTGTTTCAGATCTTGGTATCATTTTAGAGCTATTTATAAGATCTTTGTTGAACCAAAATGAATTCAGATTCGTTTACAAGGGTTCAAAATTCTTCATACTCAACAATAGCTTACTTATTTATGAAATGGTGCAATGTGATTTGTGGAGAAAATTTAGTCAATTCATTTCTATCAAAGAGCCTTCCATCCTTTTCAATAGAAATCAACAATTTAAAGTACCATGTTCTGAATAGAGGTTCAAAGCCGAACCATAGTTTTTCAAAATAGAATGTTCTAAATGAGAATTGTAGCAAATTTGTTTCAAAACATGAACTTAGTAGAGGTTAAACGCCAGCAGTGGATTTAGTAGAGGGCTTGATAACTTCAGCCCAATTGCACCTCCATCCACAAGCACATCCTACCTTAGAGGCGTAGTAAGGTTGACACATAAGCCGGAGCAATGGTGAGGCTGTTGGAAGTGGCTATTACTTAGCTGAGATTATCAATTAGCGGCATTGTAACTTATCAAAGGTATAACTTGTAGGAGGAATAAGTTCAGCTCACTCTGAATTGATACCCGGCGAGTTGGTAGGGTATCAACCCCAAATGGATCTGCAGGAGGGCTCCTGGGCAGGGGGCAAGAGCTTGTTTGCAGCAGAGGCTGAGCAACAATGCATTGGTCCTTCGCTATTAAGATTATGTTGTGCACCTGCTTAGTCTCCATAGATCTCGTGTGCTGCATAGGCTTTTCCAGTGTCTCAGACAAGTGAATACCTGCAGGAAAAAACATTCCCGTCAATGCAATAAAGTCTACTACCGAGTGCAGAAACTAACAAATCATTGGCGAGGTCAGCTTCATTTTCAGGGTAAAATTGTAGTTGAGTAGCACATGTGTTTATACTTTGTAACTTGGAATGATGAGCAATGTTACATTTTTCTGTTCTAGAATGAAGGGTAGTTGTACATATAATGTTGTTTAATGTCAGGTGGAGCTTTCACAGCAACCAACCATAATTATTGTGATTTTTCCACACTAAGGCGGCGAACATATTGTAGGTTCTATTCCCTTGACACTCATTGTACCTTTCCAATCTGTTGGAAAGAATGCTAATTAGACCAGATAGTTTCTATCTCGGAGAGAATAATGGAGCCATGTGAAGTGTCTGAGACCAAAGAGCTGGAGATTATTTCAAATCAATTGGAAATAGAGGCACGGAAGAATGTTGTGGTTTACAATCAACTTTCTACTTCAATCTCTACAATCCTCTATCTTTGTATCAGAGTTTTGAAGCTCTTCCGAATTCTCTTTCATCTACATTGTGACCCCAATTCACGGAAATCACTCTAGTTTGCTTATGCCTGCATCGATTGGAGATAATGAGATCTGTTGGAAAGCTAGCAACTTGCACGAAGTCCGCTCTAAAGACTACGATGACAACAACCAATTGTGGAAGAAGTCAATTCACTGAGAGCACCAAAATGGATCCTCCTAGGACCTCGTAGGTGTTAACCCTTCAAAGACGAGCAACCACGATAGGAAACTGAATTTTTTTCGTTGCCTTGATAATGTTCTTCACAATCTATGACGCTCGTTGATTCGTCCCACGTCCAAAGTTTGCTTGTCCTTAAAGGGTTAAAGGGCAAACTAAATTACCAGGATTAGAACGCCTGCATGGATCCTAGGTATCAATCGAATACCGACGTCGATCACCCTACCATCATACAGGTATTAGAACAGTATCACCTGTGTGTTGACCGGGTATCAACCGAGAACCGCAAGTCGTGGACACCCAGACGTGGAGAAATCATGTTCATGTTGCGGGCTGGGCTCAGTGTATTATTGTGTGTACAAGTGGGACGTCTTTTCTGTCGGTCTGCAGCAATCTGCACAGCACGTAGATAATATTGGTTAGCAGAGCTTGTTACATGGCCATCGCCATCACGGACTGCTCCGGCCTGCATGTGGCTCTTTGTACCCGCGGGACGCCAAGTTGCTTGAATTGCACGGCGTTTGGGAACAAAAGGTGATGCTCAGTTCCTGACAGTCCCGGGGAAATTATAAGCACCACAATCCAGTGTAACCAGTAGAAAAAGAATCAACATAAAAGTTGATCGTTAAACACGAAATTCTTAGTACGTAGAGTTTTAGGAGAACAATAACTTCTCTATGTAAGAAACTTGATTTAATCATACATGAGGGCTCATGTGGCACACTTCTCATCTGAGAGTCAGATGTGCAGAGAGCAGGTCTGCCCTTTCAGGGTGCCTTAGTCATATCCTTGCCCGTTGGAAACCATGGCTAGAATGGATGCTATATTGTTGTCATCAACATCCGTCCAAACGGTATGGTACGCAGATCTGCTCCTTCACGGCGTTAGGGAGCCAAAGTGATCGTGCAGATTTGCATCTGGAGAAGGAGGTCGCTCACTGTCGACACAGATCTTCCTCATATCACTGCCTGATTGCGATGTAGGATTAATGCACACATAATTCTCATCATCAATGAGTGAAACAGAGAAGTGCTGCTCAGATGTGCCTAAAATGTGCCATGACCTCAGAGGGCAAAATAACGGCCGTAAATCTCAAAAGAGAGACTCATGTGATGCACTGCTCATCCTGTATCCGATGAATGCGAAGCAGGTCTCCTCCTTAAGAGCGACTCCGAAATGAATGCTACCCAACCCGTCCGGGTGTTACGTTAACACAAAGGTATTGGGAGAACAAGAACAACTCTAAATGGGAAAACTTAATATAATCACATGTGAGTGATAAATAACACATTGGCAACGATGGGTATGCGTTTGAGTTGCTTCAAATATACCACTAGTAATTTATTCCTCTGCTGTGTCCTGTAGGCTGATCTGTGAACGCCTGATTTATCATCCACACAGTGCTCAAGGCATGGAAAGAAGCAAAAGGGAATGGCTCATATGATGCAATTCTAATCTGATATCAGAGAAAGTGGGAAGCAAGTCCCCGAAATCTACCTCAAACCACCGCCTTTCCAAAATGTTTGTGAGCCGAAATGATCGTGCAAATTTTCATCTGGAATCAGATCCTTGAGAAGCAGGTCCCTCACAGGTCATCCTCATAGCCTGATTTCAATGATTTAACGTACTAGGATTAATGCACACGACAGGCTCTTTTCTCATCAATGAGTGATAACAGAGAAGTAAAAGTTTGCATAACATGTGCCATGACCTTAGGCCAAAATAATGGCTGTGGATACCAAAAAGACTGGCTCATGTGATGCACATCTCATGTGAAGCAGGTCTCCTCCATCGGGTTTTGGTTCAAGCTTGCCGAAAGAAATTGTGCTAAAGGGGTTGAGATTACCAATTAAGAGGACATGGTCTTGTGTTCACTGGGTTCTAGTTCTTGCCCTCAGAGAATGGAACTCAATGGAATATTGTTTGCAATAATCACATCATTTGTACCCACCTCTGAAGCGGATCAGAGAAGCTTGACTTCACATGAACAGTTTTTTTTGTATTGAACTTGGAATGTGGGGTCTGCAAGAGATCTGATCATCAATTCTGGACATTGATTATGTACAACTTTTTGCACAAATCGAGGAAAATGTTGATGACAATGGGAATGTGTTTCAACCATGTCTTACTATAGCACAAGAATGTTTCACATACTGACAACCAATCTAAGTTAGTACCGAGAATGTGAGCCATGAATGGAGTTCCACCAAAAAAGTGAGTGTTAGTTATATATGAATAGTGTGGTTATCTCCTGTTGTAAAATTCGCTTTTCCTGAGATCACAATAATATTCATTGAAAACACAACTGATCATTCATAGTCCAACTGAAGATTCATGGAAGGGACTCATTTAACCCCTAAGGTACCAAGGCAGTTTTACACCAAAAACACTTCAAAATTAATGGATTCTAGTGCAATGAATAAAGAAGGTAACAAAAACTTTGATTTTTAGTTCTGACCGTAGGATCTCAATAAAGGCTTATTAAGTAATACATGTACAAAATTTCATAAACTTTGACTGCACGGATTGAAAGATTATAGTGTTTGAAGTCAAGAAAATGGTTCATTTTCTTCCCTGCGTTTAGTGGATCAGCAGACTTTGACTTCAGTTGGTGTCAAAAAATTTCGCTACACAAGGTCTAAATCTATTACCATCTTGTTAAGCATGATGTTAGCTCCATACACGCCAATTTTTAGAGGTAGAGACAGGGTGTAGCATATTCAAAACAAGTGTGCAAGGAGTGGAGGCTCAAAATTTGATAATTCACACTTTAATTTTTTTTGAACTTAATATGTTTTTGATTGATAATCCGAATGGTTAATAAGAAGGTTTACATTACATATTGTTGTGGAAAAAAAAAAAGTGAAAAATATGATGATCTCTAGGTTTTATGTGAAAAAGAAGAAGTTTTTTTGGTACCTCGCCCGACAATGAGTGACAATGTGTGAAAATGTTTGACTTGGGTTGGTATGCTATTTTTCACTAAAGACAAGAACTTTTTTTTGACAGCATGAAGGGAAATAATATTACTTGCGAGTTCCGAAAATCTCACTTGCAATAGAGTGTCCTATCAAAAGTTTTTGGAGGTGCCCGAGGTGCCCGCCCTCCCCATTTCAAATTCAAAATCCTATAACTTTTTCATCAAATGTCCAATATAGGAAAAAAATAAATTCCCACTTAGCTCTTGGTAATGTCTTTCCATAGTGAAAATTTCAAAGAAGAGTGTTGGAAATTATCACCATAGGAACCTGACCGAATTTTCAAAAAGCCCGTTTTGGACACTTGGTCCTTTAGGGGTTAATGAAGCAATTTGTGAATTTCATAGACCTAGACCTTAACCCTTGGAGGACCAAGTGTCCGTTCCGTGGACAAATTTGATTGCTATTATCTTTCAATCTGTACAGTCAAAATTCACTAAATTAACCACATCATTTCATAAAAGTTTAGAAGAAGATCCTACGGTTACATTCTCAAAAATTTCATCTTGGTAATTTTTAATCAATGTAGTAGATTTCTCTAAAACGTCTTGGTTCTTTAGGGGTTAAAATCTTTGTAATTACTATATGTCAATGATTGGGTTGTCTCTAATTTGATGGATATATGTTTCTTCCTAGATCTGTTAAACATCTAAGCCAACAAAAAAAAATGAGTCTTTCGTACAAAATTGCTACAATGGGCTCAAATGGCTTAGAAGCTACAAAAATCAATGAAAATCTTTATTAAAAAGAATTGTTTTGTTTTTATACCTTAAGATGATCCTTTTTATATTTTGAAATGATAATCTGACAATTCTGCTACCTACATGCTGTTATGAAAGAATTGGTACAATGAGTTTTTTTAGTTTTTTTAGTTTTTTTAAACAAATCAAGATAAACTTTTCAAAGGTTAAGATACGAGTCCATGAATGCAAGCAAGGTGAGAAATTCAGAAGAAGAAGAACTCCGGTCCTTCAAAGGGGGGTTTAAAATGTTTGTTTGTTCCACCACTAAATTAATGTCCACTAGACAAACGTTATGCGGTATGGCACTACTCCCCCCTCTCGAGGGTAGACACTATGTAACTGGTAACGAGTAACTAGAAACCAAGGACCAGACGGAGCCATAAGGGCTTAGTATTATAAAAATATTTTATATGGTTTTTAAGAGGCTTTAAAGGATATCATGTAATTCTAGGAGAGGTTGGTTGTTTTCAAATTTACGTTTGTGTAAAAGGATTGACATTGCATGTTGGATAGCAATGGTGTTGATGTTTGTGAATGTCCCTTTGATTGGGTCAATGACTCAATGGAGATATTAAAAAAAAACGAGGCTTTCCATTGATGGAATAAAGGTGGTGGCTCTCGTGCCCGCAATGGTGACAATAAGGGGGTTGACCTTCCATCCGAGAGCTTTTATGTTGTTAATAAGTGGTTGATATTTAATTATTTTGTTTCCGATTGCTTCCCGTGAAAATTTGTCATTGCAATACTTAAATTTGATTAATTGGATAGTAAGGTTTAGCTTTATATGGCTTGGAGGAGTCATTGTATGGTAGTCCTCCAACATATTGAATGTCTAAATTAATTTTGGCATCGGAGTGGCATCTTTGAGTTTCACATGTGCATGGAAGTAGCCATGGAAGGACCGTGTTTAATTGAGGGTTGTTGTTAAAAGTTCCGGCGTTCATGAGTATGAAGCAATGGGATTTGTTTGACGATACAATTGATTTTTGGATTTTGCATACCGCTTTGTTGTGCCTTTTGACAATTAAGGAGTATATTAGGTGGTTTTGGCATTTGAGGAGTACATGTAACCATGTATTTGGGTCCCTAAAGGTGCATATTGTACATGTTATGGATGGAAATCTTTTTGTTCCAAAGAAAAGTTGTTTGCGGGCATTTCCCATATATTGTCTGGTGCGGGATTTGATAAGACGTTTTCTCTACATCTGTGATGATGGGATTTTTCCAAAAATTTGTAGAGAGGTCATTGTCAATGTTGTTGTTGCTTGTCTATTTTGTTGATGTTGGAGAATTGTTGAGAGATTAAGTAGAGATTGTTGATTAATTCTTGTTTTTTGAGGTATTTGTCCAAAAATTTAATCGGGCCTTTGTCTTAGGTATCTTCCATAGAAGGCCAATCTTCTCTTTGCAAATAGTATGGAGTAGCATGGGCGGGTTCATGAGGGTGTTGTGCCTCTCTATGGGATTTTTTTCTTCCGTCTTTAGCTAATTTTTCGGCTTATTCATTTCCTTCTATATTCAATTTGATGTCCACCCGAACTTTGTAGAGGGTTGTGATTTGTGTACTGTTTTGTAGCATTTGAACCATGAATGTAAATATCGCATGGCCGGGTGGCTATTGTGAAGGGTAGGATGTGTTATGTGTGTGTTTAATAAGTATAAGACATTTATGCAACCTATGAATACATGTGTTGGTTCATTGGCATATTGTGTAGTAATGATTTGAAGGGTTTTATTGACGGACATGATTTCAGCTCTAAGGATATTTTGGAGTCCATGGAGTCTTTTGGCTGATCTAATTACTTTAATGGAATCATATATAACATATCCAACATTATCTTGATGGCAGTGTCCCGTGCGGACTTCTGTTGGTTCTTCGAAGGATCCATATATATAGTAGCTAGGCTTATTATTTAATTCGGGTGGTAAGGTGGGTTCCTCATAGGGTACCGAGTCTACTTAAAATATTGCGACCATGTGAGAGTATGGAAATGGGCCTAGGTGTTGGTTAAAGTTTTGGTACCAATTCTTGTCTGGGGTGAAAATAAGAGTGGAAGTGGATAGTGGGTCATTTCTGGCTGCAAGTCTTATCCAATGTATTGCTTGTTTTGTTTCTTCTTTGGTGTGGGGGTGTGTAATACCGTTTCCTATCCATTTGTGGTCAAATGCGTTACCTAGTGAGCCAACAATTTTGTCCCTTTTGAATGGGGAGTAGAATTTGGTGAGTTTGGTGGAGGATGTGACCGGGGATGAAAAGTAAGAGTATTGAATGTAAAGGATGTGATTAGTAAGTCTAGAATGGGTTTGAGTAGTGTGCATTGTCAAAATTTGAGGGGGTCTTTTTTGGGATGCAATATTTATATATTTGATATAGCCAAACTATTTTGGTTGCGAATGGTTGTGTTATTGGTTCTATATTTATTGGGGTTTGTAACCTGTGGTGGTATTGGTACTAGAGCCATTGGAGTCTAGGAATAGGAATAGTGATTAAATGTCTTCCATTATCTTCATATATATGTGCCAGGTCTTTGTTGATTTTAACTGTGTTGGTTGATGTGAGGATATCTTTTTGGGGGTTACATTTAGTTGTGTCAATATTGAGGAGAGCGATAATTATGGGTGGAGTGACGGATTTGAGTCACGTAGTTGCTCTTGGAGGTGGTGGGCTTGGATGATTTTGGAATAGTATTTATTTTGGGTTATTTGATAGTATTGTGTTAATAGTATGTTATTATGAATGGAGGTGTTTTGATCATGCCATGGGAAGAGGCTCTATTGAGGTAGCCATTTGTTGTATGTATGATTATTGGTGTGCCATTAGCATAAATATTTGGTATCATTTTTGACTATATTGTTTGAGTGGATGTGTTTTTTGTGTTTGTGGTCAATAATGACATTAATGGGGTATACTGATGGATTTTTGAGAATGTGTGATGGAAGAAGAGGTAGGTACGGGTGCGGTGGATTGGCAAGGAAATTCACCATAAGGTAGACCTACAAAGAAAAGTTGAAATACAAAACTTGGTTTACACATGGCATGACATTGAAGAAGTGAATAATAAACCTTGTGTATCGTAATCGTAGCAAATCTAGAACATAATTGACGATGATTTATTTTATTTCAATTTTTATTTTTTGGAGGAACAAATTGAATCAAAATTCAATTGCAAGAAAGTAACCAAAAAACAAAAGAAGTACATGCCAAGATCATTCGTGCACAAAAAACAAGACCCACAAAACAATTAAAGCCCTCCAACCCATGTCACTCGCTCACCTTGTCTTTTGCACAAAGCCTAAAAACGACTCCAATAGGCGTTGAATTGGGGAAGCGCTTCATTCCTGCTGTGATCCAAATATGCCGCAACAACTCTACTCCAAGCGACCCACCCGTAGTCAATGAGATCTTGCCAAAGGACACTCTAAATTGTTTGCAACGTCCACCAATGTGACAATTTCATCACAACTTACATGTGGAGGTGAGTCAAATAAATTTAGTATTTTTTTTATCATTATGTATCAAGGTTTATGTAGTGTAAACATCTAACTATGAGTCACACAAGTTTTACCACCTGCGGCCCTAAAGCCCAGATATAAATTACTCACGTTCAACCCTTCACCGCCGAAGTGGACCATGACAGCTCGGCAAAATCTACAACTGTAATAGACTAGGCGAAACACCATCTTCAAAGTGGCGCACATTTCAGCACGACCCCACCTCACGGAAATCACTGTAGTTTGCAAATGCTTGCATGGATTGGAGATTGAAGAGATCCTTTGGAAAGCTAATGGAGAGCTTGAAATGCATTCGAAAGACAAAGAAAACAACGACTAATTGTGAAAAGAGTTAGAGGAGCAAAACCACCAAAATGGCCAAAAACACGTTAAGGGTAAACAAAGAAGCATGTCATCACCACCAACTTCCGGGCAACCCACAGGCTGACAAATTCGTCGCACGTGGCAAGTCCCGGTGCCCGAATCCGAAAAAAAAGGGAAAGCTTCGAATGCTCCTCGAAGCTGCCCAGCGCAAAAATGGTAAGATGGGCTAACAAGTCATCTACTATTTCTGGCCAATTAGTTCCTTCCCCGCAATTTTCACATGTTTTTTTCATCCAGAAAATTTTTTTGTCATCTTTCGACATCCAACTCTGCCCCTCTCTGCCGCCACTTTAAGAAGAGTTGAATCCATTTATTCCCGAGTGATCATTTTCTTTACAAATTGTTGTGAAAAAAATAATCAGGAGTCTCAGAGGTCAGGGTCCATTCAAGGATGTGATATTCCCTACCTACTGTACTGTGTCAGGTTTTCGTATAAAATAATTGAATTTGAGTGGTTAAAAATTCTTTATGGAATTTTAAAGAAATTTGATTATTTCTCACCAAATTGCATATGGCCCTAGTCTGTTAAAAAAGAAAAGAGAAGTTTTTATTTTAGATTTTTTTAATCTTTGATAAATCAGTAAAGAGAATTCCCATTACACTCTCTCTGAAACTTCTTCATGTGGGAGAAGTGCAATATTTTTGAAACTATTGGGCGAGTAAGGAAAATCCAAAAATTGCCACTACACATTTGTTTATTTTTGCAAATACAATCTCTTTTAGAAGAGAAATCCAAACAATTAAAACAACAGTTTATACTACATCTTGAAGAAGAAATTTCCCCCTTCAAAAGAATGTTTAAGAAAATAAAAAATTTATGAACAATTAAGGCAAGTCAAAGCGACTCTTCAAAGGATTTTTTTTATGTGACACAAAACATGATGTGAAAACCTTTGACTTGCCTTGGAATGGAAATTTTGCATTCAGAGTTCAAGGTTTTAGTTTTGACAATTGAAATGAATACTAATGTTTTTTTTTCCCTTAAAAAATGATACTAGTGGAAGAATATAACAATTTTTGGAGTTGCATGGATTCCAACAATTTTCACTTAGAATAATATAACCTTTTTTTGGAGATTCCATGTGAAAATGACTATAATGCTACTAAAGCTACCATTATTCCGCATGTTCAATTTTTGTTGGAAATTTGTGGCTGAAATCATAATTATTGGAACGTGCTTCTAATCTTAAATTTTTTTATTTGGGTTGAATTAACGGAAACGGAGAACCACGAGACCAAAGAGCCTTGAAGAAACCGAGTCCAGGAAGCAAAACGCATCACAAGGCTAACACTCAATACCAAGCAATAGCAAAGGAAACAAAAACCCTAGAAGGCGTAAGAAGCGACATCCACAAAAACAAAAGAAAGTTAAGCCAATCACACGAAGCGAGGGCCACACTAGCACTAAGCTACAAAGTCAATCAGGCTCGAAAGCAAAAGACAACTATCTCAATGGGGAGATAGGATCAAGCGAGCAAGGCTCGACTTGAGAAGAGAACAAACAACAATAAACACTTGAAGACGTTCCCGACTCGAAAGACATCTCTTGAATCAAAGCGTTCTTCCATCAAGAATGCCGAAACAACTCATCAATTATTTAAGAGTCAAGCGTCTCCTTAGAAGAGGGCGGAGAAGCTCCAGCAAGAAAAATTTCTACCTCCAAGTTGCCGTCGACTTTGAATTGCAAAGCATTATCGTTGGGGGTACACCTTGTTGAAAAATTTGCCATTTGTCAAAGATCACCATTTGATTGCAAGTGATGGGAAGATCCAACACAACCTCAAGGACAACTCCCAAGGCAGCCTCCCTTTCCAAGTCTCTCATGATAGCTTCAAGAAATTCCTCGGCCAAAACTTCAACCACCCCCTGCCAACAAGAGCAAAAGAATCTGGTTCTAAAGCGTGCTTCTATTATCAAAGGTTGGTCAAGGGATATGATGTTGTATAGGTGTTAAAGATAGTAGATTTAGTTTCTTAATATTTCTTGGGCCTCTTTTCATATGTTATATATCAACATGTTGACACCTAACAAATATATGTATATATATATATATATATATACAAATTTTTGAATGGAGAATATTGACTAGGTATTAAATTTTCAATAGAGGGGTGTTGAATCTAACCTTGAAAGCCAATACATGGAAAGAAAGGTTGATCAAATTTGTGCTAAGAATATTAAAGTTTCTTTGTAAAGCCTCCAAAAATTTCAATAAGATACTCTTTCTTTTGGGTTAATACTATTTTTTTATTGATTCTTCATTACTAAGATATAATGCAATTTGATGGTCATTCAACCAAAATCCTTATGGAAAAGCTTGGCGATCTCTATGCTAGAAATAGAAATTATTTTAGCCGCCTCTGAGATGAAGGAGAGAGATCATGTTGAGCATCACTGTTGTATGCTCAAGTTAATCGACTAATTCACAATAATTTTTTTCTTTGAAAAAAATAGAAATTTTTAAGTTGTTTCGGGTTGAATTTAATGATTAAAAATGAGAAAAGTCGTCAAAACTCTTGGTATCTTTGCATCACTTTGTAAATATATGTATTATGTACACTATATTAAAAATTTCAAGAAAATTCATTAATTTGCAAATTACTTACGGAAAGATTGGACTATTTACAACATTGTAATAATATAATCTATGTGCATTCATTGGACTAATTAAGTGTGTCTATTTAAACCCTCAAATCTATCTATTATAGCATACATTTAAAGAATTATATAATTTCATGGAAGGTGATCCAAAACATGATCCATTACAAAGCAAGCGCACACGACCCGGACCCCCCTCCAATTTGTCGGGCTGAACCCATCTAGTCCAACCCGGGATTCCACTAACCAGATGGAAGTCGAAAGCCAGTCGCACGGCTCGCATATGCGCCTGCTTACAGTCTTGGTTCAAGCCCATTTACTCCCTGGTTGACCGCCACGTAGACGCATTCGCTGCCCACCATCCCCGTGACGTGAACGCCTCCCTTAAAGCCCTCATTCACACCTCACTCATTTCTCGCTAGGACATAGTGTGCCACAAAAGACAATGAATATTATAATCCCGGAAAGTAATGAAAGTTGCTTCGTCCGAGATGCAAATGAACATAATGTTATTGGATGACTAGCAATTGGCGCTTGCTTTGCAAAGCTTTAGTCCAACCATTTTAATGTAGTTTTTATATTACAAACTATAAATTAAAAAAATAACATGATTCAGTACATGGTTGACTGCGCAATCAACTGCACGGTAGACTGCAGCGTTTCTATAGTTCATTGCACAGTTGATTGCGTGGTTCACTGCGTAGATTTTGATTTTCGTAGTATAACTAGCAATTGGCACTTGCTTTGCAACGCATTAGTCCAATCATTTAATGTAGTTTTTACTCCACAAACTCTTAAAAAAAGTAGCATGATTCATTGCCCGGTTGACTGCACAATTAACTACACGGATGACTGTGCAATTAACTGCACGGAGGACTGCAACGTTTCTGTAGTTCACTGCATGGTTGAGTGCGTGGTTGATCGCTGCATGGTTCACTGAGTAGAATATGATTTTAGTGGTGTAACTAGCAGTTGGCGCTTGCTTTGCAACGCATTAGTTCAACCATTTCAATGTAGTTTTTATATCACAAAATATTAAAAAGAAAGGTACCAACAATCTACATAAAATATAAATATGTCTTTGTAACCTATGCATGAATTTTAATAATATAATAGAATAGAATAGAAAAAATAAATTAGGTTTTAGATTTTTTGCATTTTAACATGGAATTTCAAAAATGTTATGAACGTCAAATTTGTAATCAAGGGTTTCAAACTTATTTTGGATAAGCACAAATTGCAACACACAAATGCAAACTTCACACACCCACAAACTTAACTTGCAATTACAATGTCAATTTCACACACCCACAAACTCAATTTGCAATTACAATCTCAAATTCACACACCCACAAACTCAATTTGCAATTACAATCTCAAAACTTGCAATCTCACCTCAAAACTTGTAATTTCAATATCCACAACTCGAATATGCAATTTTGTAACTCCAACTTTGTATGCCAACCTCCAAGATCACAACTCCAACTTGACAACTTTTTCACTCCAAGTTTACAACTCATAATTTACAATTCAATCTTTTGGTGCTTAACTCAAAAAATATTTTAAACATCAAATTTGTAATTAAGAGCACAAATTGCAACACACAAATGCAAATTTGTCACACCCAAAAACTCAAGCTAATGCTTCGCGACACATTAGTCCAACCATTTTAATGTAGTTTTTATATTACAAACTATATTAAAAAAAGGTAACATGATTCACTATGCGGTTGGCTGTGCAATTAACTTCACAGATGACTGGAGCGTTTATATAGTTCACTGCACGGTTGACTACGTGGTTGGTCGTTGCATGGTTCACTGCGTAGATTATGATTTTAGTAGTATATAAAAATAAAATAAAAGAGTATTTTTTGGAGGCAGTCCCACACGAAGGAAATTCCTCCGGAATGGGCCCCACGGCCGCTACCGACTGGGCCCCACCCATAGACGCGTCCCACAATTGTCTGCACTTCCTGTATAAATATATTTCGCCTCGCTTCCCTGCTCTTCATGTTTTTTTTCGCCGTCTCCGAAACAAAAACAATTGCACCAATTTCATCTAGTTCGGAGTCGATTGGTGCAATTGCTAGATACAGTTTCACCAATTTAGACAGGAAGACAATTAGGTGGATATCCGGACAAGGAGAGAGCGACTGGAATTTTGGAGGCTCAGACAGAGATTGAAGGCGAGGAGGTAGAGATTGAAGGCGAGGAGGTAGTGATTGAAGGCGAGGAGGTAGAGATTGAAGGCGAGGAGGTAGAGATTGAAGGCGAGGAGGAAGAGATTGAAGGCGAGGAGGTAGAGATTGAAGGCGAGGAGGTAGAGATTAAAGGCGAGGAGGTAGAGATTGGAGGTGAGGAGGTAGAGATTGAAGGCGAGGAGGAAGAGATTGAAGGCGAGGAGGAAGAGATTGAGGGCGAGGAGGAAGAGATTGAAGGCGAAGAGGAAGAGATTGGAGGCGAGGAGGAAGAGATTGGAGGCGAGGAGGAAGAGATTGGAGGCGAGGAGGAAGAGATTGGAGGCGAGGAATGAGCGGAAGAATTGATTGAGAGAAGCAAGAGCCGTCGACTGGAACACTTACTCGAATACAGACAAAGATTCTCCATCTCTAAGAGCCGAGTTCGGAAGAGGCAACAGCTTGATTGAATTCAAGGCTTGAGAGGATTAGCAAGAGGATGTCAACATTTGGAAACAATAAGTGCCAGAGACAATCGACGTCGCATTTGTCGCCGCGAGCTGGTTGCCAGAACGCCAAGAACAGTCCGTTTGCGTCGAGTTCGCCTCCGTCTTCCTCATCCTCGCAGAGTCCCTCGCCGCCGCGGCGGCGGGACGCGATCAGGGACGCGGCGGTGGGATTCGTGAATGCTTTACGCAAGACAGGGCGGAGTACGACCGCAGTGCCGCAGTTCAGAGGAGTGCGGCACCGGGAGGAGCTCAACAAGTTCGTCTCGGAGATCCGGCCGACGCGGTGCACCAAGAAGATCTGGCTCGGCACGTACGACACCGAGGGGGAGGCGGCGCGCGCGTTCGACATTGGCAACCTGTGCTGCAACAAGAACCTCCCGCTCAACTTCGCAGACTCGCCGATGATGATGAGCAGGCTGCCGAGGATCTCGCCGGAGTTGTCCCCCGAGCATTCCCGCAGCGCGATTGCGAATCTCGCCAAGGAGTGCGCGCGTCTCCACAAGAGCGAAGCAAATCTTAACGGGAACTCCTACCTGTGCGCCAGCGAGGCAATCGCGACTCCGCAGGCGCCGTTCAATTTTCAGGCGGCTATGGCGCAATCCGGCCAACACGGTAACCAATTCGACGCACGCTCCGACTCCATCAGCTTCGATCAATACGGTCAAGCCCAGCAGGTTTGTCCGCCGCAAGAGCTCCACTTCGACTCGAGGATTCAAAATTATGCTACTGGATGTCGCTCCGAAATCTACTTCGAGCAGCTCCCGGAACAAGTCTGCCCTGTGATGGAGGTGGCGACGGCCGTGCCGATGACGAAGCGAGATGGCGACGGCAGCCGGTCCTGGGAGTTCGACATCTACCGCAAGATTCCCAGCGACAAGAGCCTCCCTGAACCCGACCTCCCGGTCCTCACCGAAGCGCCGCTGGATGCCATCGACAACTACATGTACGACGACAGCGTGTATCAAGACCAAGTCCAGCTTCATCTTCCCATCGACAACCACATGTTCGGCGAGATTTTCTACAATCACACTGGCTGGTAGGGCGTCAACCGCGATCTGTTCGCGCGCGCATCCTTGAAGTGTTTTTTGACAACGTTCCGGTTCTTCACGCGATTCCTTTCTCGCTGCTCGCGACAGGCACCTTGTATATACGTCTCTCATCATTTTGGAGTTTCATCATCTTCCGGCAATTCTTTTGAACACAGTTTTTCCGAATTCGGATCAAGTGCGGCGGATGCATCAGCAAGAAGCGCGGGAGCTTCTTCGTCATCCGACGAGCACCAATTCTTCACTCTACATCGACCAGCAGCATCTCCAGGTTGCTGCGTCACCTGCTGTACTTGTATATATCTATAAATATGTTGTAGATGAGTCATATATTGTGTAGCATATATTGATTGATTCGTACATTTCTTGTAGCACCACCCGAATTCATTGATTGATTGATTGAGAGAGTAGGAGTAGATAGTCTCTAGTGCGGGAATTTCAGTGGATGCAGGTCTAGCATCCATAGTTTTGTAGCAATTCAAGTTCCAGATTCCTCATGATTTTTGATACCAAGACACATTAGACTATGAGTCTTGGTAGAGCTTGTCCACTTGGCTTTCTTGCTCACAGTTGAATTTCTCTCACTTGGAAGAACGAGTCTGCAACAAGCGTGAACTCAAAGGCTTGCCCCGCTCGCAGCGCATTCTCCCTCACGAAGTCCCCCCACCCCCACCACACTAGTGGATGCTCCACGCCGCTTCTGTGGAAGCAAGTCGACGTCACTGCTCGTACCGGCGACTGCTCGCCCGTCCCTTGAAGATGCACATGCGCTGCTTGAAGGTGCACACCATGCGCGATCACAAAGCTCCACGGCACTTCCTGCATGCAACATCAGAAATGGAAAAAACTTGGGCGAAACTTAGCGGATGAACTTGGGCGAGTTTCTAAGGCTTATGATCGTAGCAATGGACACAAGACAACTAAGACAACTAAGACAACTAAGATGCAACTAAGAATTGCACTCGGTACAACAATGGACACAAGACAACTAAGACAACTAAGACAACTAAGATGCAACTAAGAATTGCACTCGGTACAAGTTGCATCTACAACGTTTTGCACAGGAAATGAGAACAGCCAACATTACGGATTGGGTTCCAGTGGCTCACAAAGACAGCGCCGCATGTGTTGCCAACAGCGTCCTGAACGTTGTACGACACCAGTCGCTGAGTGAAGCTCGGGAGCGATTCTCTCACGGGCTGCTGCAAGTACTCGTTCCTATCGTGGTCTGTGAGTGCTTCCGGGCTCGAGATTGGAGGTGATTTCACGAGAGCTGGTACTTCCGGGCTTGATTGGGAATTATGGCGCAACTTTTCTGATGGCGACGAAATGTTTTCCTGCTCCAATCACAAATTAGATTACTGATAATGCGGCGAATGAGTTGGGGAAGATTGCTGGTGTGTGCGCGGCTAATTACCAGTTCCGGGCCTTGGTCTGAGGTTTGCGACCTGGATTCAACAATTTTGCGCTTCGCTGCAGTCCACGCCGCTGCATCTTCGCTTCTTCTTTGGCTGCTGCAATTGCCTGCGCTGGAGTCGTCGTCGTCTTCGTCGTCGTCGTCGTCTCTTGGCTCGGACTTGTCGGCGGAGCACTTTTTGGGTGAGGATAATGCTCGGAAGATGTGGACTGCGAATTCGGACAGCCTTTGGAGCTCGAAGATCACGGAGTCGCCGACCCCGAGCCGGTTGTACGTGGCGAAGTCGCGCCATCCTCGTCCGAGTTTGATCTCTGGAATGCCTGACGATGTGCAGACGACGGTGAGGCGCACCTGGCACGGCACCGTGGACATTCCGGATCGCAGGATCACCGTTTGGTGCAACTTGTCGCCGTGCTTTTGCACAAACCACGACGGCATCAGCTGGAGAAACAAAAAAATCAAAAGATTCAGTCGGAAGCGGCCTGCTTGGAAAGAAAAGGGCTCACAGAATAGGTTCAGAAATAAGCCTCCGAGACAGACTGCGGAGCTCTTTTTGCAGAAAGAGCAGCAACAAAGATCACAGCATGCAATTCACAACTTCTCGCCAAGTGGATCTAGCAGAAGAGCTCTGTGAGCTACCAATCGACACGAGCGGCTCAATGTCTGCTCCGGCACTTGCGACTTTCTCAGCTTCGTGATCGCAAAGTGAACGCTCCCTTGCAAGGCGAGGCTCTCAAGCATCTTGGTCATGTCGTCAGAATCATCAAAATCCGTCTCCACTTCCCCGGCGTTCTGGAAATCCGCCATGGCTGGAAAAACCCGAGGAAGAAGCAACAGTGCCTAAACTTTAAACCCTCACTGGCAAAAGCTTCTCTGATCTGGGAAGTGATTCTGCATTAATTGTGAAAGTATATATGATATAGACGTGCTGAAGCCAGATCAGGATTTGGCGTGGCTATAAATGTAGTAACGGGACGTAAATGGACAATGCAAAATTGAAGAGTGCACTCACAGATCAAACGAGTGCTGCTTCTGATGTGATCATTGCGAACAATATTAGCCCATTGAGTTACATTTCCGGGGTGAAGCACTGGAAACCAGTGAACATACATGACAATGTCCTCTCAATCGGCTGGATCTCGTCCCTCCACAAGCATGTGCCATTGCTCTCATAGCATTAATAGACAGAATGCAGTGAACATAAGAAGTTGTCCTCTCAATTGGTTGAACTTCAACCCCTTGAGCACACTTTCTTTCTGCAAGCTGGAACCGAAACCTGAATGATCAGTCATGTTGTTTTATGGAGCATATTATAGTGATCACCCATGCTTTCTCGCACCTGTCATTGGTCAAGGAGGAGATTCGCTTACCATACTGTTTGGCTAGATTTTGAAGACAACTACATAGCATGCCAGCCGAGCTTTGATTCTCGTACAGGCAATGATATGAGAAAGGCACTTCTGGTGGGCATACCTGCTAACCAAACATCTGACTTTGGGATGGAATGCATGCCACATGAGCCTACTACTTGTTGTGTACCATTCTGGTCCAGATTATCCTATGGCAGTGACTTCACCAAGGTGCAGGCTGGGAAGACCTGCTTCCCATTCCATCTGACATCAGATGAAGAATGCATCAGATGAGCCATTCTTTTGTTTAGTGCCATGTTTATGATCAACCGTAAACCCTTCCCTGAGGCAAAGTCGACGGATTTTCATATCGATCATGTATCTTCAAAAAAGTTCACAACCATTGAGGATATCACAGAAAAAGTCCGAAACTATTTGTCACGGATGTCAAATACTTCTCAGACATTGACCAGGAGCAATTGCAGTTGGTTTAGGCTGGATTGCAAGGCGTGGCTAGCTTCGGAAGACTTGGATGCTTGCAGATTGGCCTGCAGAGGGAAAAGGATAGCATTCTAAAGCTAAGAAAAATCTAGCTCCGTGCAAACCATTTCGTTCTCTGGAAGTTCTTGTGGAAAATCCTGCAAGTTCTCTTGTTTCAGAGTGCAACAGTTTCTAGCAACGTGTTTCTGCAACTTCTTTGAAGCAATCGTTGGAACAAGCCTCACACACACCTTTGCTTCAACATGACCTAGCTATGGCTTATCAGTATGCGTATCAGTAATGAGTTCCGACTGGTGCTATGGGAGACAAGAGCGTTAGCTGGACCATCTCCGACGTTCCGCTTCTTCGTGATCCAGTTAGACAGGTCGTCGATAGACTCGCCTCTGCTTCGTAACAAGGCCAGGCGATGATGACTGACGCAATTACCTGCGCCGGAGGAGCCGATTCCATTCTGTCTGTGAAAGCGCGGACTGCTTCTCTGACGCGCCAGAGTCGTTAACTCCATCCTTTCGTAAGATTTCTGGCGCGCGAGAAGAGGACGCGGACGCTGTGCACGTCGAATTCCGAGCTCGAAGACCAAGGAATCGCCTACCGAGAGCTCGTTGCGAGTGGCGAACTTTTTCATCCTTTACCGAACTTGATCTCCGGAGCTCCCTCCATTTACTGGATCGGAGCGCGACGGTTTCATGGAACTTGTCACTGTGCTCCTTCACAAGCATCATCTGAAGAAGATTTAGAGTTTGAAGCGGTCACTAAATTCAGTTCACAGAGAGTATGCATTCTCATCAACGAGAGAGAATGGAAACACAGTTTGGCATGGAAGGAGGAGCCATGTGCTGCCTATGTCTCTAAGAAACCTACCAGAGTGCAATTTTTCTTGTTAGTTCTTGTTTTTTTCTCAGCCACACGGCATGAGTTGCTTGATCACAAAGTCCCGTCCCATTTGCAAGTATTAACACTTTCGCCATTTGCCATTTGCGAGTAAGCCCCCTAAAACCGACAAGTTAAGGAATGTGCATATATGGAGAGAGGAGATAAATATACTTTTATTTTTCAGTGGTAGCCAATAGAATTGCAATTCCAACCCAAGTAATTTCATATTTTTTGGATGAAAACTGAATTAGTTATGAATTTTCAAACTGTGCAGCCATGTTTTGTGGGTGGCCAGCTGTAGGTACCCCCATAACCAACGACCAAAAATAAGGGTCTTGACTAACAGCAAACCTCCATTTGGAGGTGAGTTGGTGATAATGGGATGGAAGAGGGTTGGATATACCCCAATTTTATAGGCGTTGACTATAGGTTTTGTTGGTTATGGGGGCTTACCTTTCTCGCAGCCATCACCTCATGTAATGGCAACTGTTGCATGTTAACCCATACTTTCAGTCTTGAACTGCAATGGAAAGTTATCTCTCACAAATCTCTATACTCTCCAGAGAAAGTTCATTAAATGCGGACGGTTTATTGTTGGAGTGAGCTTTATCTTGTGCAAGTACATAAATGTGCAGTCCCAGCTGGATGTTGTTTAGTTAAAACTTCAAAGGTGTAAATTAGATGGAATCTGTGCAGCTACAATAATTGCAAATGATGTAGAAGTGCTTGTGTCAAGGTAAGAAACATGTATGTGAGTGGACACAGAAATGAATATGTCTTAAAAACTTAATCATGGTTTCTCAAAGTTTGATGTGGTAGCTTAACCCCTAAGGTACCAAGACAGTTTTACACCAAAAACACTTCAAAATTAATGGATTCTAGTGCAATGAATAAAGAAGGTAACAAAAACTTTGATTTTTAGTTCTGACCGTAGGATCTCAATAAAGGCTTACTAAGTAACACATATACAAAATTTCATAAACTTTGACCGCACGGATTGAAAGATTATAGTGTTTGAAGTCAAGCAAATGGTTCATTTTCTTCCCTGCGTTTAGTGGATCAGCAGACTTTGACTTCAGTTGGTGTCAAGAAATTTCACTACACAAGGTCTAAATCTATTACCATCTTGTTAAGCATGACGTTAGCTCCTTACACACCAATTTTTAGAGGTAGAGACAGGGTGTAGCATATTCAAAACAAGTGTGCAACGAGTGGAGGCTCGAAACTTGTTAATTCACACTTTAATTTTTTTTGAACTTAATATGTTTTCGATTGATAATCCGAATGGTCAATAAGAAGGTTTACATTACATATTGTTGTGGAAAAAATAAAAGTGAAAAATATGAAGATCTCTAGGTTTTATGTGGAAAAGAAGAAGTTTTTTTGGTACCTTGCCCAACAATGAGTGACAATGTGTGAAAATGTTTGACTTGGGTTGGTATGCTATTTTTCACTAAAGACAAGAACTTTTTTTTGAGAACATGAAGGGAAATAATATTACTTGCAAGTACTCAAAATATCACTTTCAATAGAGTGTCCTATCAAAAGTTTTTGGAGGTGCCCAAGGTGCCCGCCCTCCCCATTTAAAATTCAAAACCCTATAATTTTTTCATCAAATGTCCAATTTAGGAAAAAATTGTTTTCCCACTGAGCTCTTGGTAATGTCTTTCTATAGTAAAAATTTCAAAGTGGAATGTTGGAAATTGACACCATAGGAACCTGACCGATTTTTCAAAAAGCAAAATTTGGACACTTGGTCCTTTAAGGGTTAATCATTACGATATGACTTGAAAGGTATTGCAGGCCATTAACCCTTTACGACCCAGGGATGTTTCTGGGAAAACCAAGATTTCTGGTGATTTTTGATGGAAATACAATGCTTAATATTGATATCTAACCTTACAAAATTGAACTTAATCCATGACCTAAACTTTGGGGAAATTTTGCACAACATCCAACGATTGATGGAATAGATTAGAGTATTTAAAGTTACCATATATTGGTAGTAAAAACTGTGGATTTTGGAGGGTGCACTACTTTAACCATCAATAGATTCTTGCAAGAATTTTTTAACTTTGAATTAGAGCGGTTCACATGTGCTCTAGGTTGATAGCTTCGCATTGACATATCATATGCAAGGAAAATATTTATACACAATTATTGGTGATTTTTTTGCTTTTTTCTACTTGATTGTATACAAAAATGTTCCAACCTTATACGAATCAAAACGGTAGTTTCGTATGTGAAGAGAGAGATAAACAATCACAAAACAATGAAGAATGTCTCAAAGACAAAGTTCAATCAAAATTTAAGACCAAAATCAATGTGCATGTGTGTGAAATACAACATAGTATGTGGCATGGTATTCACTGTATTCACTATATTTGAGTGTATTTGGTGTATTTTGTGTTGTATTCCTAGCTTTTCCAAGAGTTCTATAAATCCAAATCATGATCTGATTGTTGGAGAGTGTTTGTGTATTGAGTGTGCAGATCTGAACCTTGTATCTCAAAGCCCAGTTCCTCATGGATTTCATGCAAATTGAGTTTTTGCACCTCTGGAGTCCCATTTCGGGCTTCCTGGGCGCTAAAGGGTTAATCACGGAAATTTTTGAAGGGCAAGAACTCGAAGCTACAACTTGGCTCACAAAGATAAAGGTTGTTATTAAATATTCTACAAAATTAAATTCTGAAATCACCTAATGAGCTTCTAGCAAAAGTCCTTTAACCCTTTAAGGGCCGATGAGCTTTTTGAGCCTACAAGAATCTACAAGTGTTTTAGATCATGTAGAGTAACATCTATACATGAGGTACATTTCATTACAACCCCCATTCACGGAAATCAATGTCGCTTGCGGATGCTTGCACCAATTTTCAAGGTAATTGCCTTAATAGATGCCCATCTTCCTCCACCTCTTTTTCATAATTCAAGTTCTTTATGGAGGTGATTTCACAGGAGCTGGTACTTCCGAGCTGGTACTCCCGTGAAATCACCTCCAATAACAAAATGGATCACTGATAATGCGGCGAAGGAATTGGGGAAGATTGCTGGTGTGTGCGCGGCTTATTACCAGTTCCAGGCCTTGGTCTGAGGTTTGCGACCTAGATTCAACAATTTTGCGCTTCGCTGCAGTCCACGCCGCTGCATCTTCGCTTCTTCTTTGGCTGCTGCAATTGCCTGCGCTGGAGTCGTCGTCTCGTAGTCGTCTCGTAGCTCGGACTTGTCAGCGGAGCACTTTTTGGGCGAGGATAATGCTCGGAAGATGTAGACTGCGAATTCGGACAGCCTTTGGAGCTCGAAGATCACGTAGTCGCCGACCCCGAGCCGATTGTACGTGGCAAAGTCGCGCCATCCTCGTCCGAGTTTGATCTCTGGAATGCCTGACGATGTGTAGACGACGGTGAGGCGCACCTGGCACGGACTTCAAGAAATCGGGGTGGATAGCAACACCAAAAGAATAACGTCTCCTGGAAACGTTGCTGTTTGAGCGACGTTTGTTAGAAGGTCCAAAATCCTGATACAGAACAACGTCTCATATTCCCGCGAGAGTTCCCCAAAACAAATAGTATCCGGTCATTTGGGAACAAGTTGGAAATCTGTCACACGCCGGACAAGGAGCACGTCGACGGACTCATCCACAGCGCGCTCTTCGGCGACGGCGCGGTTGTGTACGTGGTTGGATCGGACCCCAATATTCCCCTAGAAAAGCCTTTGTTCGAGATCCTCTGGGCGGGCAAGACGTTCCTCCCCGACACCCAGGAGATCATCACCGGGAAGCTCACAGAAGTCGGCATGTTCCTCAAGGCCAGCATCAAGGTGCCCGGGCTCATCTCCTCCAACATCGGCGCGTTCCTGAACGAGGTCCGCAAGGTGATCGGGTCGCCGGACTACAACGACATGTTCTGGGCCGTGCACCCGGGCGGCCCTGCCATTCTCAGCAAGATCAAGGCCAAGTTGGGCCTCCACAACGACAAGATGCAGGGCAGCCGCGACGTGTTGCAGGAGTTCGGCAACATGTCGTGCGCAAGCATCATGTTCGTGTTGGACTAGATCTGCAAGCGCTTCCTCAAAATGGGATCTTCCACGTTGGGCGAGGGTTGTGAACACGGCTGGTTCATTGGTTTCGGACCCGGACTCACCCTCAAGGTCATCGTCTTGCGCGCCGCGCCGAATGTCCAGTAACCACCCAATTTAACCGGTTTTTGGTACTCTGTCAAATAAGAACAATAATGACGCTAGTACCTGCATGAACTTATATTAAAGTGCAACATAATTGAATTGGATGATATGTTGTAGCTAGCTTGTGACCTTCTTAATTCAGCTGTAGATTTATTTTCAAAGTGAAGATCTGGCCAATGCAATTCGTGTTGCAAGCCATTGTGGAATACTCTGATCTTTGATTCGCAATTCGAGAGTCCTCTCAAGATTATATGAAACCATGCCTACAATGCATGATTCAGCTCTCCAATGCTCCACGTCCTTGATGACACTGAGACCATGACGCGGAGCTGCGCTTGTAGTAACACAATTATTAATTTCGACTCTAACTTGAAATTTGACAGGACATCCCCCACGCTCGGACTTACCGGGTGGGGGAAGAGGTGGTGGGGCCAAAACCTGGCCCCTGTTTTGTTTTTGAATGGGGCCCTAAATTTAGCCAGAGGGAGACTCCTAGACTAAATTGGGGCCGTAGGCCTTAATTTTGTTAAAAAAAAGCCAAAAAAAACCTCTGATCCCCTCAAAATGGGAGGGCCAGAAAAATGAGCCCATGCAATTAAGACGGGGGCCGACCTTGGGTAAGTCCGAGCTTGGGGGACGTCCTGTCCACGCCTCTAACTTGTATGTGTTGCTAATGATCCTAGATGGAAGGTAGAAAACATGACAGAGAGTTTGTGAGACATGAGCCAAGTTGTGGGAGTAGAGCACGCTTCACTGCTCTACTTGTTCACAAGTAATTCAAGAAGTGACTGAAAAATTGACGTGCTACATGTAAGATGTTGCCTACCTTCCGAATTGGAGCATGTACATTCACTTAGTACGAAACGGAACGTCTCCACTATGATGATTAACAAGCACTCTTGCACGCAACATGTACCTTAAGTCTATTAGGTACCTCGCGGTTCATGTAAATCTGGCAATCGATTTGAGGCTTTCAAATCCTCTCGTAATGACCGTCCATCCGCCTTTGATCCTATCATGTTAGATAACGTCTTCATCAAAGACACAACGACTGTTTTCTCAATGTGCATGGGGTCTAAAAGATGGGGCAGCAATAGTTTCTAAATCACACACAATACTCAGTTAGAAAATTAGGCAGAAAATGTTAAAGGTGAGGCATAAACGAGGTAGTAGTTGGAATGGTTTCAATAATAAATGAACCATATAAAACATAATTGTGGATAGTTGTGGATTTTGGACTTTGGCTTTACATAAATGTAGGAATTTATTTTTAAGCCATATTCAAAGAACTATGAAATACACAATGACATCAAAATATCAAACATAATAAATGAACTCTTTGGCAAGAATGTTTTACTTCAGTTTCTATTCATGTAAAATACATGCATGTAAGTAATTATGATAGTACAAATTTCAACCATCATTCTTATATTTCTATAACTAAAGTCTATTGCGTATAGATTTTTTATATTATATGTGACAAAATATAATGGGGTTTAGTATAGTTCATTGGTGTTCTACCATGAAATTACACCACAATAAACCAAAGGAATTTGTAACTAACCTTAAAATATGGTAGCTGATAGAAAGAAGATAGTTGATTCATTCTACTAGTACCGAGCGGAATGTATTCAGGATGTGCTGACCTCTTTTGAGTTCGTTGCCATTGAGTTTCCCAAAACTCTTGCTTCTTGACACCTAGATTTGGATGTGTCTTAGAGGAGCCGTCAAATAAATAGTTATTGTCCTCGTTCAACAAGTCATGTCCTTCTGGCAAATATTTTCGATAACCTTGATATACTACTTTATTCAAAGTA
This sequence comes from Bryoerythrophyllum caledonicum, assembly GCA_963971425.1. NCBI lineage: Eukaryota > Viridiplantae > Streptophyta > Bryopsida > Pottiales > Pottiaceae > Bryoerythrophyllum > Bryoerythrophyllum caledonicum. The sequence goes on along the minus strand of OZ020518.1, from coordinate 10,959,192 downwards.
GATGACCATCGAGTTTCCAATCCATCAGGGCCACACAATGGACAAGCCCAATAATCCGACACTGAAAGACCTGAACATAAGCCATACCCTATAATACCCCCAATCAAGATTAGACATAATATACAATAATGATATAGTCCAACACAATCCATGGGACTAAACCATTAATATATACTCATGGTACTTTGATAGTCTTTGAGTGCAATAACAATCCAAATGTATAATTATAGTATAATACCTGGCCAATCATGCATAGTCCATAACAACATAGCCTGGAGGATAAAAGACTTGGGCTCGGTAAGTGCGGAAACATCATATGCAGGAACTCCTTCTTCCCATAAAGCACAAAGTTCATCTATTAAGGGCTCCATGTATAAATGAATGTCCTTAACGTTTTTTGGGCCTACACTTTTACAAAAACATAGAACAAATGAATTTGCCACTAGAAATTGGTTCATCTTGAGCGCAAGACGTAAAGGAAATCAAACTAATTATTTTTAACATTCAAATGTAGGACTTAGTTAAGCTTACCTGCAACAATAATGGACAATAAAATATGAGCCGCTTTTGTTGCCATCCAAGGTGGCATATTGTAAATAACCAAGAGTATTGGCCATGTCGAGTGACTAGTAGAGTTACATCCTCTTGGACTAATGCCGTCCATAACCAATCCCAAAAACACATTCTGACAATTGTCCTTTGTGCCAACATGGTTTCTGAATATATCCTCCGCGTGTTTAAAAGCTTTCCCAGCCGCCGGCACTTTTAAAATCCCATTAACCGATCGGTAAAGGTAATACCAATGCATTAATTTAGAAAACGTGGGGCTTCGAAATAGTGCCAATAAACGTGGAGTTAAAGGAAAATAGTGGAATTTCTTTCGGGGAACATCATTTTTCTTCATGTCAGGCTTATAACGTGATAAACCGCAATGAGGACATGACTGTAAAGTGGCTCTATCACCATAATAAATGACACTATCACAAATACAAGAATGGATGGTGATGTAGTCAAAGCCACAATGTGATATTATCTTTCGGGCCTTACACCTTGACCTTGGCATGTTGTTGATAATCTCAGGTCCCTTGGGTGCCACGTTGTCAGCCATAAGCCGAAACCAATCGTCCATGGCGACATTTGTCAAATTGTTTTTACTTGCAACCCTAAGGCCTCCATTATAAATTGCAACCTGCTTTTTATATACCCTGTATAAATAGGAGTTGTGGCTTCCCGTTCCGAGTAGGATAAATTTTCAGTGGCCCCCCTCTCCAAGTTTATTGTGACATTGTCCTTAGAAATACCCGCAAGGTTAGTTAAAATATGTCCCACCACCTCTTCATCACCCCATTGTGATTGCGTCATATCATGAAGGGGGGCAAGAGGAGCTCTAGTATAGGGACGAGCATTAATGACGTCCAACATGCGTGGAGGTAAGTTCCTTGCAGTTGACCAAGACCCAAAACAATCAATAGTGGAAGGATCAATTCCTTTTTCACGAAGTTCATGCTCGAATCTAGCCTGTTATTAGAGAAGAAGGTACATTCAAGACATGAGAAATGTTAAAAAGTGTATCCAAATTACATGAACAATGGTAGGTCCAAATTTCATACATAGCAAATGATTTTCTGGTGGAAAACCTTGAACCAATTAGAATATGTTTCTAAATCACAAGACATACTCACTGCAAAAACTTTTAAGTTGAAAAGAAATCATACATAATATAAAAAAGGGGGAAAAGGGGAAAATATACATAACAGGGAAGGAATGAAAATGTTAAAAGCAGGTTGGATTAGGTGAAGTACTGCTTAAATCACAGCGAGGCCATTGCTTTGGTGAAATTAAGCAATACTAACTGAACTTCATGACTTTGTTACTACTAATCTGGTAAGTTAGAAAAATTTTAGCAAATTTAATGTGGTACAAATTTAGTGGGTCTATTTGGAATAACTAAAGACCTGAGTAGGTGAGTATCATAATGAATTTATAATTCTATGTTGTGAAGCAGGGTTGAAAACCATTGATGGTACCTTGTGTCGTTCTCCCATCACATGTGTTCCTAAGTGGTTCTTCACTGTGGTGAAATATCGTCTCCATGGCTTTGATCTCTTTTCACATTCAATGCATGGACATATAATCCAAAAATTTCGTGGTCCTGATTTTGAATCCTGACCTTGGTCAACGACTGGCCTCCTACACCTAAACCTTCAGTCGTCTAGAGCATGTTCTGTTGCCATATCTTCGGCCACAGTGGCTTCCACATCAATGGCAATATATTGTCCATGATCATATGTTTTCCTCTTTCTTTGCATGACCTAGAGGAAAACATGCATGGTTAAACAGAAACAATATACTTTCATTAACCTCTAAAGGACCATGGTCAATTTCGATCGAAAAACTAGTTCAAAATTGTGACTATCAAAAAGAGGCATAAAAATCATATTATTTAGTCAATTTAGGATTTTCAACCGTAAGATCTTTAAACAAACTTCTATATGAACATGTCATACTATTTTGGTTGCAATCCATGGCACCAAATGATAGACTATAGTGTTTAAAAAGAAAACAATGGTTCATTTTCTTTCCTGTGTTGAGTGGATGAAGAGAATTTGACTTCACTTTCAATCAAAGTTTTACAATACACAAGTTCCAAATCTTTTACCATTGTCTTAAACATGATGCTTATTTCCTATACACCAATTTTTAGAGGTAAAAAACGGGTGTAGCATATTCAAAAATTTGTGCAAGGAGTGGAGGTTCAAAAATGGCCAATTCACGTTTTATCTAATTGTGAACTAAATATCTATTAGAATGCTAATCCGAACGGTCAATTAGAAGGGTTATATTGCATTTTATAGTAAAAAAAACAAAAAGTGAAAATATTAAGATATGTAAGTTTTATGAGGGAAAAAAGAAGTATTTTTGTACCTTGCCTGAAAATGTGTGAAATTTTTTTATTTGGATTAAAAAGCTTTTTCACACTAAGGACAAGATTTTTATTTGGATATCCATATTTTCCACTTTGAGTGGTACTAACTTTTGAATCACAAATCCAAAAATATTAATAAAAATACCTCCAAATAGCTCTTACTAGGAACATTCTAGCACAAAACTTTTAAAAAAAGATTTTTTTTTGAATTTTGGAAACGTGCCCAAAATCGAAAACATCCGGAGCGGAGATTTGCTCTTTTAGAGGTTAATTAGAAGAGAACAATAGGATTTACATGGTTTTGGATGTAATTAACTCCTAGTAATTTAACATGTGTTTGGGAGTAATTAACTCCTAGTCACTAATGATTGTATGTGTCAATAAAGCTTATGGCTGACTGGAAGGTGTAACGTAAAGTACAGTGCCCTCTAGTAAGTAAGGTAACCCCTGTGAAATTCTGCATGGGGATGTTTAGACAGTGCACCTCCTATCTATAATTAGCAAGGTGATCTGGAGAAGATATTGTGGATTAAGGAAGCTTACATGCTGAAGAATGTCACAATGACTCACTTGCTGAAAAAAAATCAACTATATGAAATACATTAATAAATTTAGCAATTGACATCTGTTGAAATACATGGAGCCTTGAGAAGAAATTGTGTATTTTAATGAGCTTTGTGAGTATAAATTCATTGATTTCTTGTTGCAATGTGATGAAGTTGACTAGCTGCCTTGATTTTGAGCTTGAAATTGTTGCACATGCCTAGAAAATTTTGTTGCAAAACTTCATTTTGGTGCTTCAATTAGTTGTGAAGAAAGCTGCTCAGTGAGTTTGAGTTGTGCACTGATTCAACACAACACTATGGCAGGACACTTTCTTGACATTGGAGAGCAATGGAGTATTGTAGGAATGAGTAAGGCTGGATCGTCTTTGAGCGAGATTTCACGTCGTGTTGGAAGACCGAAGAAGACTATTTCGTTAGTTCTGAAGAGATATCGCGAGAGGGGCTCAGTACAAATTGGACAGAGGTCCGGACGGCCTCAAAAATTGCAGGCTTGTGATCTAAGGCATCTCAAGTATGAGCTTCAGAAGAGTCGTCGTGTGCATCTTTCAGAACTTGCACATAGTTTGCCAATTCCTGTGTGCCAAACTACGGTACGGAAAGCATTGGATGAGCTTGGACTTCGTAGTCGAATTGCAGTCAAGAAGCCTTATTTGAACCAAAGACACAAGGAGCAGAGGTTGTGCTTTGCAAAAGCTCACAAGGATTGGACAATTCGAGAGTGGAGCTCAACTATTTGGAGTGATGAGGCATCGTTTGAAATAGGTAAGAATTCACGTCAAATCCGAGTATGGCAGAGTAGTCAGGAGAGATATGATTCACAGTGTTTAGCACCAACATTCAAGTCTGGAAGAATGTCAATAATGGTGTGGGGTGCTTTCACTGCATTTAGCAAGTGTTATATGGTCTTGATTCCTTCTGGACAACGCACTGTTGTGGACTTCATCGATGTTGTATGTGAGTAGGGATTATTGCCTTAATTCTACCACCACGCCAACCATGAGCATTTGACTTTGATGGTGGACAATGCACCAATGCATACTGCTAATGTGACAAAGTCTTGGATGGAAGACAATGGATTAAAGACATTGAGCTGGCCCTCAAACTCTCGTGATCTCAACCTTATCGAAAATCTTTGGATGATTTGCAAAGACCGCGTCCAAAGCATGAACCGGTCGCAGAATAAAGTTCAAATGTGGGATACAGTGAATGCAGCTTGAGAGAGTATACCAATGAAGATGTTGAGTGATTTGGTTGCAAGCATGCCCGAACGCATGAAGGCTGTTATAGATGCCAAAGGAGGTAGCACACGTTGGTAGTAGTTGTTAGTTAGTTCAATTTACATCCCATACTTATGGTAACAATTGTATATATTCAAATTTAGATGCTTCAATATGTCCACAGCTTTCTATATATGCAAAAAAATTGATCCATCATCCACTTCAGATGAAGCATTGACCATGCTTTCCCTTTGCATTTCTGTGTTTCTACCAACACTTCACAGGGGTTACCTTACTTACTAGAGGGCACTGTACATAGAATTGTGCAATTGAAATCTAGTGTGCATAATAGGTTCTTACAGTAAAATAGCCTAAAATGACATATGCATCATGTAGTAGTAGTTAAAAAGCCTTGCTACTACATTGATTTTGATATTTAGTGTAGTGCATAGTAAATGACTTGTAAATGTTATAAGTTTTTACTTATGATGAAGATTTTTACTAGGAGCACAACGTTCTATACTACTCAAAAAGGCAATTTAGTGTTGACATTGTTGGTGAAAATATTCTTTAAGAATAAAAACTTATAGCTTTGACAAATCATCTACTATGCATGACACTAAATATCAAAATCAATGTACTGCCATAGTTAAGTTACTGTATGTATGTGGGGCAATTATTAAATAGCTAGGATAGATCTACTTGCATTATTTATGTGAGAATCTAGTTTGTTTACATAGACTTCATGACAACAATACGCAACACTGTAGTTTTGAGGTGTCACTATAGTAGGAAGACGAAATTAATACAATGTTTTGGAGTGTACCTAAAGTTGGGCAAAACCTGGCAGTGGCTCCTAAATATTGTTTTCCAAATGCGCTCCTTGTTGCCTACTTTTGGAAATGTGTTGTCTTCGCCTCAAGAGTTCTGGGAAGGGGCACGATTATAGTTGCGTCTGTATAAGCAACAAGGGTTGTTATTTCAGTATTGTTAGCAGCAGTTGTAGTAACCCAGTAAACTGATAGAAGCATACATGAAAGGCTCCACTCGATAGCAGTGTAGAAAGCAGCGACGATGGCGAGTGAAAAGAGGAGAAGGAAGGAGATAGAGAAAGTGGCCCAAGTGTACGTGCGTAGACGGCGCAACGAAGTTGTGGCTACACGAAGTCATGACAACGAGGATCAGAGTTAGGAGCAAACCCATCCAATGTCAACAGCCGCAGAAGCGAACGGCAAGCCGTCCGACATCGTTGCCAACGTACATGCTGCGACTACCGTCTGCAACACCCCGACACACTTCATGCCGTCGCTGCGGCGGACCTTGACAACCAATGCGATACAATTCACGGAGAGCACCACACAGGCAACGGAGGTGATAGAGGTTGTTGTGGAATTACCATATGAAAAAGGTCGCGTATGCGGATCTCATGCGAGCCTTGAAGACGTAGTCCCTATGATTGTGCCGTGGTGTGGCGACAACAATTCTTCAAATCCAGCGCGGACAACTATGCGGTGGCCAAACCTTGTAGCGAGCCGTCCAACAACTGATGTAATCGGAAGCAACAACATCGCGCGCAATCCAAGCCAGACACAGACCAAGATGAAGGCACAACGACCTCTCCAGCTTGCGTTGTTGGAAGTAGAAGAATATCTGGACGCCCTGTCAGAGGATGGTGTTGGAGAACGACGACAAAAGAAGCGAAAAGACCATGGGAAGGACTGCAGTAAGCGATAGAGAGCAAGTTGCAATGATCGTGGATCACGAGATGAGAACCAACGAAAACGGCGCAGAGATGAGAAGATGTCGCGGCGAGCAGATGACAGAGATCGTGTGAGAAAGGGGAAGGGTGTTCAAGTGGACCAAGTTTCAGTGTGGGCTGAGCGACCTCCCTTTTCACGAAGCAAGGATGATGCATGGAAGGGGAAGGATGTTGACGTCGTCAAAAAATCATTCTTGGATGCGCATTCTCCCTCTACAGGACGCAAGGAAGATGCAACTAACTAGACCTACTCCGTTGACCATATCAAAGGCAATAAGAAGCGGTCCATGGGGCATAATTCCAAGAAAGATTCGTTTGACGACTTCTTTGCGAGAGGTGGACCGTGGGATCAGATTGGTAAAGTGCCTCCTATGGAGATTAACTCATTGGCGCATCCTTGTGGCGTGTATTAGGAGTTCATGAAGCCCATTGTCATTGATAGGGCGTCATACATCTTTCCTTGGGACGTTCATTGGAACAAACAGTCGGAGGAGATGAAGATGTGCTTCATGCTTGGAATACGGCAGATCTTTCCTAGAGACTAGGATTCTGAAAGACTACTGAAGGCCATCGGCGCTAGCATTCGGGAGAAACGAAGCCGCTTAAAGGGTAGGTTCCGAAAGTAGAAAGACAAGAGGTACGTTTTGAAACCATCTGGCTGCACCTTTACAGGCTGGGAGGGAATCTTTCAGCACCTGTCAGACCCTGGAATGAAGGCGAAAGCAGAAAAGTGCAACAGCGCTACTCTCGCGCGTTACGAGAATAAGGATTGCACACATAGGTGCGGCTCAAGAGGCTACGAAGGAGTTGTTTCAAAATTTGTAAGTTCCACAAAAAATAATTTTTAGTTCCCACAGTATGACGTTTATAGCTTTCAGAAGAAAATGTGGAGGTTGGTGGTATCGATGCTATATAGATCACTGCAATACGTGTACATCTAACTAATTGTTGTGGTGGTGCCAAGGACAGAAAGTGAGGTTCGTCCGACCACCAAGTACGGCCGAGATGAATTATCTTCGTATTCACAGCTACACAACCCTGCTAGAGAAAGTGAACATTGGCTCGTTGAAGGACGACAATACCGAAGGGACGTCAATAGATTTTTCATCGACGTCGATTTTGAAGGACACGGACATATCTGTGAGCACGTCATCCGAAGATAGCACGAGTGATGACTCTCTTAACAACTCAGACAAATCAGGTTCGTCTTCATCAGATTTCGGATCGGGGACGGCTGGTGAAGATTTGGAGCGGTCATCTTGAAAGAAACCCAACCACTTACAGCAATCAGGATGGGAGTGCAGTAAACAATAAATACGGGTTTCGTTAAAAGTGTACATAGCCGTGTGCATTTTTTTTAAGGGATTTTTAAAAATATTTTATTGTTAATATTATGGCACATTAAGTGTATTTGGTCACATAATTCTATTATTCAACAGAATTCTAAATCAATACAAATTACCAAAAACATGTAGCTTGATGTAATTGTACAGAACATTATTCTTCTATATTTGAAAAGATGTAAGGAATCATTTATTTTAGGTTTTATAATCTAGCTTGCAAAAACAAATCATGTAAATATGAAATTTGTGATACAATATAAGTAGAAATTGATTACTCAAGTCTTTTTATTTGTTAAAATTGAAGTGTAGAAATCTAATTATAGTATTGTACAAATAGAATATTACCATATTATAAATCCGTATTTACTGTTTATTATATTATAAATCCATATATATTACCATATAGAATATTACCAGATATATGGTAATAAATGTTACATCTCAAAACAAAACCATCCTATAACTACGACAAAACGTTCATGAGCATCCATGAACTCAGTGAACTCCAATTGCTCAGATTCAGTCAAAGTCTTAAACACATTCAACTTAGAAGTGCAAAGATTTTGTTTTGCCTCACCCAACTCTGCCTACCATTTCCGTGCTTTAGGTAGGCCTGTGATTTTCATACCAACCAAATCATCCAAACTTCCAATAATATTGGAAATTTTTAGAACAAAAGACGTAACACCGGTTATTGCATTTGGTATAACAAAAATCTCGCAAGAACCTGCATCTCCGATGAAAGTTGGAGCTACAATTTTTTGAACAGATGCTCCTCTTTTCCATATTCTTGAACATAAAATCTTCCCCTCTCCCCATAAATAACGAGAGATTTCTAGAATAACTTGTTTTTCATCCCGTGTAAGAAACCACCCATAATCTTGAAAAGCTATAGATGGATTTGGAGCCTTTAGCATTTTTGCAAGCTCTTTCTCCCGTGGCGGTGGCATTGTAAATTTGCCTCATAAATCCTAGAAAATATTCAACAAAATTTAAAATAAAAATCACTAGTCAAACAATTGAAATCATATAAAAAACATGATACAAAAGAAAGTATGACCTATGCCACACTCCCTCATTCAACCATATGCTAGAAACTTAAGAGCTGGAGGGGTGTGGCACATGCCTCACCCCTCCAATGAACCATATGGTAGAAACTTAAGAGTTGGAGGGGTGTGGCATATGCCTCACCTCTCCAATCAAGCACATGCTTGAAATTGAAAAGTTGGAGGGGTGTGGCACATATCTCATCCCCCCTCCCAAATGAACTCTATAGTAGAAATTGAAAAGTTAAATAGGTGTAGCACATGCTTCACCCCCTCGATCAACCATGTGTAAAAGAACTTAGAAGGTAGGAGGGTATGACATTTGCCTCACTTCAAATCAGTCCTATGTGAGAAATAAAAAAATAAGAGCACTGGAAATCAATACAAAGTAGCCTAGTTTGTATATTAAGGTAAAACATTATCTATGAAATGAGTGGAAAAAAAACAAATAGTCACGATAATCAGAAATAGATTAAAAAATTCAGCAAATAGATGCTATAATGAAGAGAAAAGAGATGAAAAAATTGAAACCCTAATGATTTGAAGATCACTTACCTAGGGCTGCCGTAAAGTTGAATAGTCTTCTGGTACAAATTTTGAAAGTCTTGTGCTGAATTTGTAGATGATGCTAGTACTGGAGCGTTGGAGTAGTCCTTTGGTGTAGAACTTGATTTCCGCAACCTAGTATAATGTAAGCACGTGAATTTAGTACTACTAGATCTGCAAAGGGCATTCCTAGTAAGTTGATAGAGCGATAGTAGCGAAGGTGTGAGGATCTCTACAAGCAGGGGTAGCAACTTCTACAAGCGGAGACGACAACTTCTAGAAGTCACGGGAGGAGCAACTTCTGCAAACGGTGGAAACAACTTCTATAAGCGGCGGTGTGCAGTAGAAGACTATTGTAAATGACGTGGTGTTGTGAGAAACTATTGCGGCGGAGGTGAGGGTTGCACCGGAAAAGAGCGTCGCGGCAGAGAAGAGCGTCGTGGCGGAGTAGAGTGTTGCGGCGGAGAAGAGCATTGCGGCCGAAGAGAGTGTTGCGGCGGTGGAAAAAGGTGTTGCTGCAGTGCAACCTAGCGAGTTCGACGACGAAGAAATCCTAGTGCGAATTGTAAGTTGACTAAGCGCGTTCTCCTAGAGAATAAACAACCTGCATCAAAAAGTAAAATAAAATTTTAATTTTTTTTTTTAAAAGTCTGGAATTGGTAGATTTCAGGATAACTTCAAAATTCAATAACTTTTGCATATAAACTCGGATTTTTTTTTGTAAAATATGAATATTATTAGCATGCCAATGGCTATATTCCATTCATATAAAAAATTCATTGCTCCTACTATTTCCGAATTATTGAACAAAATCTGATTGAAAAAACGATGATGTCATTGATTTTGTGAATATTCTACAATTTGATAGATTTTGGTAAATTTTTTTTCTTAATGGAAATATGAAAAGTTTTCATTTTTTTTACACTTAATGTCTAAGACTATATCATATGTCCCATGTTCACTTAAAAATTTGCAAAAAAATTAATTTTCTTTATATCATAAATCATGTCATAAAATAAATGACGGTGGGGCAAGGCATATGTCTTACCTACCTTTCAATATAGAAATGAACCAAAGGAGGGTAAGGCATATGTCCCACTTCTTCTCCTTTTATTAAATAAATAAACTTACAAAAAAAAAACCATAGGTTCTATCTACCACCATTTCATTAAATAAGTACATTGAATGAGAGAGGGGAATGCATAAGTCTCACTCCTTCCTCTTCCATTATTCAAGTTCATCAGATGAGACGAGAGGATATATGATAAATCACTGCATTTAATTAAAAAATTAAATCTAAGTTGGAGGGAAGGAGGCGTATGTTTCACCCCCGAACTTTTATTAAAAAAATGAACCAAAGCTAAGGGGGGAGAGAGGCATATGTCTCACCCCTGGGCTTTTATTAAACAGAAGAACCAAAGCTAGGGGGGAGAGACGCATATGTCCCACCCGTCGACTTTTATTTAAAAATGAACCAAAACTAGGGGGAAGAGGGAGACATATATCTCACCCCCGGGCTTTCATTAAAAAAATGAAGCAAAATTAGGGGGGGCATGCATATGTCTCACCTCAATCTTTTATTAAACAGATGGATCAAAGCTAGGCGGGGAGGGAGGCATATGTCTCACTCCCGGACTTTTATTAAAGAAATGGACCATAGCAAGGAGGAGGCGTATGTCTCACTCAATCTTTCATAAATAAATAAAAAATAATTGGAGATGGAAGGAAAGTGAGGTTAGCAAAAAACATGCCAAGAGGACATCGTGTTTGTGGTAATAGAACTAATATTGGAGGCCGAGGAAGAGGACGTCAACAAAGTGATGAATATGCAACGGAAGAACAAGAAAGTGGTGAACATGGAGGTGGAGATCAAGAAATGGGTGGACAAGGAAGAGGGCGGCAAGGGCTTCGACCAGAACAAGGGCGGGGACGAGGGCGCGGGCGAGGACGTAGACGACGACAATCTACGCAAGGAAATTCAACTGTAGCCAATGCTATTGTTGTTGATCATTTTCCATCATTCGATCCATACCAAGATGTGAAAATAAGGATGATTATTGGGATGGAGGCGGAGAGCAATAATCGAGAAAAAGACATTCATTTTTTTGTTGCAAAAGTGGTATCACTAAACCAACAAGCTTCAGAAGATGGTAGTGCAGAGGTTCTGTGGTATCAGCCCAAAATGCCTATTTGATTACATGATGAAGAAGGTTTTTTCCACAATTGGTACACAAATTATATATATCGAGGATGGGAACCTTCTCGAGAGGAGAATACTTGGATTCCTATTGATTCAATACTTACTGGATGGTACAACACAGTTGGAACACGTACTTTAACTAGAATACGTGGTATGAGAACTGAAAAAGAGCTAAAAATTCCCAACAACGAAAAGTTTCATTTTCAATTTCATTTGAATTCTATAGAATGGGAGGACATCAATATTTTGTGATTTATGTTAACTTGGATTAGGGAACCATTTTTAATCTTATACTTCTTAATAAAAGTGATGATGATCATGGAGTTTAAAAAAATGGATGATATCCATTTTGTATTAGTGTTAATGTAAAATCTTTGTGTGTCTGGACAATACTTCTACAATGATGTTTATACTTCATGATTTCTATTTCTATCACAAGTCATTTCTGAAATCCAAGACGTGCATCTTTAAATTTGTAGTAATTGTAAAAAAATTATTGTAATAAAATTGTATGATATATTGTTTTTGATATTTCTTTGAATGTCAAAAACAAAATTATTATATTATTTTTATATTGTTGTTATTGGAGGAATATCAATTAAAGCATTACTACTTATTATCACAAATTTTTTTTAGCCAAAATATTCAACATTTTGATAAGAATTTACCAAATAATAACGAAACTCTTAAAATTCTAGTAAGTACGCTTTTATAGGGGCACATACGTTTTTAACGGAACCGGCGTTAGTAGACTTTCAAAGTGTAGACTTTGATCATCACAGTCTTCAGTTCTCCCTTTTAGCAACTTCGTACACAAACCATGGCTTTGTTAGTTTTCGACTAGGTTTTCAATGTTCACGCCAAAGTAGGTTTCAAAGTGAAGTTGTTGTCTACACAAAATGATGTTGGAAACTCCAACAGAGTTGAAGTTCATGAAGATAACAACATTATAAAAAGATATCTATTGAAATGAGACTGTGAGAAACGAAGTCTACAGTGGACCACTGACCAACGACGCTATCTTGTGAGCGGTGAGCATAAAAAATCCTAAAATCTTAAATTTAATTGCCGTTTTTTTGGGAAAAAAATTAAATTCGAGGTTTTTTCAGCAGATCATCAAATTTTGGTGACATATTTTTCAAAAAATATCTAATTTTAGGAAATGCCCTATTGCCGTGGTATACTACAAAATTGCGTGTTTTTCCTTTATTTCGGTCTTTAAAGTTCCCTGTTTTAGTTTAAAGGTGTATTAGAATTTTTTATTTGGAAACCCTGCATTTCTAAATTGCCATACTAGGAAACAAAGCACATATTTACTTAGGTTTAGGGTTTTGGCATCGTGGTAGAATATCATACGAAGCGGACAATTTTGGACAATACATCCTAATTTAAGATGATATTGATCTTTTGATACAACAGGTAACACCTAGGTATTAAGTGGATATTTCACTGGTATGAAATCGGTAGCACATTCGATTTACAGGGATATTAACTTTTAACTACGAATTGCACGGAAATTACCTTTGCATTCCATGCATATCACCTACACAAGTGACAAATCATCCTCTTTCTTCCCATAATATTGGCAGTCTCCATTTCTAATTACTTTTGTATAAAATCGTCCACTTCAAATTGTAGAACACACTAAGTAAGGGAATCTAGTGCTCCATGATAATATAACAAAGAATATTAATTGAATTCATGACCATCAACTATAGTCATGAAATCAACGACGGACTGAACATGTATAGAAGATGCTTCACTTGAGCATCCTAGAAACATTCATATTTTTGACATAGACGACTTGAACGCCTTGCTCACGCTCGTTTGGTGATGTTGGCAAGCTCGAGAATGCGCATAATTTCGTTGAAGCTGTAGCTGGGAGCATGCATGAAGAGGTCTTCTTTGTAGTCCATCTTACATAGGTAACGTAAGATGTAATACACATGCTTGCAATACTTCCATTGCCCCTTCTTTCCCAAGGCTTCGGATTGCATCTTCAAAAAATCAGGGCATAACATCCGGGGAGGTCCGTAAACGTGACCCAATAGGACTTGTCCTTCTCTGTGTCAAGAGTGATAACGCATCCCCATCCTGGATATGGGATGGCAAACAGGTTCGAGACATAGCAGTTATTCATAAGAGTTGCGCTTGACCACTTGTTGCGTTGGTCAATTGTGGGAATATCTGTTGATCTACAAATCACGTAGCCATTCCGAAAGCTGTGGTGAGAATTGAGATTGGCTGGAATGGGGAAGTGAGAACGCGGAAGAGGCATGTCCATAGACACTTGGAATTGTCTTCGTGGTGAAAGAGCTCCACGCTGTTGCAATTGGAAACATGCTTCCTCCAATGCTAAAACCTCTTGCACAGTTAAATTTGTGCCAAGTTCCACAGGCCACGATATTGGAACTGTTGGCCAATCCATCACAAACACTTTCTTCGATCCCTTTACACAGCGGCCTACATCGTTTGGACAAAACCAGAACTCCGTAGTAACATTGCGTGGCGACCTATAATCCTTCTTCATACCCAAATAGGTGGAAGCGGGAGTTCCATGACTTCCACTTGCAACTTTGGTGTTGCAGGGCTCTCCAGAGTCGGCCTGCAATGCTTGGCATTTTCGAGTTGACTTTTTGGAGAGCCGAGCAATGTGCCACTTAGACATATCACAATCCGATTCGAGAACAAATGTTGTATGTTGGACACCAGAGTCGTGCCCGCCAAAGGCCTCCTCGATGCGAGCCCAAGTCACCCGTTTACCATAACGGGAAATTGAATAATTCACCGTATCGGACCTGTGCGAATCGTGGGACGACCCGGGTGGCATGTCAAGCTTGCGCTTCGTGGATCCAAAAATCTCTGCACCTTCTAAGCCGCATGTCCTGGTTAGTAAATCCTCAGCTCTAGGGAAGTTCCTAACAGCATCAGCTATGAGTTTAGGATCACCCAAACGTTGTGCGGTCCGCAACCAAAGCGTACCTTTGTCCGGACCTTTTCCCGACGCGTCGCCCTTCAACCATGCTCGATACAAAGTAATCTGCATGAAAGCACGGACGAGGTCGTCTACGGTTGCTGCGTATAGACACGTCATTGTGTTTCCGGATTATTGTAGCCAACGGTTGTGGATTGTTTTGAGCAAGGTTGCAAGAAGGCATGTCAGCCCTCTCGTTAAGCGTGAGATCCTGAGGAAACGCAACAATCGTCATTAGATATGGGTTGATTACTCTTTAAGGATCTAATGGCATGTAAACTATATAGAGCATGAAGACCACTTACAAGTTGCATTGCGCCGCCCCATTGTCGATAACGAAAGTGCCAAAATGCCATCCAATCCTCGAGAGCACGACGTCCGATTTCGGTTGTGCCACCGGAGGACATCCACCACGCTCGAATGACATTGTACTGAGCTTCAGCCTCGTCATGGGTCTTCGCATTTTTCCAGATCTTATAGAGAGCAATATGTTGCTCTTGGAAGCCAGGAAGAATGTTTTTGGAGGTCGCACGTTGGAGACACTTTGTCCAATGAAATAAGCATATTTGTTCTCTGTTATCCATGGGCTTGTCCTTGTCGCCGCTGCCATAAACTCGGCGAACGGCATGCCAATTCACACCAGCACTGTCAGCCATGAAGCCTTTGAAGTTCACGTCTTCTAGGCGATGTTGTTTCACAGTATCATTTAGATTCTCCCAGAACAACTGCTACGCCTGAGCATCCTCGGACTGTATGTCGCATATGGCAATTGTCATGACCTTACAGTACTTGCTGTCGTACACATGACATGCCATGGTAGTCCAATCCTTGACTCGTTTGACATGATTAAACATCAACCAACAATCTTCGAGGTCATTCCCGGGTTGCATACGCCAAACGAGGTCTACACCACTTCCACATCGGTCGACAGACATTTTAAAAAGGAATACTTTATCTTGCGACTGGCCTGGAAACTTGTTTTCGTGGATGAAGACAAATTTGGACGACTCCTTCAGCTCCATGATGTTTTCCATTACACCCTTTCTTCCCCTGTAGAACTTCTTGCATGTGGACAGTAGATTCCGTATATTTGGAGACGAAAGAGTCTCGAATTGAACAAGGACAACATCCAAAGATGCTTCTTCAAGGTTGGGCAACTTCAACTGTGGACGGATCAGGTAGTTGGAGAGGAAATTCTTGCTCGCAGCCATGACAATTGCTGAATTAGTAGCCTTGGGCGTACGTTGGACTTCTTTTGCTACGCAATCGTGCATGACGTCCATGGCATCTTGATCTACGCCTTTTGAGATTGGATGAAGATGATGCCCTAAATGGATTGTTGCACGTGTTCGATCGGGATCGATCGATGTCACATAGTATATACGTGCATCACAAAAAGAAAGACAAATTGGAGGGGTTTGGCAGACCTTACATGAAAGCGTAGATTTTTCGGATGGTGCTCCATTCACTAGAAATGGAGTGAACATGAACCCGCTCCACTTGGTCTGATTTGAGCGCCCATCGTTTCGTGACTGATAGTCACAAGTGATATTAGGGCATTGTAGATGCCCCGTACATACGGATTTCCGATATGTAAGACCAAAGTCGTTTTTGATATTTGTAGTCATTGTCTTGCACCACGTGTGACCATCGTACTGTTTACTCATCCCATCCAAGCCCCCCCCCCCGAACTGTGGGGGAATACCCTCCGGGAGAGGTGGAAGTTCAAATATCATGTCTCCATCATATTTTGGAGGCAAATACTTAACATGTTTCAAATCAAAACTATCGATGTCAATTTGAGACAACTCGGACCTCGACCCTTTCCTATTACAGGTATGCCGGACATAAATGAGTATGCTTCGAACATTTCTCGAGCCAGGATGAATTGGGGGCTTTCCTGAGGAATGCGATGGAGTAACTTGAGCATTTGATGAAACTGGGGTAGAAATAGGACGAGTAGCTAACTGATGAGACAAGGTCCTGGGGATTCTTGACTCACCAAGGTTCACATCAGAAAGTTGATCTTCCTCTGTATCGCTAAGAATATGGACGCTTGAGATAGACCTCGTTCCTAGACCGGGCACAAGTTCGGTATCACCGGAATCGACAGGAGGAGACATCACGGCTACGGACGCATGAGCGGCCATTTGAACATCTGTAAGACCAAATACTTTGAATGTACCAGTACACAAGTTCCAAAAAAATCCTACCGCGTCACTATCTTTCACTTGATAAATACTGCTCGTGAATACCAACGCTATCATAGACCTCTTGTTCAATGTGGACTGTACCAGCCCGATAATCAAAACGAACACATAGCAATGACTCAGAGATACTGAGTGTGCCAATGTCGCTAATGGGAACGATTAGTGGAGCACCGCCTTGATGAGAAGTAAGAGACGCCATGTACATCGACTACCGGAGGCGGTGTGAGGTTTATAGAGTGGTTTTTCACCACTCTAATAAAACACCCAAGTGTACCCACACCTCATAGGATTCGTTACGGGGATGATCATACGCCTAGTTTTAAGTAATTGAAGATTAATTGTGTCGTTAAAGCTATCTTTTTGATTAATTCTTAAGGTTATCTATCTATTTTTAGGAAATTAGGGCTGTTAGCATCACTCTTAAGGGATCTACAAACAAAGTCTAAACCCCAACGATCTCTCGTACCTTAAGAAGGTACATTAGTCCTTTTAAGATTGTGCTTATGCCACTAATTCTTAAACACTTGCCACACTGGGCTAATGGAAGTTTCCATTAAGTCTCATTGCATAGGTTCTTTAATTACAGTCTTTAAGAATTCAAAGTCTTACCTCATGCAAAATCGCTCCACTTTTCACATCCCTCCACTTAATCCACATAATCACGTTCTTAAGACAATGGTTAGTCTCAAAAACACACACAAATTAAGTTAAGTCTTAAGGAGTTTCAGCTCTTCAGTCTCCATTTAAGTTCACATATTCCCCACTTCATCCTTTAAAGACTACGGTGTTCTACACTTATTCGTACCACTTAGTTCTTAAGATCTCTGACTAGTTCTTAAGACTTCATTCTCGGTCGTCTCCATGTTCTTAAAGACACAGTCTCGGGCTCTTAGTTCTTAAGCACTCACTTACTCACTTAGGACTGATTCTTAAGAACCTGCACTGTCTAGACCAATTCAGCCCTACAGTATTCTTAAGTTTCTGTCTTAAGACTTCCAGAACTGGGGGTGCATCTTACTGAATGCAAATGTTGTCCCATATTCTCACCCATACAAACCTTTAAGTCCAAGCCCTTAAACTTAAGGGTCTCCTGGTACTTAAGGTCTCAATCTTCATAAGCTTTTGTATCCAAACTTGGACTTAAGATTCTTAAGTTTCTATGTTCTTTCTTTAAGTTTTTTTTCGGGATTTGTTCCTTATTTTCTCTCTTATGATAGATTCTTAAATACTCACAACTTAGTCTACCTTAGAGAATCCCTTCTATTAAGGCTAAACTTAATGCTAATTTTTTGTATGCATAATATGACACTCTTGCCATGCATCAAGGTATGCCACTCTTGATGATTATTGCATAAATTGCATTAAGGTGAATAAGATCTTCACTCTTATTCTTATGATACTCAAGTTATGCTCACTCACACTTGAGATCTTCTTAAGTACTTATGCATCACACACCTTATGTACTAAGTCACTTAATTTCACATCATCTCCATTAATCTTCACAATTATGATTATTGCTCCAAAACACACACAAGGTCACACACACGACCTTAGTAGTTAGGGTATTTCCCTAACTTATTCCATAAAGAATAAATATACAATGCATTCATGCATAGGAATTTTATCCACAATTATTACCTAATGCATGCACTTGCATTTATACAACACAATGTCAAATTTATTCATTGAAGATCACATATTATTGCAATTATACATATGACTCAAGTCACACACAAGACTCTACACATGCAAATTCAATAACAATTATCTATTCATATATAAAATTAAATACTCTTACAACATTAAGAGCCATCAACTAGCTTTTTCACCTAAAGCTAGGGCTCACTCCAATCTTCCTCCAAGGAATTTCTATGGTAATGGCCAAGAATGCTAAAAATTCAAGCTAGTCATTCTACTCAACATCCAAGAGGTACACCTCTTGACAAAAGATTTTCCCTAGTATTAACCATTAAGATTAATTCCACTAAATCTTCACATCTCTTCATATCCATTCATGAAAAGGTGTACCCTACCCAAAAGGTGTGAGTTCAACCCTTTTCCCATTATTTCCTTATCCTTGGATATGAATAGGTACTTTCCGATTAATTAACTACTTAGTGTAAACTTAATCATTAATTTTTTTAATTCTTCATATATCTACAACCTTTTTTACACTTAATTTTTGGAAAAAAGCTAATTTTGTCATTTTGGCTCTACAAGGTTCTGTAATGTTCAATGACAACGGAATTGGAAAAGAGAGATAGAGCTAGCTTTCCTCCCTCGTTCAAATATTGTACTGGAAAACAATTGATTACGGCAGACATATATAAATTTTGAAGGGAAAAGATTACGGCACATTTCTAAATTTTAGAATAGAGTGGGATTACGGCAAAAATCTATAAATCAACTAGCAGGGTTATTTCTTTCCAGCCTGTTGGCGGCATGAGTGTACAATGCCACAGATTAAAGTACATGAATAATTTGGAATAGAAAAGTTGTGAGCTGGAACACCGATTAACAATGTTGCTAGTTGGGTTGGCTTGATCATGGCTCACTAAGAGCTCCGTAATTTCTGGTGAGGGCTGCTACAAAGAGTTAGTCTCAGATCTATGGTCTAGGGCAGCAAGAGGTGTTGGGCTTGCTCTTACCCCACCTTAACTTCAGATCTGAAACTTGATGCGTGCTTGGGGAGAGGCATGTAGTGTTGGAAAGGGGTTTGTCATTAGATCTACTTGTGTATACACTGAGAGAGAGTATGGAGAAGCTGATCTGTTGAGTGGGGCTCACGGATTGATAGGGTGATCACATGAATGTGGATCTGAAGTGCGGGGCTCGCATGCTAGAAGGGGATCACCTGGGAGCTATCTGAAGAGCTGGGCTCGGGTGTTGGAGGGGAGGTCTCCTAATGCACATTGATGAACTTTCTGTGAGCAACCTGGAGTATTCTACTCGCGTACTGAGGAGATCACTTATGAGCTGAGTGAAGAGCTGGGGCTCTGGTGTTGGAAGGAGATTATTCGGAAAATATTGATGTACACGCTGCGAATACCTAATTTGCTGATACTCGTATGATAGGTAGACAGTTCTTACATCCACTCCAGAGTGTATCACACGAGCTAGATCTAAGCGACATTGGACAGTTCACGCCCATAGCACGCACGCAACTCTTTCAACAGCCCAGATCCAGAAGCCACGCATCACACAAGCTGGAAAAGGAAGAATCAAGCACACTGACAACCCAAGATCTGGACGAGAGCGACATTGCAACGCCACCATCATACACAACATCAACTACCAAAGTGATACGTATCTCTCACCTTCTTCTTAGATTAGTTCATTTTATGCCATGCATTGTGTTTGCCTACCAATCTACTAGATATTCAGAAAAAAGTACACATAGACTACAAGTAAAGGCACCAAGATACAATAAAACTAGCACACTCACTACACATAATCCACAACTTAGATTAAAGCAAGAACCGCATCTGCCGCACAGTAGCAACACCCTCATAAAACCTCGAAATCGAAAATTTGCATGCTCACTGATATCTCGCAACCCTAGCACACTAAGAACCCAAGTTAGTACCCTAAACACGGATAAAAGTAGACCTGTAAAACTAACTAAACTCAGATCTAGAAACACTATATACTACGACATCTCACATAAATACTACCTAGAGCAGAAAAACTACACTAACAACTACAGACTACAAGACAACAAAGGGACCAGAACGCACACTCTCCAGGGGAAGGCAGCAGCTGAAGTAACGACCGCCAATGCATACGACAACCCAACAGGCAAGCGGCAGATACATCATCAAGCATCGAGGACACACAGTCAGGCTCGCCCCTCCCCCCCACTTACATACTTATTCCTATATTATTCTTTGTTTGTTCACCGCAACACACACAAAGGAACTAAGCACACTAAATACATAAAATACCACAAAACCACCACAGGACTCACACACAACCTAGAGCGGAAGCACTGGCTTTACTGTTATTACAGACAGAAAAGACACCCAAGCTCCCGAAGACAGGTGCCCCTCAACACACGTCACATCCATCAAGCAACAAGCAAGAAGCAGCCCGACCTCAACGAAGAAAAGAAACACCATACTGACGGGCACGAGAGGAGCAACACAACCAGAAACAACATACAACACCCGGAGCTTTGCAGTGTACCTCACAAGAGAAAGAACCCCCCATGTGCTGCCTCCACCTCGCCGAGTGACCACCTCAGTCTGGAATCTGCTACCAAATCACATCCCGACCAAACAATAGCCAAGACTCAGCACGCTGTAAGAAAAACAAGACAGTACAAAGAAGAGCACAAGAGGAGAGACACCCAACACCTAGAGAGACGTACAGTACCTCACCAAAAAAACAACTCCCTCTACGCCGCGCCCGCCTCGGCATCACCAAGCGACCATCGTAGAGTGCAACCTCTTGCCACACTACATCCCCACAAGGTAGAAGTGAAAGACCAATACGACCCACAAACAACGAGTCGCCACAAAAACGAGCACAAGAGTAACAACACACCAAGACGCGCTCAACAGCCCAGCACCGTACAAAGTCAGAGAATTCGCTCTATCTAGGAAGAGAGCAGCTGCGAAGACCTACGCAGAAGTAGCTCTACCTGTGCAGCGCCTGCCTCGACGCCAGTAAGTGACCACCGCAGGTTGAAGCGCTCCTCCACAACCCAACCCCAACAATCAGTAACCAAGACCCAGCAAGAATCAAGAATAACAAGAAAACACAAAGATTATCACAAGGGTAGAGACACAGGCCGGAGGGACATACATGACCTACAACGACGCCCCTTAAACGTGCAGAGTTGCGGAGCAGCCCACCAAACACTAAAGCAAGACGTGAAGACGAGTAGCACAAGGGATAGGAGAAGTCGCCCTCCCAGGGCTGGGAGAAGCGGAGCAGCCCAACAAACACCGGAACACGCCGCGGAGACGAGCAACACACGAAATAGGAGTAGTCACCCTCCCTGGACTGGGAACAGTGGAACAGCCCACCAAAAGACGGAGCACGCCGCGAGGACGAGCATCATACAAGGCAGAAATAGTCGCCCTCTTGGGGCTGAGAGCAGCGGAGCAGCCCACCAACCACAAAAGCGTGTTGTAAAGACAAGTCCCAAACAAGACAGGAGAAGACACCCTCCCTGGGTTGAGTGCAGCGGAGCAGTCCACCAAACACCGGAGCACGCTGCAAAAGAGAGCAACACACAAGACATGAGGAGTTACCCTCCCCGGGCGGAGAGCAGCAGAGCAGTCCACCAAACACAGGAGCACGTCGTGAAGACGCACAACGCACAAGACAAGAGAAGTTGCCCTCCCTGGGCTGAGGACAGAAGCAAGACCCCGAATGCCGAAGTGCGCCGAATCTACAAAGCCGGTGGACTCCGTTTATTGAGGTGCCCTGAGGCGCCAAAAAACCAGCAAGGGGTAGGAACGAAAGCAACGGAGGCAACCAAGAAAAGAGGAAAGGATCCCAGCCGAAGGCCGGAGGCAGAGAGTACAAGAACTGACGCTACAACAACCCACCAACCGGAACGAGAGCACAACTGGATAAGGCTGCGAGCTGTACACTCTAACCCTCTTTACGCATATTGTGAAAACCCACCATGCATGTGCTGCCCCAGCCCTCACTACAGAACTAACCTCTTTGTATCAGTGATCATGGCAGAAGGCACTAAAAGGACCTTGAACATGGACATGGAGATGGAGTCCCCCGAACAGAGCCCCACCAAAGCTCAAAGCTCAAGGACAACTAGGAAAAGAGAAGAAATAACCAACACAAGCAAGAGAAGCAAGGCTTCCACAACGGAAAAAGGTAAGTCCATACAAGTACCCGAACTAACCAAGTTCAAATTCTGGATGGGGTTTTAGGCAATGGAGGCATTGGCAGTGGAGAACGGAGAGGAGGAGCTCTTCAGGGAAGAATCGGCACTTGACATAATGGCTCGGGGCATGAAGAAGGGAGAAGTAGAAGAGGTAAGTAACGCAAGAATAGCATTTCCTAGAATCCCACAAAACCTCTATCCCATGAGTAGGAAAGGAATAGAAGGGCAACATTACAACTTAACACAAATCCCCTTTGATATCAAGACCCATGAGAACTCCGGTTTATCATTTAACTACCATGTGGCCATCCACTTTGAGCTCCCTAAAAACCCAATTATGCATGATGAAGTTAAAAAGATGACCCTTGCTAGACTAAAAAAGATGAATATTGCTCTTGGAAAGAACATGGTGGATCCTCTCATAATCCAATGTTTAAGTATCAAACATGGAGGGACTAAAGGAGTATGGGCTGGAAACCTTAAAATACACCTACTCAAACCCGAGCTTGATGAATTGATGCTTCTAAAGGGCATTAGGCCATTTATCCTTAATATTGATGATGAACTTGTTGTTGGCAAAGTGTGCAAATCCTACCTTGGGATTGCAAAAGGTACTAACCTTTCTATGAAGGTCAAAAGCGATAGCCTAATGGATTTTTCAGCCCAAACGCTCTTCAAGGAAATCCTTGAGAGTAGCTTCCACCGAGGGCATGACTATGAAGTCTACGGCATGCAAAAAGGCCATGGGGAAGCCCACACATTCATTATCTCCACAACACCCCTCCAAACGAAGAAGATACTTGCCCACCATATCACCGTGGGGGAGGAAGTGATACAAGCAAGACAAGTGGGGGACATCAAAGGACCAAATGGAGTGGTGGAATCCAAAGCAAAGAAAGAAGCTCTAACCCTTACTCTCTCACCACTCCCTATCCATCTTGATCTCATGCACACGACACATGAAATCTATAAGGTAATGGGAGGAGCCAATGTGAGAAATATCTATTTCCACAAAGAAGAGGCTAACCACCATAATGGTAATGCAAATGTACTTTGTGCTAACCCCATTGTCTATAGGACCTTTGTGCACAAAACCTTCGTCATGAACGGAAACTATGTGGACTTTGCCCCGCACCGGAGAAGCTTGGAAGGAGTCAACCGCCCCACCGAAGAACAAGTTAAAAGTTTTGGCTTTGATGATATCAACAAAGCAATTGTCAACACCATCACCACCTTGAAGATGCAAGATAAGAACGAGACTCTCACCAAGAAGGACATGGTGGAGATCTTGGAGGAGAATAACAAGAAGATTAGAAGAGAAACCCGCGAGTATACCAACAAAATGCACAATGAGCTCAAGGGAGAGATGGAGAACCTCCAAGATGCCCTACTAGGGGTACTCAAAAGTATGTCGGTTATCACAGGGAAGAAGACCTTGACACTTGAAGACAAAGAACCACCAAACATGTAGAGATACATGACCACAAGGCAAACATATACTTAGATATAGTACATTATACACATAATTTACGACACAGTACTATACTGTGGATATCAAGTAGAATACAAAGATATGAAGACTCAGTAGAACACCCGTATAAATACACAAAACAAAAAAATGTATTTGGCCATATACTGGAAAAAATAAAAAATATAGGATTTTTTCAAAAACCAATACAAAAGACCTACAAAAAGAATATTATACTCAATACAAAAAGAATACTATACTCAATACAGAAACATACGATACTCAATACAAAAACAACACAAAAACCAAGTACCATGCTACATACGATACGCAAAACAAAAAGTACATACAAACACCATGCAAAAGAACACAAAAACACAGTACAAACAACATACACAAAAAAACATATTGTTTACGGAAATACACACAAGAAAAAATACAAATCCATAAAAAAACAAAAAATAAACAAAATCAAAAATACATATACACAAAACATAGCATACATACACCCAAAAATGATAATAAATAATACATCCATATACGAAAACAAAATTACACTCACAAAAAAGACAACAAACAAAAATCACACACACACCATACTATATAAAAAAGTACACACCAAAATATACCTTTCCATAAACACCCATAAAAACCAACATACTAAAGCACACACAAAACCCAACACACATACACAAACAAACAAAACCTACAAAAACAAAAACAAAAAAATACATACAAATACACAAATCACCAAATACACACACCAATACACTAAATATAAACCCATACATAAAAGGACGCACACAAACTCAAAACCATCAACACTCAAACATGATACAAATTCTGATTCGAATAAACGTACATACACCACTACATATACTAGCACAAATACTGATACATACACT
Source organism: Bryoerythrophyllum caledonicum (assembly GCA_963971425.1). Classification (NCBI taxonomy): domain Eukaryota; kingdom Viridiplantae; phylum Streptophyta; class Bryopsida; order Pottiales; family Pottiaceae; genus Bryoerythrophyllum; species Bryoerythrophyllum caledonicum. Next base: position 10,934,175 of record OZ020518.1, on the reverse strand, counting down.
GACATGTGTATTTATACATATACCGGTATGTACCCTGAAGAGTATACTGATATGTATACTGGTATATATACCGATACGTACACTGATAAACATACCGAAACATATACTGATACCAATACAAACTTTATAAAAATTGGTGCAGATACCAAACCAAATACTGGTACAAATACTAGGCCGAATACTAATATAAATACTGGTACGAATAGTGGCACAAATACCAAGATAAATATTAAGGCACATACTAACACAAATGTATGTATGAATACTAATAAAACAAAAAACACAAGCATCAACAAAATCACATACAATAATTTAACCTCTAATTCAACCTCTAATATATACCTATTAAAACTTATTTCAACAAATTTACAAAAGCTTATTTCACCTCAAATTATACACACAAAACCACTTTCATTTCCAAAAATAAAAATTAAGAAATCACCACTAGAAAATATTAATGAAACATCCCTCTCATTAATATGTGGTGACAGAAAACACACACACAAAAACAAATACATACAATCAAAAAAACACCAAAGTCACATACAAAAACAAAAAAACTTTAAACAAGACAAAAAACCCATCTACTACAAACTACTAATATTAATCGGAGGAGACATAGAGACTAACCCAGGACCGATGCCGAACGTATTAAAAAGACACTCTACTTCACACAAAAAGAATGCCAAAACATATTTCATACCAAATACCATAAAACTACAACCCGAATACGAACACATCGCCCAAAAATTTGCTCCCCTTTTCAAAACCACACATATATTACATCAACATAATAACGCATACCCACATATCGCCACATATATAAACCAACACAACGAATATCCTCCATCCCACATTCTATATGCCCTAGCCATCACTATACACCCCAACATAGACCTCTGCAATCAACTCCTAAACACACAAAATCAAACTATAACCCAATGGACCAATACACTCCTTCACACTCTACATAATCTACAAAACCCCCCCGAAAGACACATTGGTACCCCTCACCCTCACACAACATTTCTTGAAATCAACTTAAACATCATAACCCACAACACATCGATAAACAAAGAACTATATGACTTTATACACAACCAAAATACACCCCTAATAAATGACATGTTAAAACAAATATTTCCCTACCTCCCTAACACTATCATAAACGAGGCACTAAAATGCCTAAACCCCCTCCCGGAATACACTCATCCACCCCCACCACCAAACTACATCCCACCACAAAACCATAACCCACATACGAACAACAACAACACAAGCATAATAACATGGAATGCCTCATCCCTAAACACTGCGCTCTCAAACCTACAAAACATAATTATACACAATAACACATCACCCGCACTCATAGTCATACAAGAAACAAAAATATCGACCACAAAATCCACAAAATACATACAAAGACTATTTCCCGACTACAAACTTATTTTCAATAATACACATGCCCTAACACGATGTATACAACAAAGAAGACCATATACACCGGGCCGAGGGGGCCTCCTCACCCTCATACACAAAAACTATGCCTTTCCAAGCAATGTTTAAAAAAATCCCCACCCTAATGAACATATCCTCATACCTCCAAATTATGGAAATCTCCAACCACCCATTATAATCATGGCTAATCCACCACATATACATGCCATCCCACCCCGAAGACATCAGACTCACCGAGGACATCAAAACTAACATCACCACCCATATCACCAACAATCTCAACCACAACCACATCTTATGTGGTGACTTCAATAGAGACGTTGCCCTCATCGGTAGACAAAACGGAAAGCAACACACACCACCACAAATAATAGACCTACAATGGAAACAATTTACTGAAAATCTAAACTTCAATTATATTCCCACAAACACTACATACTCTAGACAAGGAGGATACAACTATAACAACTGGAGCCTAATTGATGGATTCTACGTACGTGCAACTAACCATACTACATTTACTTCCACAACAGACAGTAACATTCAACTGAATTCTGATCACTCACCTGTACAACTCCACATTCCAAACAACACATTCATAAACCGTACACCAACCAACACAAACAATGACCACATACGTATCCTCAATCCCATCCCACAAAACAACATAGAATTATTCAATACAAAATTCTTTGAGGAAAACTCGCTATGCCTTGACTCCCTAATAAACGAATTGGAATCTAATAACCATCTTTCCCAAACACAATGGCAAGAAGCCTGTCACACCCTAGATACACTCATCAACAACATATCCAATACAATTGAACAAACTTGCAAAGCCCAACCCATACCACAAATGACAAATCGAACATCACAACAAGGGGGATATTTACCCCAGAAACTATCTAAAACATGGAAACAACATCTAACCATTTACCACACCATACGGAAAACCATAAGAATCGTAAATAACAACCCCCAATGGCGAAACCACCCTATTCTCGACGAACTCCAAAACCTTCCATACACACAAATCCCTAATCCACCCCCCATACACCTACCTCATGACACATGGATAAATGACATAGCATTAATTGTAAAAAATGCCAACATACAAGCCCGAAAAATCACCACCAAACATACCCAAGAAAACATTCGAAAAGCCATCTCCAAATACATACAACTATATGAAACTAGCCCCAAGAAAATAAACAGAAGAATATTCAAAAATATGGAGTCCCCACCATTAGACTGCATCATCGACCAATATAACAATATACTAACTAGCCCAAAAGACATTGCAAACGAAATATTTAACCAACAAACAAAAAACAACACACCTACGGTAAACACATGCAACTACCAACCGGACCACCGCATTACATGCACATGCGCAGTACGACAATATCCATGGCATGATCTAGATGGATTCACATTAGAAACAAGAGGAGACCCGGAAACCCCACTACACACATACTTTAAACAAGCTACATATGACACATGCCTACGTAACCTAGGAAATAACAAAGCCCCCGGACCGGACCGCATACCGAACTCTATCCTAAAAAATATGCCCCCAAGGTTCCACAAACTACTAAACCTCTTCTTCTCCCACTGCTACAAACAAAGGCAAATCCCCGCTTCATGGAAAACAAGTGCAACGATCCTACTATACAAAAAAGGAGATCCATCCATGCTACCGAATCATAGACCCATCGCACTAGCCAATACCATCTATAAACTATTTACGAGCACATTCACATCAATACAATCATCATATGGCGAAAAACATAAAATACTGCATGATAGTCAAGAAGGATTCCGCGCAGAAAGAAGCACTGCTAGACAAATCCAAACAATAATAGCCGCATTAGAAGATGCACGACTTACAAACCAAGACATATTTATACTGTATGTCGACTTTAAAAATGCCTTCGGCTCTATTGACCACGCTAGACTTTTAGCCATAATGACGGACCTTGGATACCCCAAAGACGCCACCGCACTAGTGGGAAATATATACTCTGAATCCTCAACTTCCTACATAGGAGAACACTTTGGTAAAACTAAACCCATAGCCATCCAAAGGGGAACAATACAAAGAGATACCCTAAGCCCATATTTATTTATTATATTCCTAGAACCACTACTTAGATGGCTAGATAGAGGCAACAATGGATACACATTCGGGACATCACAAACCACCATCAACTCCACTGCATACACGGACGACCTTGCCGCCACAACCAACAAAATCAACGCCATAAAAATACAAATTAATAAAATAGACAGGTACTGCAAATGGACAGGTATGGATGTAGGGGTCCCAAAATGTGCCATTACTGGATGCCCAAATAAATCAAAAACAAACCCCACTGCATTCAAAGCCCTAATACAAACCTCTAACATTAATTACCGAAACCAACAAATACCGGTTCTACACCAAAACGAACCATACACATATCTAGGAATAAGTCTAGTCCCCTCCCTAAAATGGAAAACCCAAATTCATGCCACCACCACAAAATTAATCAAACAATGCAAAGAACTAGTAGCTTGTCCGGCCTCTATGAAACAAAAAATAAAAATGATCGACACAGTTTTAAGACCGGGAGTGGCATACAGCTTCTACGCGGTACCATACTCAATGCCCGCCATCAAAAAACTCGACCAAAAAATAACTACCACACAAAATACCGTATGCGGCATGCCAAAATGTATGTCTAACATAATAATCCAACTACCACACAACCTCTTTGGACTAGAAGCCTTCTCACTAAAAAACGCATACCTTAGATGCAGAGGAGAACAACTCCAGAACGCTCTAAATGACAGTGGCAGACTTGGAAAAATATACAAAGGCCTAACACATCACATCCTCGCACAATATGGGGGGGCAGAAAACATACCTAGAATAAAAAAGACAAATTGTACAAGATCACCAATAACACGTACCTTCTTCTTACTAAAACACGTAGCAAAAGTCCACCTAAAAAGCACTCTTTCCAACTTTCTTACAGAACCAACAACACTAGAAAAAGCCTGGACTCTTGAAACACAAAACCATAATACACTCAACACACAATTATCTCAAAAGTTATTACAAAAACTCCTAACAAAAAATATCTACGAACTAAAACAAATCTCCCTACCCAACGGAACACACATCATGAACAATGAAGAATTCAAAACCTACCACTTCACCCATCAAAACTTATTAAAAGCGCCCTAAAAATTGCACGACAACTCTTTTGTCACCCAATATATCCCCCCCACCCAATACACCTACCAATACACATACATACTCTCATACAATTAGAGACCCATTCATCACTATAAACAATGACATCACCCCAAGAAATATCACCACACAATCGATCCACCCTCCCCACTCCCACCCACACCACCCCCACCCCCCCCCCAAACCACATCTTCAAAAACCCCACCACCTATCCCATTAACAACATCATACACCACGAATACAAGGAAAAAATAGATAAAAACCAAATTGAAAACAATTACACTAGATATCTATGCCAATGGACTCACAATAACCACACTTACAACAAATGGCTCCCCCAAAGAAACCTCTTCCCAAGACACAACCAAAACACCATTTCACATAACACAAATAAATTGACACAATATTATCAAAGAACTCAACACAAATTCTACACCGAAATTATCCAAGTTCACCTACAAAACCAACCCCAAGACACAAGGTCCGTCACCCCACCCACAATAATTCCCCTACTAAACATCTACACAACGGAATGCAACCCCGAAAAAGACACTCTTACCTCATCTAACACAATAAAAATTGACAAAGACCAAGCACACTTATACGAAGTAGATGGAAGGCATCTTTTTACCATCCCAATTACTAGGCTCACATGGTTGTGGAACCAATACAATACCAAACTACAAACCCCAACAAACATTGAACCAACAACCCAATCATTCAAAACTGAAGTCATTTGGCTATACCAAAGATATAAATATAGATTACCAAAAAATAACCCCCTTAAACTTACACAATATACACTACTCATACCTATACTTAATTCACTAATCTCCACATTCAACATCCAACACTCATATTTCTCCTCCCCCGTCACATGCCCCACCAAACTCAACAAATTTTACTCCCGCTTTGAAAGAGATAAAATATTCGGATCACTAGGCAAAGCCTTTGACCACAAATGGATAGGCAATGGTATGGCCTACCCCCACAATGAAGAAGAAACACAACAAGCTCTACATTGGGCCCGCCTCGCGGCCAAACATGACCCAAACCACACCTCCACCCTAATCATAACCTCAGACAAAAACTGGTACCAAAATCATAATCCACATTCGGGCCTCTTTCTTGATACACACATCATCACAGTATTCGAAGCGGATTCAATAACATATGAAGAACCCACCATCCCACTAGATCTAAAAAAACCCAGAATTGAATCATCCACTCTACAAATAATATGCATCTACCACCAAAATCATACTCTAGGCACACAAGAACAACTAGAAGAACTCTCCTCCATAGCAAAGACTCTAAACGTACACCAGATACTCACAAAATTGGCCCCACCAACGCCAATGCAAACACTCGTCAACAGAAGCAAAATATGGTCAAAACTACACTACAATAACAATACACTAAACTACACCTTAACACCCCCACCCCTCCCGGAGTATCAAACTAACACCCCACCTAAATTTAACCCCGAATATAGCTACTATACTGATGGCTCTTTCAAACCACCAGAACAAATTAGCCCGGGATCTTGGCGCAGAGAAAAAGCCGGTTATGGAATATGCAACGCTACGAAAGAAATCAAACTAGCCAAAAGACTACGTGGACTGCAAAATATCCTCAGAGCAGAACTAATGGCCATCCATAAAACACTAGAAATCGTCTCAACAAAATACAACAATGAACCGGTGCACATATTTACATATTGCATTAACGCACTGTATTTATTAAACACCCAAATAACACATCCTACCCTCCATAATAGTCACCCCGACCAAATCATACTAGAATCAATGGTCCAAATGATACTAAAAAGAGAACAAATCACAACCCTCCACAAAGTCCGAGCCCATGCTAATATTGATGGCAATGAACAAGCGGATAAACTTACAAAAGAAGGAAGAAAAAAATCACATAAAAATGCCAAAGACCCACATGGACACGCCCATGCCACCCCTTACTATTTCCAAAAAGAAGATTAACCCTCCAAAGAAGACACCCCCGATAAAGGCCCGGTCAGATTCCTGAGCAAATACCTCAAAAAACAAGACCTACATAACAATTTTGACACAATCACAGACAACTTTCCTAACATAGAAAAGTGGACTAACAACAATGACATAGACAATGAACTCTCTACAAATTTCTGGAAAAACCCCATCATCACCGATTCACAAATAACATGCCTTATCAAATTCCGTACCGGTCAATACATGGGAAACGCTCGTAAACAACTCTTCTTTGGAATAGAAAGATTCCCATCCATAACATGCCCCATATGCCCCTCAACGGACCCCGACACATGGCTACATGTTCTAATCAAATGCCAAAACCACCACATACACTCCCTAATTGTTAAAAGACACAACAAAGCGGTATGGGAAGTCCGAAAACTAATCACCTCCTACAGTAAATCGAGATGTTTTATACTAATGAACGCCGGTGTCGTGTAGAGAGGAGAGCGCCTTGAGAATTCGTAGGGAATCTAGCTGCGACTGGAGATTGTTTGCTCGGGAATCCAATCGTATCTTCAAATCTTCAGGTCTTCAGTCTCTAGTCTTCAGTCTTTAGTCTTCAAACTCCTCCCCGTTGGCCTATCATGTGGTGGCTCTAAAGGGTTAAGGGTAAAGGTGGGTGATAAGAAACCACGGCCTCGGACGGGTAAAACGGGACGGCCAGACCACAAGCTGAAACCGTCCGAAAGATTGGCTCCTAAAATTCAAACCCACGGTGACTAGCAAACGTGCCTCACCGGTGGGAACGACATAAACACGACCGTATGGACAATTAACCCCACTTCGCCGCAACAGAGTTTACAAGAACAGAATTGAAATACAACTAGCCTCCAAAGCTGGCTTGGAATCACAAAAAAAGAAATCGGACCACAAGCCACAACACACTTGTCTCCATCTTCTCTTCTCTTCAAGTCAAGCCTCAAGTCTTCAATTCCTCCATCCTTCAACTCCAAAGTCTTCAAGTGTTCAAAAACACTAAGAAACTCAAAAGAAGTGTTCAAAAACACAATGGAAAAGTTTCACCAAGGCTATAACCTTCAAACAAGTGACACAGATGACTCAAAACTTCAAATACTAAGTGTAATAGCTCTCTGGAAAGCTAATTCAGACAACTAAGACTCCTCCAAATTTCAAGTCAATCTAAACTACTGTCCGAAAGTTATGAACAATCAAAGTTCTGCCTACCCCTATTCATTCAGATCTCTATAACTTCTTGCTCACAACTCTGAATTTCAATTGTGATATCTTTCTAGAAAGCTAAGATAGAGACGCATACACCCTCCAAATCTCAAAGAAAACTAAGAACTACAGAAAAAGTTATAGCTTGTCAAACCTCTGCCTCTCAATGGATGGCCTCGGGTTTTCACATAAAAACAAACCTTCATAACTTTTGTTACATAATTCCGAATTCAATTTTTGAAACGAGTATAGAAATCTCTGAAGACAAAGAACAAACCCTCAAATTTTCAATTCAATGCAAACAAAATTCGCTGAGCTACATACAGTCAAAGTTCTGCTCCAAACCCTTGCTCTCTCACCCGCACACACACACACTCACTAAGGGATCTCTTTTCTAACTTTTCCACCTCAAGTGGACGTGGGCACTTCAGCCCATGTCACCCTACCCAAAGTACCCCACAAGGTACTTCATTACTTTCTTATCCTTTCCACTTTCAACCACATAAAATCCCCTAGTCTTTTATTTATTGGAAGACTAAAAACTTAGACCTTCCAACCAACAAGATAAGTAAAATAAAAAAATAACTAAATTAAAAAATAAATAAAACTTATCGTAAGATAGCTGATGGTACGGACGTATAAAGGTGTTGATTCGCACAACCTGATCGCCAAGTCGTGGACTTGGTTGGCTGGAAATGTCGTGGTCAGTGGCTGCCGCCGGTCCGGGTTCGAACCCGATCGAGCCCGTCGAGTGGTTGGGCGGCCCACGGCTTGGCTCGCTAGTGAGGCAGGAAAAATACCAGTCAACCCGCTACCTACCCCCCTGAGCAGTGACAAGAGCGGTGCAACACCTACATGCTAACACTTGCCTAAATCCTCAAACCGTGGTTCTTACCACGACCAACCCCTTTTATTCCAACTTCTTATTTATTAAAACCCACACATATAAAGACTAATACTTGTATGTACATGATGGAAGAATTTCCATCAGGACATTCACCCTCTTTAAACCTGCACATCCTCTGGTATGTGCCAAGCTTAGTCATCCTTACTATCTTGGTTGTCCCGAACTGCATCTTCTAAATCTTCATCTTCATCTTCAGCTTGATCATTGTCCTCAAGTTGTTGTGGATCGAGAATGTCCTCTAAGTCTTCAAGATGAAACCTGTCACTCCTTCGAAAGACTTTGATGCGTTTTCCAGCCATTGGTACACGAAGAGAAACTCCATCTAACTCTCGAAGTGAATAAGTGCCATTGAGGTGCACTTTAATCACTACATAGGGTCCAATACATCTCTTTGCAAACTTTCGTACTGTACTGTGTTGATGCTCCAATGTACTATCAAATACAAAGACCCAGTCACCCTCTCTGATCTTCTTTCCCCTCAATCGATGTGTTTTGTCAAAACGTTCTTTGTTGCCCAATCTAGCAGTTTTCATCTTCTCCAAGGCTATCTCAAGGTCCTCAGGCAATCTTGCCAACTGTTGAATACGAAGCTCCAGCAATCTTTCCCTACTGATGCCATCTTCCCATGAAAGAAACACCCATGTGGGAATATCTTTTTCCACCGGCATGATAGGTTTCTGCCCATACATAAGTTCTACAGGCATGTAACCGGTAACCGTACTATGTGTTGTTCTATCAGCCCATAGTGCAAACGGTAGCAATTTTGGCCATAAACTAGGCTTCCCTTTGCAAGCTTTGACTAGAGCATGAATGATTGGAGGATGTCCCTTCTCGATCTTGCCGTTTGCCTCAGGATTGTAAGCAGTTGTCAGTTTCAACTGCACACCATATCGCTTGAAAAATTCTTTGGCTTCCGTAGCATTCAACTCTCCTCTGTCAGCTCTCATTCGGCCTATACTCCCATACCGACTAAAAATATCTTCAAGTATAAATCGGCATACATTCTCCGTGGCCTTGGTCCTCAATGCTCTTCCCTCAACAAAGTTCGAGAGTTCTTCTCGGGCCAAAACAAGGTACTTCATTCCCCACATTGCACTTGGCATAGCAACCAAATCGATCATCCATTGAAAATGGATTGCAATGGGGTAAGTTGGATGCAATTCGTCTCTGTGTCGTACCTTGGACTGTAATTGGCATACTACACAAGAAGCTACAAACTCTTCAACATCTTTGTATAGTCCCTTCCACCAGTATCTCTCCTTGATCTTTGTATAGGTTGCCCAGATTCCTCTATGACCGGCCCAAAGCGTATCATGCAGTTTTTGTAGAACTTGGTTCTTGGTCTTAGAGTCTCCGACCACTCTCAATGGCATTTCACCAACTCTCTTTGCCCTCTTCCATAGATATCCGTCTTCAACAGGTATCCATACAAGTGATGTCTGATGTCTTTGAATGTCTTATCCAACCAACTTCTTTGCCGCTCCATTGTGCTCAAATAAAGCCCAATATCTTTTAACTTTCCTTCATAGAGCTCAGCTTTGAAAGGCAAAGCTCTAGTGGATGAACTTTCTCCATTAGTACTCATCACATAGCCTCCATGTAACAATTCTTCATCATCCTCACAAGCCCTCATCTCCTCTTCTTTGAAATACCTTGCTCTAGACAACATATCGGCAACAGAATTCTTTTTGCCCTCAATGTGAACTAGAACAGGATTCAAGGATTTGATATAGGCTATCCATCGCAGCATTGCAATGTCTGGTGAAGAACAATTTGCTATCATCCCCAGCAAAGGCAAGCAGTCAGTTTCCAATACTACCTCCGCTCCAATCAAGTAGTTTCTGTCTGCCTTTAGAGCTGTAAGGGCACCCCAAAGTTCTTTTTTCACTTGTGGATAAGCCCTCTGTCGCTCTGTTAGAATCCTTGCTCCAAATCGGATAACAAATCTCTTTCCTTCTTCATCATCTTGTCCAACAGCCCACCCAATTGCAATCAGACTTGTATCAACAGTCACAATTATCGGTCTTCCACAAGTATAGTCCACTTGTTTTAGAACCGATGGTAACTCCAAAATTCTCTTCAACTCTATCATAGCCTGGTCTTGCTCACATTGCCAAAGAAACTTGTTCCTCTTGCGCAATAGCTTATACAGAGGTTCTGATATATGAGCAAAATGAGGGATCCAAATTTGGTAAAAGACACAGGCTCCCAAAAACCTCCTTACTTCAGTGATATTGCTACAGGCCTTCATTCTCCCAATAGCATCCACCTTTTCAGGGTTAGGTTTCTTTCCATAGGAACCACATAAATGTCCAACCACCAAAATCTCATCAACCCCAAACTTGGACTTCTCAATGGAAAGGGTCAAATTTACCTCCTCAAGTCTGCTCAAGATTTTGGCCACATCCTTGATATGATTACTCACAAAGGCTCTGCAACCATCATCTTGGACTGCTAAGTCTTTGTCTTTCTCCTCGCACCCTTTCATGGGAATGTCATCCACAAAAGGTATGGTTTTCTCAGGCACAAAGTCTCTTAGGATTTGGTTCATAGCGCTCTGCATATGTGCTACTGAATTGGTAGCACCTTGAGGTAGTGTACACATGCGCACTAATCCAAGTGGAGTCTTCATGGTTGTCAAGTCTCTGCTTTCAGCAGCTAATTGAAATTGATCATAACCAGAATAAATATTAAAGATCTCCAATGGAATATATTGCATGCCCCGCAAACGCTTCCGCTACTTCATCAACAATAGGCCCTGAGCCTTTGTTTCTGATGGTCACTCTATTTGCAGGCTGCATATCTTGAATGAACCTCAATGCTCCTGACTTCTTTGGCACTGTAAACCACCGATTTGAATATGGAGCCATCGAAGGTTCAAGTATGCCCATACGCGTCTTCTCCTTGAGTAACTCTACTAGCTTCGGAAGTAGAGCTCTAGGCACAGGTATAGGCTTCAAATCCCATGGTACATGCGGTACCGTAAAAATAACCATAGGTGCCACAACACTTGGTTGTACACATCCTATCTCATCTGGCGAAGAAGCAAAGGCCTTCCCATGCATAGAAAGCATGTCTTGGAATTTCTTCCTCTCCGGCTCAGTTAAGAAATCATCTCCTCCAATCTTCAAGTTTGCCAAGGTCTCTTTGGAGAACTTGTGCCCAATCCTTCTTGCTTCTCTCAAACTTGGCTCCTTCTCAGCTTATCTAATATGATCATCGGTGTCAAATGGTAGCTGAGTAGCCACCGGCTTCACCTTCTTAGTGACAGTCTTATATCTTGTCTGATCCGAAGCTTCTGGTCTGTGCCCATCAATCTTGGAATCACACATCTCTGTTATTGCTATAGAAATTCCGCGATACATTGCAGTTGTATGAACATTGACAACGCAAGGAAAAGTCATCTCCTCATCCTTGTCTACTTCTAGATCTTGCAAGGTTTGCAAGATATCATCTGGCATACCATTTTCTTCGTAAATACCAGAAATGCTTTCATCTCCCTCTATAACCTTCATATTTGTAAGATATTTCTCCATTTTTTTCACAAGCTTTCTACATACAGGGTCCAAGTCTTTGACACCCGTAAATCTTTCAAAGCCACACTTTGGCACACTTAAAAATCCACACTTAATACTAGTATGTACATTGGGGAATCTACCAGTCTTAGTTCCCTTAGCACCCGTGGATCCCCACATCCCACGTGTGCCCTCTAGAAATCCGAGAAGTTCGTAGAAGTTGGTAGAGGGATCTCTCTGAGTTGAAGTCGATGCCTCTCATTGTCAGGCCTCACCGTTAAGAACTGCACTGACCTCATTCCATCAACACTTCGGATACGGGCATAATGAGACCCGTCATCCAACACTTTGGTCTCCATTCGTGAAGCGGTGATAAATGGTTGGCCCAAAATAATTGGATAGGCACTAAGGTTCTGAACAAAGAAGTTTTGTTATACCTCTACATCCCCAATCTTGGTAAGTACTGCTGGACAAGCTCCATGTAACCGAGTCCGCCCGCTGTTAGCTGCTCTCATGATCCAGCCATGGTCTGTATCAATTGGCCATTTGCCCTTCTCATAGACACTCCAAGACATAATATTGATCTCAGAACCGTGGTCAACAAGGGCTAAAACATGGTCATCTACTCCTCCGAGTTTTATCTTTGTCTCGGTGGTGGCCCTAGCCCAAAATGGTAGATCAAACTCGATCTTTTCTTCATCTTCTTTCATGATGGGATGATCATACGAGCACTCGAAGGTTCTTGCTTCTTCTATTAGAACCTTTTCTTCTTGAACCTCCGGCTCACCCATCATAGCAAATACCTCTCCAATCTCGATTTCTTCATCTTTAGACATATGGGTGTCTAATGCTCTGATCATCACAGCTTCAGTTGTCATCTGTCTCTTCCTCTTGATAATATCGATGATCAACTCATGGAATTTTTTTTGGCTATGCCAAGTGCTTCTCGCAAAGTGAATTCGATTTTGGCATCCAAAATCCTTTCTTCTAACACTCCCTTCAGATCAATGGAAGTCTCAATGTCTGACTGGAGCTTGTAGGCACGCGCCTTTCCCTTGGCCCTATTAGAGTCTCTTTTCTCCTCTCCTCTTTTGTTGTCAGAGGACTGTTTGTTTGGTCCATCCTTCTCTTTGTCTCTTTTATTCTCCCACCACTCCTTTGACAACGGTACATCACTAGGACGCACAGTATCAGGGTCCGCTGGCTTTGAACGTGTAGGAACCCTCTTTCTCATTTCTTTTGCAGGTTCATTATGTACTGATGATCTCTTCTTTGATGCTGGCTCCTCACCATCATCAACGTCAAATCTTACACGCTTCTCTTCAACTGAAACATCATGAAGTTCATCACGATCCCTCCCATCATTCATAAATGCCCTAATGCTATTTGCATCAACTGGGTCTTCCCATCCAGTTGCTTTCCTGATGGCTTGAGCTCCTCTCTTCATCAACACTTGTGTCTGAGCAGATAAAGCGCCAATTGAGTGTTACTCCACTTGAATGTTGTACGAATCAGTCTCATGCCCTTGCATGTAGCTAGATCGTGCCATCTTGTCTTCCATAAGCTTCTTCATTCCTCCTCTCCCATAATTGGTCCCCAATAGAGAACCAGTAGAAGTATCATGGATTTTCCCGTCTTTGTAGAAGACGAGAACATTCTTGAGTGCCTCTTCATAGGATTCACACCCTCTCAGACTATGATCAGTCTCTTCATCGCACCAAATACACCTCCTCGAATATTTCCTTGCACCTTCAGATGGTCGTGAAGAAGAAGCTCCTCGAGCCTTCTCCAATTCACTAAACTCCACCCTTAGTTCTCGAAAACCCTTGATAAGCTCTTCAAGGGCATTTCCATCAGCAGTCTTAGTGGCCTTCGAGGTAGACCCCGGATTTATTGATGGTGCTCGAGCAAAAGACACCTTCAAAGATTTCGGTGTCTGAATAGGTTCAGCATCAAATCTCCCTTCGACTCCTCTTGACCTCACTCGTTGTTGTTTGGCCAAAAGAATCACGGTCTCTTCTACCCTCCTCCAGTCATTGGTAAAGCCACCTTCGGTGGTCCGGTCTCCTAGGAGTAGAAGAAGTCTGTCCTCCAATGCAACATCAGTTGCTTGGAAAAAAAGATCTGTCTTCCTGGACTCAAGAAGGCGCCTCTCTGCCAAAGGTAATTGGATAAACTTCTTCTCGAAGTCTCTCAACATCTCGTTGGGACCCATAGAGTTCCCTGGCCGTTGCTCCACCCACGCAAGGAAAGATCTCTTTGTCATTCTCTCCAAATCTTCATCGAAATACTCATCCCGCAGTCGTTCAGCAAACTCCGCCGACGAGATGACTAGCTCGCGAATCTCTTGCACCCGGTCACGAATCTCAGGTACAACCGCCATGCGAAAAGTCTGCATCAATTGATTGCCTTCAACTTGATGCACCTCCATCTCGCAAACATAGGTTCGCAAGAACTTAGAGATATTCTTGCCGTTGAACCTTCCAATCTTGGAAACAACAGCCTTCAGAGCCTTCGTGGCACCTTGACCACCTTGGTTTGCTCTATGTTGTTCCATAAACAGGGCCAATGCCCCTACAATGTCCTCCATGAGAAATGGAACTCCACCGGTGCGTCTCCCACCGCCACCAGCAGCTCCTTCAGAGTCTGCCATAGGAAAATCACACCAGTCGCCTCAAAGCTCTCTCAGTGGAAGCACCAAATGTCGTGTAGAGAGGGGAGCGCCTTGAGAATTCGTAGGGAATCTAGCTGCGACTGGAGATTGTTTGCTCGGGAATCCAATCGTATCTTCAAATCTTCAGGTCTTCAGTCTCTAGTCTTCAGTCTTCAGTCTTCAAACTCCTCCCCGTTGGCCTATCATGTGGTGGCTCTAAAGGGTTAAGGGTAAAGGTGGGTGATAAGAAACCACGGCCTCGGACGGGTAAAACGGGACGGCCAGACCACAAGCTGAAACCGTCCGAAAGATTGGCTCCTAAAATTCAAACCCACGGTGACCAGCAAACGTGCCTCACCGATGGGAACGACATAAACACGACCGTATGGGCAATTAACCCCACTTCGCCGCAACAGAGTTTACAAGAACAGAATTGAAATACAACTAGCCTCCAAAGCTGGCTTGGAATCACAAAAAAAGAAATCGGACCACAAGCCACAACACACTTGTCTCCATCTTCTCTTCTCTTCAAGTCAAGCCTCAAGTCTTCAATTCCTCCATCCTTCAACTCCAAAGTCTTCAAGTGTTCAAAAACACTAAGAAACTCAAAAGAAGTGTTCAAAAACACAATGGAAAAGTTTCACCAAGGCTATAACCTTCAAACAAGTGACACAGATGACTCAAAACTTCAAATACTAAGTGTAATAGCTCTCTGGAAAGCTAATTCAGACAACTAAGACTCCTCCAAATTTCAAGTCAATCTAAACTACTGTCCGAAAGTTATGAACAATCAAAGTTCTGCCTACCCCTATTCATTCAGATCTCTATAACTTCTTGCTCACAACTCTGAATTTCAATTGTGATATCTTTCTAGAAAGCTAAGATAGAGACGCATACACCCTCCAAATCTCAAAGAAAACTAAGAACTACAGAAAAAGTTATAGCTTGTCAAACCTCTGCCTCTCACTGGATGGCCTCGGGTTTTCACATAAAAACAAACCTTCATAACTTTTGTTACATAACTCCGAATTCAATTTTTGAAACGAGTATAGAAATCTCTGAAGACAAAGAACAAACCCTCAAATTTTCAATTCAATGCGAACAAAATTCGCTGAGCTACATACAGTCAAAGTTCTGCTCCAAACCCTTGCTCTCTCACCCGCACACACACACACTCACTAAGGGATCTCTTTTCCAACTTTTCCACCTCAAGTGGACGTGGGCACTTCAGCCCATGTCACCCTACCCAAAGTACCCCACAAGGTACTTCATTACTTTCTTATCCTTTCCACTTTCAACCACATAAAATCCCCTAGTCTTTTATTTATTGGAAGACTAAAAACTTAGACCTTCCAACCAACAAGATAAGTAAAATAAAAAAATAACTAAATTAAAAAATAAATAAAACTTATCGTAAGATAGCTGATGGTACGGACGTATAAAGGTGTTGATTCGCACAACCTGATCGCCAAGTCGTGGACTTGGTTGGCTGGAAATGTCGTGGTCAGTGGCTGCCGCCGGTCCGGGTTCGAACCCGATCGAGCCCGTCGAGTGGTTGGGCGGCCCACGGCTTGGCTCGCTAGTGAGGCAGGAAAAATACCAGTCAACCCGCTACCTACCCCCCTGAGCAGTGACAAGAGCGGTGCAACACCTACATGCTAACACTTGCCTAAATCCTCAAACCGTGGTTCTTACCACGACCAACCCCTTTTATTCCAACTTCTTATTTATTAAAACCCACACATATAAAGACTAATACTTGTATGTACATGATGGAAGAATTTCCATCAAGACACCGGCACTTTCAATAACAATCCACAAGAAAATACGGTCCCGCCGTGGCTACTCCCATGCTCATGTACGACCCAAAGATGTCATTGCAACGTTAGGCTCAAACCGGACATCCTTTGTGTCAAAGGTTTACCATACAATGACCCACCACCCGATAACGTCAACCAAGACTACACCATTCAATTCATTGAATTCACATATTGCAACGATAGATTTTCCCCGGAAACAATCCAAAACAAAATAGACAAATACCAACCCCTTATTGACGACATCATCGCCCTCGGATGGAATGTCGACCCCCTTATGGTAATCACATCCGGCGCTCGGGCCACCACCTTTATCCCATCTATGAAAACTCTAGAAGACACCTTCAAGATACCCATTGAAACAATTAAAACCTCCTTTAAAAACATTAATACCATAGCTATCCAACATGCCATGTCCATCCTTCTACATAAACGCAAAATTGAAAACAACCAAGCCCTCCCCGATACACAGGACCCCCCCTAAATTCTCCCCCCGCCTTGATTTTTATGACTAGTTGGTTTTAAGGTTTTTGACTACTTGCCTCGTTTGTGGTTAGTTCGTTGGCTAGTTGCTTGATTTGTGATTCGTTGGTTGGTTGATTGACTTGTGGTTCTTTGGTTTCTTGTTACATAGTGTCTACCTTCGAGAGAGGGAAGTAGTTCCAGCTCACTAATTCCTTGTCCTGTAGGCATGGTCTTAGTAGTGGAACGAACAGACATTTTATTCACGCTGGCTCCTTCGGAGACCGGCGTTCTTCTTCTTTTTGTTGCTAGTTGTCTCGTTGCAACGGATCATGATTTAAAAATTAGGAGTTCCTGCCGTCATTATTCAAATATGATGGCACAGAACTTAAATAGTGCCCCATAATTGACGGGGCCAACAAAAGATTTAATGGGACGGCTATTGAAGGACTACGCGACAGGTATAGAATTACAAGATTTGATAAAAGGCTTAAAATAAATAGTGGGGGTGTGGTGTAAACGGAAGCAAGACAGAGTAGACCAAGGGATCTAATACCGCAACTAAGGAGTATTGCACTAAGTTGTGTGGGTGCATAGGGAGCTTGTGATGTTGAATGAGAGTGTCGAGGAGGGGTGTGGCTATCGTGTAGATGATGACTAAGATAGGTGGGCGGAAGAAGCGAAGTACCAATTTCTCTAATCCGAAGCAGATGCGAGCTCGAAAGGATCGGCGACTACAACAACCATTGTTGGTTGCTCAGAACCAAGAAGTGGAGACATCAAAATCGGGCAAACGATTTAGGGCTTTATCAAGTATCCACCAGGGACCGCTTCCTATCCAATCAAGAGGAGAGGTATGTTATAATTTCATATTTATTTATATCATAGAGTTTAGCTGAACTGACGAATGTTAATAGGTCCCTCTTATATGTGACTCTCGCTTTGTTATTCAGGAGTGTAGCACCTTTGTTAGAATTCATGAGCATCTTGAAGAAGAATACTCTATAGAAGAGAACTCCATGAAAATGAATCAAAGATCGAGTACCGCGGAGACCTTGTTGCAAGTAGGTAAGGGATCTGTAGGCAGTGAGGGCCAGTCTGACTGCCACAATAGTGACTCAAGTGAGGAGTATGGGAGCCGAGGAAATCCATCACGACCCACAATGGTCGAAGACGGTTCTTCATCAAAAGCACCTGCAATTGGAACAACGGCTCAACGGGGTGGCACAGAGGACCTGGCGGCAAAATTACGGGAATTGGAGAGGGATCCACTAAATCAGGTATCTCACTACGCGATTGTTACTAGAGATATTTGATTCCTCATCACAATGTACTTGTTTGAAGATAATATTTTATACGTCTCGTCGTGATACCCATTAGTCATGGAGCTCCCGAACAATCAAAGTGCACCCTCAAGTTAGGGTTTGCGGGAAGAAAGGATCCCTGATTGAGCTCTCAGGTTCTACTTCGCCGAATGGGCTCCCTACTGCTCCGTTTATTTCGCATGCTGAGGCTTACCCGTGCTCGTGAGTGAGAGAGAGTTTTGAGGTCCAGGTGACGTGCATATCTGGAGTTCGTTTGGAGGCTTTTAGTTTAGTTTTGTATCATGAAGCTCCCGATTTCGTGAAACCCTAACTTGTCACTTTGATTGTGCCAAGTTCATCTTCTCGGCAGGCTTGCTGAGTTTTCTGAGTCCTTAAAGGTTTTTAGTGTGGAAAGGAGCGAGGTAGTTCGCAGGAAGGCTATCCGGTTCTGCAAGGTCCTTTCGGTGAACTCCAGGTACGACATCTTCTGCAGTCTTCATCTTGTCATGTTGGGTGAAGGAGGACGGGGTTTGCGTGAGGGTGAGGTACGATGGGGTCAGTCTTTAGGCCGAAGAAGTTCGGTTTTAGGGCAGGTCGGTGGTTACTGATCTTGATCCTGTTCATTCTGGTGGAAGTGAGTCGGGTGGTATCGGAAGGGAGGTGGTTTAAGCGCGTTATCTCTAAGGGTGTGGTGAGAGTGCTCGTGTATGCTGAGGGTTAGATACAGGCTGGGAGAGGGTGGGATCATATTTTCATGCAAAATACGCATGCTGAGGGAAGGTGATTGCATCTTGTGCGAAGATTGTGAATGCGCGAGACGAAGTCCTCTCCAGCAAGGAGGGGATTTCTGGATTTTGACCAAATTCAGTGACCCCTGAATTTGGCTTTCGGATCCGAAAGCCACTTTCACGGGTCATGATTTATTGTAAAAATTCTAAAATCCCCTCCCAGTTGGAGAGGATTTCGTCACGAGCCTTCTAGCATTACTGCACATGTTTTAATTGCATGCACACTTACATGCATGTTGTGGGACGTTGCTAGCACAATTTTGAGGTCCAAGTTGAAAAAACCAAGTGCATTAGGTCAAGGGAGGGGGGGGCGATTGCTCGGGTGGTGACATGAGGGAGGGGGTCTGTGCATAAGGTTGAGGGAGAGTGTAGTGAGAGTGGTCGTGAGTGTATAGGGTAGAGTCCTGAATTCGCTAGGTTGGGAGAGGGTGAGGTCATGTTCTTTTGAATTCGTGTCTACACGTCAGGATGGAGAACTGAGTGTAGGGTGAGAGAGAGCTAGGTTAGATACTGGCTGGGAGAGGGTGGGGTCATGTAATGTTGTATTTGTTTATCGTGATGAGGGATATCTAGCTGAGTGAATGGTGAGAGAGAGGGTGGTGTGATCAACGTGCGAAGAGGGAGGGGTGATGTTCTGATGTATGTGTGTCATGTTGAGGCTTCGCGCCCGTGTTGAGCACGAAATGAGAGATGAATCTATTGTAGATAATTGTTCTTCTGTATTCAAAAAATGGCTTCGGTTTCTAATGAGTTCCTATTGCAGGTTGATTCCATGGAACCTTTAGGTACTTCATTGCGCGAAGTCCTCGAGATTGTGGAGGACGAGGCAACCATCTCTAAACTTGTTGATGAGCTAGGGCTAGCTTCAACACTTCAGTCGTTGCGTAGGTCCATCCATGGGACCTCATACGACATCCTACAAAGCAATATTTGCTCCATCGCTGGTGATCTCCTCATTCTTCTTTGCCGTATGGTGCCCATGACTGAGGTTAGATTACCTCTTCGGAGCGATGTCGAGAAACTGAAGGGGGAGTTCGTGAAGGGGTATCGGCCTGGTTCCGCATGTTTTTATGTGTCGGTGAAGAGTTACTCCCTTGCGGAGAAGCCGGTGCTACCAGCAGACCAGTCAACGTGGTCCGAGCTATGGCTAGAAGAGGACAGAAAGTTCAAGGAGTTGTTGAAGACTCGTCCGGAGTACTCGGCATTTTCAGAAAAGTTCTTCTTCGTGTGGGATGGAAATCATCGCCATATGGCTTGGACAGAGGCCATTTCCCAGCTTCACCCCTCCGATGTCACCTTCCACGTGCCCGTTAGAGCGGTGGTTATCGAGCCGACAATCGAGAACCGACACATCTTGCTCAACCTGATGACCGACTTGAATAGGTAAGTAGGATCAGTATTACTCTAAGTTTTGTTTGTTAAAGTTGCTACAACTATTGTACTTCATTAAATCTGTATGAAATTTTCTTTTGTCGCAGGCAAAAAGAATCTGATCACGTTGTGCAACACCTCACACACGACATAAAGCGTGTTCAATATTTCGGCCTCTTAGAGTTTGAGCAGTTAAAGGGGCTCATCAGCGATGAAGATTACGAAGTCATTGTCCTTGAGTGGGCAAAGAAGCGACAACGAAAGTGGTATCATATGACTCTCAAGGCATTCGTAAAGCTCATGTATGAGGTGCGTGGTGATCTAGAAAGACCATGTAGCACTTGCCATTCAGCTCCTTTAGATATTCGAGTTCAAAGTTAAAAAAATATTCACGACCTCTTATTGTCCACAGCGGGACCTGATTGTTGTTCAAGAGGAGCAGATCCAAAAGTTCAAGGATCATCTGGTCACGGGTGTTAGTGAAGATCAGTGTGGAAGTGCCGTAGATTTGGTGAGCCGCTGCACTGAAGCTGTGCAAAAGAAGAAGACGACTTGCCAGACCATGCTCACTCGGATGTTGGCAATTGCCAACCCGGTAATCGGGGAGGATTTCTTCAGAGAGATAGGATAAATGAAATTCATTTCATCATTTTTTTTAATGATTTCTTAGCTTATGGCTTCTAAACTCTACTGTAATGGTTGATATTGTGATGTAGGTGAATCGTCACTTTGATGTTTACCAGGTGCGGCCCGAGATGACTCCCGAGAAACTCCAGCTCATGGCCACGGCTAGGGTAGCTGCGAAGTTCAAGTCACGGTGGTGCAGATGGTGGAACATGAGCAAGGACAGCAGGATGGAGTATAACTTCCCCGCTTCACCAGCATCGGATAAGGTTCTTCGTGGCTGGATTGACAAGGCAGCGTTCTGGGTTGGAGTAAGGTCCAAGTTTTCTTGACATTCACATCTTTTTCTTCAGGTTTAGTTCTATAACCAATTCCTAACTATGTGGATTTCGTGTTACAGCTAGAACAAGAGTCTGAGAAGCTCTACGCAGAGATTCTCTTTGAGGACAACATTGTCCTTAAGACTGAAGGGCTTCCGAATCCCGTCCCATCCATAGGAAAATGGATAGAGGCAAAGAGCATGACGTTGTGGACTAAGGTGTTCTCTTCTCACATCGGGAAGGGGGGCTCCTACACGAAGAGCGAGGAGTTTATGGCGCATGACGATTGCGAGAAGGTTCTGAAGCGAGCAGTGATGCGATAATTCTGGAGAGTGCTCGTTGCCCATGGAGCATTGTTGGCCGGAGATCTATCCATCCGTTTCACAAAGTGGATAGATACTTTTGCTCCCAAGTGTATCTTCACAAATACTCAGAGGCGTCAATTTTCTGTGCACCACCTCTTCCAATGCCCGTGGTACTTGGAGATGCGGAAGGTGGATCCCACCCCTGGAGATGAGGTTCAGCTACGAGTGGCCTGCAAATCCATTGCGGTTCCTCCTGCTTCCAGCAACGTCCTTCCCTTGTTGGCGGCTCCCGTGGCAGCGTCTGAAGAGCAATCCGAGAAGGCCAAAGCCAAGGCTGCTGAGAAAGCGGCTAAGGCAGTAATTAAGGAACAAGAGAGGGAGGCTGCTAGGCTGGAGAAGGAGAGTTCAGAGAAGGAGAAGAAAGAGACGAAGGAGAGGTACAGGGAGTTCGCGGCGTTGGTGGCGAAGGAGGGGCCTCAGAAGCTGTTTACTCAACTAGGAGGATTTGGAGGATTCGCAGTCTCTCCAGCGGTGACACTGACGATGGGCATTTCACCGTCAGCTAGCAGCCGACCTTCTACCTTTGACGTGAAGCCCTCGCAGACGATGTACTCGATTCCGTTATTCGATCTTCCTCAGTCTTCTGCTACTGTGAAGGTGATGTGTGAGAGTGCCCTCTCCATTATGTCTCTATTTGATAGTGTTGTTGTGGAGGGTGACGAACCGACAGCTTGGAAGGAGCTTCGCCTGTTCTTCAAGGAGCACTCGGGCTCACGGCATTGGCGACATGAGGCTTTGGATCGCACTCTAGGTTTGGCGGACATGGTACTGTTCGACAATCCCTAGGATTTACCAATCCCCGACATTGATGGCGGCATCGACGTACCGATTTGGAACAAGCTTCCAACCCGGTTATCAGACAAAGGGAAGAAAGAATCTCATTGGATTTACCGGGCCTTTGAGATGGTTGGGGCGTTGCTTCGTGACGGGGCGCCGCTTATCGTGTTCTACCCGGATTCAAAGTTCATCTCCAATGAACTATCAGCCTGGGCCGATTGGGCGGGATTTATCGAGGAGACAAAGTGGCTTGCCATCAACGGGCTGCCACTTTTCCGCGATGGCCACCCTGGGCGCACTCACAAGTGCTTCCTTGTAAAGTGCTTCGTGAGGAAACTAGACCCCGCGGTTCCATTCTCTTTCTTTGATAGGATGGAGCTGCAAAGAGATGGGATTCACTTGTCTTCAGATGGTCACATGACTAATCTCATTACTCAGGAGACGCTAACTATGAGAGCAGATAGCGACGTACCATGGCGTGGTGGGCGAGAGAAGTCTACGAACCTCATGGAGGCTTTGATTGATCTCTGCACTCATGAGGAGGACATTGTCCTGGATCTCACAGCGTCTACTGATTAGTTCATTCCATTACAGAATTCTTTTGTTTAACTTTCGCTTCCTAATGCTAACATTGTATGATTTGTTTTTTTCATGGAGGGGCTTCTATTAAGGCCTGCAAGACTCTAAAGCGTCACATTTTGGCACTGGTGGAGGACCAAGAGTTGGTGGAAGAAGTCCTTCTTCCTTTGATCCTTGATAGTATTCAGGTCGAGTCAGCACAGCCACCGGTGGTGGCGGAAGGCTCTCGCAAGCGCCCCTTGGAGGTTGATGACGACGAGCCAGAGGTGAAGACCGTCCCGAAGAGACGTCGTAAGTAAGTCCTACCCTTTCACGGTTCTAGTTTTGGAAATGTGGTTTACAGTTCTACCTTGACACAGACTTAAATTCTTAACATGATTGTATTTTGTGCAGTCGGCCTTCGTCGTTGATGGCATCATTGTCAAGGACTCATATTGGAGTGTTTTTTCCCTTGTTGTTGGAGGTGAAGAGCCCCACGCGACGATTCACGTTGAATCCATGGGATGCCACTGTTACAGACGCCATGGCAGCACAATATTCCCCACCACGTCTTCAAACGGAAGTCCCACGTAGGTTTACTAAGTGTGATAGTTTTTTGCACGATAGTGACTCCAATGACCTTTTCGCGCAGGGGTCTTGATTCTTCTGCTTTGGTTTGTTATTTTGTTTACCATCACACTACACTTTGGACTTCATCCCTGTCCCATCATGAGTCATCTTCATTCATGTCAAAATCCCATTCTTTTCACGTATGTCTCATCGTATGTCATGTTGCATGATGAGAAGATTTTGTTCTATCTACGATTTAATATATGATTAAAAATAAAGATCCTTTGTAATCAAGCTGCATGTCCTCTGAGTTTACATGCTTTGTACCTTAGGCTTTGCTCTTTTTTAAAGAACAGTTGTCGAAGAATTGGAATGTATTAATTTAGAGTGGTTCGGACACAACGGGTATCTCCATGGTATGATATTTTTATCGCCTAAGTATTATATGGATATCACCAAGGTATTACAATGGTATGAACTAGGTATCACATGGATACTGCCTGCCACCCTAAACCATATAATTTCGATTTTTTCCATTGTATATCATAGTTTATTGACTTGTTGCAGTACCCTGAACTCTAAATCCTCACCCATAAGCGTCCCTTACAATTTCAATTGAATTGTTGCAATCAATCCTAAACTACTCATACTTCCATATATCCAAGTACATTGTCGTCGTAAATTTCTGTTTATTTTTCATATGTCAACACAGTTTAAATAGAACCCACGGCCATAGGCGACCCTTTCCAAATTCATCAAAAAACACTACCAAAAAAAAATTCAAAAATTCAGTGCTCAACGCTCGCCGCTCACAAGATAGCAATCCTGGACCACTGACATGGTGCAATGGAAACATGTACTTGGTACAGTTGTAGAAATAGATAATGAGATCTAATTATAGGTGAATGTCACAATGTGTAGTACATCATGTATTTGCAGTAGTATAAAAAGAACATCCACCGGTAGTAGATACTAGATGCAAAAAGTATTACTCAGAGGTAAAAAGTGAACAAATGGCCTCTCATGTTCACTTTCCTTAATTAGTCGTGTTCACTTTCCTTAATTAGTCGCACACAAATTATGGGTCAAAGAATACTATTATAAGAATAGTACATGGCATTGAAACTAAAGCTACAGTCTTGGATGGAAGTCATCCATTCCACGTAAATATTGCGAGTCAATGTAATATTACCACCACCGGAAAAAGCAAAAATAAAACACAATTATTATTAATAAAAGCACTATAAACTCAAGCGGTTGTAAGGAGAAAAAACCTTTGATATTCATATGTGACAAGTGGACAACGTATATTCCGTTGACATGGCGGGGCAACGATGGAAACTTCAAGATGAGATCGGTGTTCCCACCCTTCAACAAAAAAGCAGTACCCTAGACGTCATACCTTAGTTGCAACACTAAGGACAACGTCATAACAACGTTAGGTAGATTACGCAAACCGTCCATTTCAGTGTAAATAGCGACACAAGATACGTCGTAAACAACCCCAATTTCTAGTAGTGACGGTACCGTGGACATTCCGGATCGTAGGACCACCGTTTGGTGGAACTTGTCGCCGTGTTTTTGCACAAACCACGACGGCATCAGTTGGAGAAACAAAAAAATCAAACGATTCAATAGGAAGCGACCTGTGTGATGAATGACACTCTGATGAGTGTGTTCATGTTAACCTCTAAAGGACCAAAGTCTCCTTCTGGGGGATTTCACATTTTGGGCAGGTTCCTAAAATTCGAAAAGAAATCCTTTTTTTTTTAAACTTATAATATTGATCGGCCCTGATAAGAGCTTTGTGTAGGTATTTTAAAAAAAAAAATTGGATTTACGGTTTCAAAGTTAGTACGACCTATTGTCAAAAATGGGGAGGATGGGCAGCCTGGGCACCCTTGGGAACCAATGAAACACAAGTGTGAAAGAGGGGCAGTAAGTAGGGGCACAAAGGGTGGAGGGAGGGTGGGGCAGCCTAAATCAAGGGGAAGAATAGTGGAAAGAAAGACCCCACAAATTCCAAGAAAAGGGATAAATAGAAATTTTAAAAAATAGCACAAAGTGGTGCATGGGAGGGGTTGTGGCGGGGCCTGGGTACTTAAAGAGATGGCACGTGTGAAGGAAAAAAAAAAAAAACGCCGCCTTGCAGTGGCGGGCCACCCCCGAGGAGCTACGCGGGTCCTGCACAGGGGAGTGGGTGAATGATGTGGCCCTTCATTTCTTGAAGGGTCCCCATTTTGAAGCCCTACCCTCACCTATAATATTTGAATAATTCAATAAATTCATTAAAATTAGAGAATTTACCCGTTTTAGAAGAAAAAAATCTCTAAAATAAGTAAAAAATTAAATTCCACATTTCAACCGTACGGATTTCTAAATTTGTAAATTCATATTTAGCAAATAATTTCTCACTTCATTTGTAGTCATTTGCATTGTTTTATACCCCCTTTCACTAAAGTATTTATTTGAGCATGATGTACCCCTCGAAATGACCTCAAATTTTGCACACACTTAGCTAACATCATATTCTTTACATTGGTAATGGTTTCCAACACAATGTACTATAAAAACTAGAAGATATGCTTAGTCAAAGTGAGCTGACTTTGTCGGGCAAGAGGGAAAAAAAACTACTTCTTGCACTTCAAACACTATAATCTTCACATCCGTGCGGTGGATTGCAACTAAAATTTTACAGGATTATTATACATGAGTCTAGTTTTAGATCTTACGGTTAAAAGTGGAGAATTCTTCTAAAAAATGTGATTATTGCGGCCATGTTTGACTATGGCAGTTTTGGACTAGTTTTGGACAGAAATTGTCAAGGAACTTTAGGGGTTAAGAGAGTTGTACTGAGCAAAGAAGCTCAATATATACATGTTGAGTACGAGGCGACTATACAACAGTGAGGCGGTCCAATGGGAACGCAGGATGATACAGTGGCTAATGAACAGATATACAGACAGAGAATACTAACAGCCTGCTTGGAAAGAAAAGGCTCACAGAATAGGTTAAGAAATGAGCCTCGGAGATAGACTGCGAAGCGCATGTGGTTGCTTTGCAGAAAGAGCTGCAACAAAGATCACAAGCTCATGCAATTCACAATGTCTCGCTAAGTGGATCTGGCAGAAGAGCTCTGTGAGCTACCAATCGACACGAGCGGCTCAATGTCTGCTCCGGCACTTGCGACTTTCTCAGCTTCGTGATCGCAAAGTGAACGCTCCCTTGCAAGGCGAGGCTCTCAAGCATCTTGGTCATGTCGTCAGAATCATCAGACCCCGGCGTTCTGGAAATCCGCCATGGCTGGAACAACCCGAGGAAGAAGCAACAGTGCCTAAACTCTATACAAAAGCTTCTCTGATCTGGGAAGTGATTCTGCATTAATTGTGAAAGTATATATGATATAGACGTGCTGAAGCCAGATCAGGATTTGGCGTGGCTATAAATGTAGTAACTGGACGTAAATCAATGATGCAAAATTGAAGAGTGCACTCACAGATCAAAGGTGTGCTGCTTCTGATGTGATCATTGCGAACAATAGCCCACTGAGATATATTTCCGGGGTGACGCACTGGAAACCAGTGAACATACATGACAATGTCCTCTCAATCGGCTGGATCTCGTCCCTTCACAAGCATGTGCCATTGCTCTCATAGCATTTATAGACCAAATGCAGTGAACATAAGACGTTGTCCTCTCAATTGGTTGAATTTCAACCCCTTGAGCACACTTTCTTTCTGCAAGCTCGAACGGAAACCTGAATGATCAGTCATATTGTTTTATGGAGCATATTATAGTGATCACCCATGCTTTCTCGCACCTGTCATTGGTCAAGGAGGAGATTCGCTTACCATACTGTTTGGCTAGATTTTGAAGACAACTACATAGCATGCCAGCCGAGCTTTGATTCTCGTACAGGCAATGATATGAGAAAGGCACTTCTGGTGGGCATACCTGTTAACTAAACCTCTGACTCCGTGATGGAATGCATGCCACATGAGCCTATTACTTGTTGTGTACCATTAAGGTCCAGATTATCCTATGGCTGTGACTTCACCAAGGTGCAGGCTGGGAAGACCTGCTTCCCATTCCATCTGACATCAGATGAAGAATGCATCACATGAGCCATTCTTTTGTTAAAGGTTGAGTGCCATGTTTATGATCAACCCTTCCCTGAAGCAAAGTTGACGGATTTTCATATCGATCATGTATCTTCCAAAAAGTTCAAAACCATGGAGGATATCTCAGAGAAAGTCCAAAACTATCTGTCACCCATGTCAAATACTTCTCGGACATTGACCAGGAGCAATTGCGGTTTGGCTCCGGGAGGCGGTTGGTTTAGGCAGGATTGTGAGGCGTGGCTAGCTTTGGACGGCTTGGATGCTTGCAGATTGGCCTGCAGAGGGAAAAGGATAGGAAAAATCTAGCTCCCCGCAAACCGTTTCGTTCTCTGGAAGTTCTTGTGGAAAATCCTGCAAGTTCTCTTGTTTCAGAGTGCAACAGTTTCTAGCAACGTGTTTCGGCAACTTCTTTGAAGCAAGCGTTGGAACAAGTCTCACACACACCTCTGCTTCAACCAAAGAGGATGCGGACGCTGTGCACGTCGAAATCCGAGCTCAAAGACCAAGGAATTATCGTCTACCGAGAGCTCGTTGCGAGTGGCTAACTTTTCCATCCTTCACCGAACTTGATCTCCGGAGGCAGCTTAGACGTTTTGCAGCTCTGAATGCTTAACTGCACCGTCTATGGCTCCCTGCATCATTTACTGGATCGGAGCGCGACGGTTCCATGGAACTTGTCACTGTGCTCCTTCACAAGCATCATCTGAAGAAGATTTAGAGTTTGAAGCGGTCACTAAAATCGGTTCACAGAGAGTATGCTTTCGCATCAGCGAGAGAGAATGGAAACAGAGTTTGGCATGGAAGCAGGAGCCATGTGCTAAGAAACCTACCAGAGTGCAATTTTCTTGTTAGTTCTTGTTTTTTTCTCAGCCACATGCGACGGCATGAGTTGCTTGATCACAAAGTCCTGTCCCCGTTGAGCACTTTCGCCATTTGCCAGTATTAACACTTTCGCCATTCGCCATTTGCAAGTAAGCCCCCCTAAAACCGACAAGTTAAGGAATGTGCATACATGGAGAGGAGATAATTATACTATTATTTTTCAGTGATAGCCAATAGAATTGCAATTCCAACCCAAGTGATTTCATATTTTTTCAATGAAAACTGAATTAGTTATGAATTTTCAACGTGTGCAGCCCTGTTTAGTGGGTGGCCAGCAACTTGAAATACATACAAACGGATCTCAATACAGTGAAATTGAGAAACTTCTAGCTTTAGCTCTAGATCTGAATTCAAGCCATCAAAATTATATTTTTTGAATTTGAGTCCAACTAATGAAATGAAGCTAATGATGTCTAGTTTCCATACCATTTTGAAAATTAAATAAATACGTAAAATTGAATAAGTTATTGCAATTTGAACTTGGACCTATAACCGTGGCTCTAATTGTAGCCGAACACGGAACTTTCATTTACACCACAAGTTTTGGCACTATAATGTCCACCTTTGGTGAAAATTTCAAAAAAAATTAGCATAATTTGTATTTAATATGAGTTTTCTTCACTTTTTCTTCGAAAAATCACAATAAAGTCAAATTTCCACCAAAAAATCTGTGATTTTTGTAATAGAGTTGAGACATGTGATCTCATCTCTGAAAAAAAATTCAAAAAAAATCCACTTATATTTGATGAGAAACCAGAGCATACAATTGATTGAAAATTTAGATTGATGCCACGGTCATAGGCTCCGCCGTTCAAGGGTTAAGCCGTACTTTCAGTCTCAAACTGCAATGGTTAGTTATCTCTCACAAATCTCTAAGCTCTCCAGGACATGAGAAAGTTCATTAAATGCTGACGGTTTATAGTGTCTACTCTTGAAAGGGGGAAGTAGTTCCCAACCACTTATCCTTGTCTTCTGGGCATCGATATAGTGAAGAGAATGAACAGACACTTTATTCACGCCGACCTTCTCAGAAGGCCGGAGTTCTTACTACTACTACTGACGGTTTATTGTTGGAGTGAGCTTTATCTTATGCAAGTACTTAAATGTGCAGTCCCAGCTGGATGTTGTTTAGTTAATCCTTAAACGTCAGAGCCTGCCCGAGGGGCTTGGTTTTTTCATTTTTCAACTCACTTTGACCATGATTTTCTAATGATGGATATTCATTTTAATGATTTTTCTTTTTCAAAATTCTTTGAATGTATAATAAAGATCATGTGATATAATTAGAATGTAAATGGTAGCTAAATATGGGTGTTAAAATTCAAAGATTCTATAAAATTTCTATAGAAAGATTTGTCGTTTAAGGGTTAAAACTTCAAAGGTGTAAATTAGATGGAAACTGTGCAGCTACAATTATTGCGAATGATTCAGAAGTGCTTGTATCAAGGTAAGAACATGTATGTGAGTGGACACAGAAATGAATATGTATTAAAAATTTGATCATGGTTTCTCAAAGTTTGATGTGGTATCTAAATCATTAGGATATGACTTGAAAGGTATTGCAGGCCATTAAAAGAGCAAATTTTTGAAGGGCAAGAACTCAGAGCTACAACTTGGCTCACGAAGATAAAGGTTGTTACTAAATATTTTGCATAATAAAATTCTGAAATTATCACCTGGTGAGCTTCCAGCAAAAGTCCTTTAACCCGTTAAGGGCCGATGAGCTTTTTGAGCCTACAAGAATCTACAAGTGTTTTAGATCATGTAGAATAACATCTACACATGAGGTACATTTCATCACAACCCCCATCAACGGAAATCAATGTCGCTTGCCGATGCTTGCACCAATTTTCAAGGTAATTGCCCCAATAGATGCCCATCTTTCTTCACCTCTTTTTCACAGTTCAAGTCTTTTATGGAGGTGGCATGTAGGAGTTGCTACTGAGATTATCGTGCCAAAACAACCCAAAATGGATCGCTTGGGCTGAAAGGGATAATCACTGCAAATGCAAAAGGAAATACTCATGTGATACATTACTCATCCATTGTCAGACGAATTGGGAAGCAGATTCGACCGACTTTTGCACCTTTGTGATGTCACCGCCATTCTAATATCAGGGTAATTTTGATATCGTAGTAACAACATACTTTATACGGCTCATGAGGCACACTTATCGTCATAGAATCATATGTATGAAGAGCAGGTAATCCCTTCAGAAGTGCCTTGCCAATACAACTACTCTTGCTAGGATGGACACTATAATGTGGTATCTGGCACCTTTATGCCATATAATAATTATTTTTAGTATTTTCCAATACCCTTGCAATCTGAACTTGAAAACTTAAGACTCCCACTAAGACACTTTACGCATTCTCAACCAAGGAAAGAGGTTTTCTCAAGCCTACCTCCTCTATCATATCTCCATCCTTTACAAATATGACTTATTGACAAGTTATCTTAATAAGTTTTCAATAATTAAGCATGACCCTTTGAAAAGCCAAAGCTGAGGTTTTCCTATCATTGGTAGTCTTTGTTAAATGAAAGGAAAGGTGAAGTTTAAAAAGGTCATGAATGATGTCATGTATTAAAGGTCATATATGATGTAGATCTATAAATAAATAAAAACTAGCATTTATAACAACATCCAATATACATCTAAAGACACATTCACTAAATGGATGAAAATGGCTAGAATAAGTATAGAACTGAGATTACATCAACATTTATGTCAAATAAATATGTCATAAATTATGTTTTGTATCTTTAATCAATATTGATTTGTAAACCTAATTCATTTCATAGGTGTATTTTTTCATATTTTTTGACATTAGAAAACACTTATTATTGAAACAGTTTTAGTCAAGGCAAAAGAGAATTGGCCATTCTAGAGACATGCAAATATTATTCACAAAAATAGAAATTGGTATAGGTGTGATACATTTTGGAATTCATCATGGCTGTATTGTAAAGTGATTTCAAATATTTGAAGAGAAATAAAGCTACAATCATTATGTCTAAATCTCTTCTGGATCAAGAACCCATATATTGTGTTGAACAAATCAAAATTCCAAATGGATTACCAACATTGCTCAAAACATTTGCCAAAGAGGTCATTCGAGCTCAACCAAAGAACCTTGAAGAGTTTGCTTTGGCTTACTTTCAAAATCTCTTAACAATGATAAAATTGGACGTCACAGCGCCTCCTCCAACGATGGATCAATTAATCGATATGTATCAACAAACAAAGGATCTTGAATACATCAACCAAAAACCACTTGCGGAAATAGCTCGAAAGGTGAATATTCATGATGCTGCCATCGAAAATGTTTTTAAGCTTGCAAATTTTCCATCGGATTTGGTAGATCCAAAGGAATTCATCTTACTAATGCTTACGTGCACAGCTAAGAGCTTTGTTGCTGTTTTGAGAGGCATGTTCAAGCTATTTGGAGCCAAGACAAGGGAGATAATTCCAACTAAATTGTTTTTCTTATGCGCGTATCATTTGGCTAAAAGAGATAAAGAAATTAAGTTGGAAATGCTTGCAAAATTGGAAGAAGACTTGAAGAAAAAAGAGGTTAAAGAAGTTACTTTGGAGGATATACAAAAAAATCCTATTATGGTTGAGTATTTTAAATCCAACAAAGAAAAAACCTTGGTAAAATGAATATCAATGAATAATTTTGGTGACAAGGTAGACAATGAAAGAATGTTCATGTGTTGATAATTTTCAATTTAAGATGTTTCAAGTTAAATTTACAACTTATATTTTCTTAGTGTGATTTGAGTTATTTAATGTAAAATTAGCATTAATTTTAAATAGCAAAGGTGTAGTGTAATTCAAATAGTAGTTATATTCATACAGATGTATTCTATCCATCATTGTAATATTATTGAATATCCTTTGCATTTCTTATGTGAATTTTAATTGTAAGACTTTACTATCATATATTATAAAATAACAATATACATGAATAAGAAAATAATGATTTTTTAAAATTTTTGGCTAAATCATTTTTTATTGTGAATAATTAACTTTTTATTTGATAGTCATTTATTCATGTTCTATCAAGGAATATTGTAAGAAATCTAGATTTTACAAGATGCTCAAGTTTAGAGAACATCAAAGTTCTAATTATATTATTCATCAAGTATCCTAAATTTGAAAAATATTTAAAATAAATTTTTTTTATAGCAAGGATTGCATTGTTTAAAAACATACTTCTTCATTTCATGTTATAAATTCTAGTATATTCAAACAAACATTGATTGATTTTATAAATATATCTCAAGTAAATTGATTACTTTTTATTTTATATTGTACATAACCAATAGTCTTCCAAAATTCATAGTATAGCATCAAGTCAAAAATTGAACAAAATAAATTTATGTAGTTAAATCAAATTAGAACCATTGGAGTTGTAATGGTCATCCAAATTTCTAAAAAATCATGTTTCATAATATGAATAGCACATTGGATAGTTTTAAAGAAGCCTATTAATTTACTTTTTTTGGTTTAAACTTCAATCTCCAATTCATTTTTGTTGAAACTATTATATTTTACAAAAATACACCAAGTTAATGAAGTGGAGATCTGAAAGTTATGATTGGAGAAGATGTGGGCCTTCAAAAAAAATCATTTTATTCTTTCACTTAAAAAAAAACTAATAAATGTTAGTGAGAGCAGTTTTAGACTATTTGGTAGTTGTTAGTGGCCAAAATCCTCATTAATCCTTTAAGGCCAATGAGCTTTGTTGGCATATGAGGATCTATGAGTGTTCTAGATCATGTAGAATGACATCTATGTAGTGGGTACATTTCACCACAAAAAATCTACAAACTCATTTCATGGAAATCATTGTAGCTTGCACCGATTGCGGAGGTGATGGTCTCAATAGATGCCCATCTTCCTCTACCTCTAAGTCATGGTCTATGAAGATTCTTGTGCCAAAACAACCCATATATGGTGGATTGGCTTTAAAGGCTTAAATGAATTATTCATAAAATTTTTGCAAAGTTGGCCCCAACCTAGAAGAGATCACCTTCTAAAATGCATGTAAGTCACATCCAACCGCTTCTGCCGTAGATGCCAGTAGAGTAAAGAAAGATCGATAAATACAACAGATTGAGAGTCTTAACCAACATCAAATAAACGAAAAATTTATATTAAAACAAGTATATGTAGTACATCTTCAAGGAATAAGTAAAGAATCACTCAAGTAGTCAAGCGTCTCACACTCCACAAGGAAAGAATCATCGAGTGCTAGCGGAACTAAAGAATGTAGAGCCTAAACTAATTATAACCCATCACTTTCAAGCAAAGGAAACTCACTAATCACTCTCTAAACACACTCACAAAGCTTAACTTGACAAAGACGTAAGTCAAGTAAGTCTTTGGTGCTATACGCACATACATACAACCTTTAATGGATAAGAAACATCCATGGAATGAATGCGGTGCACCTCCCGCACGTCTCTAAACCAGTATTTAGCAAAAACTAGTCTACGCTAAAATCCTACAATACAAAGAGACCCTCGACACCACGTCCCATGACATAGCAGTTGGTTGTGCCTTGGGTGCAGATGCTCTTAGTAGGTAAATTAGAGTTCTAAATATAAAAGTAAAAGTTGGCCTCTAGAAGTGATTGTGTTTTTATCAAGAATCAAGAATGGAGCAATTTGAGGTCCTAAAACTCCTCCCAATAGTCCTTTTCCTTATATGTTTCTAAATTCCTTTATGATTCTATTGTACTTATAACATAAAACTATTACTTTCTTATGCAAGAATAATTCAAATATATTACTTTCAATCCACTTCATCATTTCTATCCAAAAGGGTGATTTTGACTCAATTAATTGCCTTCTATTTCAAATTTTCATTAGTTTGTATGAAATTCTTAGAATGGTGCAAAAAACCTTGGAAATTCAATAGAATTCTCCAAAAAAAGCTTTAAACTCTCAACCCACTTTTTGACTAATTGACGTGAGAGAAATACAAATCTCAAATTATTCTTTTAGTCAGAATTAAACTTTGAGAGAAATTAGAAATCCCTTTCAAATTTTCTTCTCCTATAAAATTTTCCTAAAAGTTTTTCCCGAAGAGGCAAGCCAAGAGGAATATGATGCCAAATGGTATGAGATTTCAAAACGGAAAGAAAAAAAGCATGAGGAATTTCATGTCTTTTTTTTTCTCCTCCAGTGGAGTTTACGGAGCAGCAAGAGGTAGTGATGGGGGAGGCAGCGCAAGCAAAGGTGCTTGCCGTGGAACTCATGTAGGTGGTACCATAAGAAAGAAATGTTTGGCAATCAATGCTCTTGGGCCCTACCCCATGCAAGCTAAAGCTCCCCCATAGTACCCTAAGTTCTCAAAGAGTTTACCAATAGTTCCCCCACACCTTTCCCAAGCCAAGTCACCATGTGCATGTGGTCCCAAGTACTAACATAAGACCCTAAGATTTGGGCTGACTATCCAGTGTATTTTGGAGACTTTCAGGAAAGCTCTAATTACTGTCCAAATTCATGGAGGGTTATTACTAATGCAAAAGATTATAAAACATCAACAAAAGGCATGTCTAATGTTCTATTAGTATTAAGGAAATATTCATTAATTTCTCATTTTTATTGCTATTTGAAGCTAATTTCCTTCAGCATTTGGTGATTGTAATATCATATTAAAATGTCAACACCCATGCCCGGTGGGCATGGACTTAGTGGTGGAATGAACGGACACTTTATCCACACCGGCCCCCTTCGGGGACCGGCGTTCTTCTTCTTTTTAAAATGTCAAATTTTAGCTGGCATTTCTGCCAAGGCGGTCCATTAAAGATGGCAAGGATGAAAGGCAACATGGTAATTGGTCTTCATTCATTCATTTTAATTTCTTCCCCACTTCTCTTCATTTCTTTGCTTCTCTCCCATGATTCCTTATGTCGTCTCTTTTCCTCTCTTCTTGCTCTCTACCTTTAATTTTTTCTTCCTTTTCTCTTCTTGCTCTCTACCTTTAACTTTTTCTTCCTTTTCTCTTCTTGCTCTGAGGGCCTTCTCTCTTCCCTTTGCCCGGGGCTCAATAGCTGGCTGAAAAATGTTTTGAATAATTTTTATGGAAAACAATCTCTGTTAAAAGGGAAGCTATAAAAAATGGATAAAGGAATAACAAAATCAAATGATAACAATATGCAACCAAATGATAATCAAAACACTCTGGAGGTGTTAAAACTCGATTTGCATGCAATCCATGAGGAATTAGGTTGTGAAATTTCAAGTTTAGATTTGAGCACACATTTCATAGACATTCTGCAAAAATCCGTCATGATTTGGAGTTGTAGAACTCGCGGGAAAGCGAGGAATACAACAAAAAATACATCAAATACACCGAAATACAATGAATACCATACCATATACTATGTTGTATTTTATACACATGCAAAATGATTTTGTTTATAAATTTTGATTGAAATTTTTCTTCAAGAAATTCTTCATTGTTTTGTGATTGTTGATCTCTCTCATCACATACAAAACTTTCGTATAAATTTGTCCATGGCCTTGTAGTTATTAAATGACCACGTCAAACGATATCTCATTCCATAGCAAATTAAAGTCGTCTGATGACAATGTGTCTGTCAACATTCAAGTTGATGCTCATTTGCCTAATTCTGAAGTCTCTCACCGTGCGTGGGTTAGAAAGATAGTCAATACACAGTTAACCCTTAATCCTTAATCCGTAAGGTACCGTGACAGTTTTACACCAAAAACACTTCAAAATTGTTGGATTCTAGTGCAATGAACAACGAAGGGAAAAAAAACTTCGATTTCTAGTTTTGACCGTAGGATCTCAATAAAGACTTATAAAGTAATATATGAACAAAATTTCATAAACTTTGACCGCACGGATTGAAAGATTACAATGTTTGAAGTCAAGTAAATGGTTCATTTTTTTCCTTGCGTTCAGTGGATCAGCAGACTTTGACTTCACTTGGTGTCAAAGTTTTTGCACTACACAAGGTCTAAATCCATTACCATCTTGTTAAGCATGATGTTAGTTCCTTATACACCAATTTTAGAGGTAGAGGACAAGTGTAGTAATTCAAAACAATTGTGCAAGGAGTGGAGGTTTGAAATTTGATAATTCACACTTTAATTTTTTGTGCACTTAATATATTTTAGATTGATAATCCAAGTGGTCAATCAATGGTTTACACTACATATTGTTGTGGAAAAAATAAAAAGTGAAAAATATCAAGATATCTAGGTTTTATGTGGAAAAGAAGAAGTTTTTTTGGTACCTTGCTCGACAATGAGTGATAATGTGTGAAAATGTTTGACTTGGGTTGGTCTGCTATTTTTCACTAAAGACAAGAACTTTTTTTGGACAATATGAAGGAAAATAATATTACTTGCGAGTATTGAAAATTTCACATTCAATAGAGTGTCCTAACAAAAGTTTTTGGAGGTGCCCGAGGTGCCCGCTCTCCCCATTTGAAATTCAAAACCCTATAACTTTTTCATCAAATGTCCAACTTAGGAAAAAATTGTTTTACCACTAAGGTCTTGGTGATGCCTATCTATATTAAAATTTTCAAAGAGGAATGTTGGATATTGACACCATAGGAACCTGATTGAACTTTCAAAAAGCCCATTTCTGACACTTGGTCCTTTAGGGGTTAAAGGACAGAGCTATGACCGTGGCGTCAATCCCAATTTTTATTATAATATGTGCTCTAATTCTTCATAAAATATGAGTAGAAATATTTTTATTTCAATTTTTGAAGATGACACCTCATGTTTTGTTCATGTCACAAAAAACACAAGATTTTTTTGTGAAAGTTCAAATTATAGTGATTTTCTAAAGAAAAATTGAAGAATGTTTATATCATATACAAATTTTGCGTAAAAAATATGATAATTTCACTGAAGGT
Source organism: Bryoerythrophyllum caledonicum (assembly GCA_963971425.1). Classification (NCBI taxonomy): domain Eukaryota; kingdom Viridiplantae; phylum Streptophyta; class Bryopsida; order Pottiales; family Pottiaceae; genus Bryoerythrophyllum; species Bryoerythrophyllum caledonicum. The sequence continues at coordinate 10,896,320 of OZ020518.1, read as the reverse complement.
GTACATCATTGTGCTGAAACTTGTGGTGTAGATGAAACTTCCATGTTCAGCTAAAATTAGAAAATTGGTCATCCATGGTAATAGGCCCAAAGTTAACCCTTAAATGTTGGGGCGACCAAAATTGGGTTGATGGAAGAATGTAAAATGCTCCCACGTGATGATAAAACATTATTTTCATCCAATTTTTTGTGAAGGTGTTGTCAATGAGTGCATGTACCACATGCACTATAGATACCCTTCATAGAGTGTGTAACTTTTTCTCCAAACAAGAAAATGTTTGTGACATGGAACTCAACGTAGTGTATTTTAGAAACTTCTAGCTTTAGCACTAAATCTGAATTTGAGTCATCAAAATGATATTTTTTGAAATTGAGTCCAACTAATGAAATGAATTTTATCAAATCTTGTTTCTAGTCCAATTTGAAAATTTGAAAAATACGTAAACTTGAGTAAGTTATTGCGATTTGAACTTTGGGCCTATTACCATGGATGACCAATTTTCTAATTTTAGTTGAACACGGAAGTTTCATCTACACCACAAGTTTCAGCACAATAATGTACACCTTCAGTGAAATTATCATATTTTTTACGCAATTTTTAATATAATATGAATATTCTTCACTTTTTCTTCAGAAAATCACAATAATTTGAATTTTCACAAAAAAATCTTGTGTTTTTTGTAACATGAACAAAACATGTGGTATCATCTCTGAAAAATGAAATAAAAATATTTTTGCTTATATTTGATAAAGAATTAGAGCACATATTAGAATGAAAATTGGGATTATTGCCACGGTCATAGCTCCATCCTTCGTTGTTTGAGGGTTAAACAACGAAGCCTATGACAGTGGCATCAACTCTCGTTTCCATTCTATTGTGTGCTTTAAATATTTTTCATTAAATATCAATGAAATGATTTTTATTTCATTTTTTTGAGATGAGATCACATGTCTTGTTTATGTCACAAAAATCTCAATTTTTTTGAATAAATTTGGTATTATTGTGATTTTCTAAAGAAAACGTTACAAAAATTCATATCAAATACAAATTATGCTAAAAAATTCTGAAAATTTCACCAAAGGAGTACATTATAGTGCCAAAAACTTGTGGTGTAAATGAAACTTCCGTGTTCATCTAAATTTGGAAAATCTATGACCCATGGTAATAGGTCCAAAGTTCAAATTACAATACATTATTCAATTTTATGTGTTTTTCAAATCTTCAAATTGGAATGGAAACTAGACATCATAAACTTCATTTCATTAGTTGGACTCAAATTCAAAAAGTATCATCTTATTGGCTTGGATTCAAATATAGAGCTAAAGTTAGAAGTTTCTCAAATTCACTTCATTGAGATCCATGTCACAAACATTTTTTTTCTTTAGACAAAACATGACTACCTCAATGAGGCAAGTTTCATCATCAGCTCATGCTTTCACGACTTGTACACATTGTACACAAAAATTGGATGAAATTGTGGGTTCTTACATCCATGGAGGACATTTTCATTCATACATTGACCATATTTTGGCTACCCCGACGCTTAAAGGTTAATGTGGCTATGTCAACTCCATGGTAATACTGGCAAGCGCAAACCTAGAAATTACACAACCGCCGCTACTATTGCTTTACGCGTCATCTTTAACATGAATGTCAATCACATGCCCCATAAGTTGTGCATCCTACCCTCGCGTGAGAAGGTGGTTGCCAAAGTTCCTTCAACAAATTTCAAGTGGAAAGATCAAATCCCTGTGATTGATGCTCATTTGGTTGGTTGCAGCCTTCCTCCAATTTTCATGCCAAGGCTAGTAAGTAAGATTAGGCAGTTCAACTTCCGAGATAACAATGCAAAAAGACCCGGAGATAATCTGCCCATTGTTCGGTGTGCAACAAGTACCACTCCCGTAGAAAGTTGCAACAACTTGGGACACAAGCCGCGCTTCTATGGCAACAAAATTTGAACATTCATTTGGATTTTGCATGGGCTCATTGGGAGTTGTATTATTGAGATCGTTACTACTCTCAAGAGTTACCCAATGAATGCATAACTATTATGCACGACAAGATGGATCACTCTAAGACAACCTCGCATACAAGACAAAGCGTCTTGATGGTCTAATGAGGTTGCAAATTTATGTTACTAGAATGCTTGTAATATGGTCATGGCGACGTTGAATTGGTGTGCCTTCATGTGACCTTGAAGTGCCTCATCTCCATTAGCAATACAATAATCTTCAAACAACCAAATACTTTGCAAGCTTCCACTATCAACACTACAGTTTTCAAAGTAATGTATAGTCTTTTATTTTATTTTTATATTTCAGCACTCTCTCATTTGAATGTGTAGATGATGTCAAGGGTACTTGATCAAAAGCGGCCAATCCAATTGTTCCAAGTACAATCGGGTACTACCCGTTAACGAATTTTTCCTGTAAGCCAGTTCGCTCTGCGTGACCACCTCTCATTCGAATCGCTTCAGCTCTCAATCTGTTTGTGCTTTTGACTTTCTTTCAATTGGAGGGAATTTCTACTCCGCATGGCCTCTCATCACCACAATTGCCTGATCCTACCGAGACAAATCTTTCACTTCCATGATTTGTGAAAGTGAACTCATTCAAAACAGATGTACTCAGACATGTTGTTTGTGCACACGGAATTCGCACCACCATGGAGCACATTAAATGAGTCACTTTGCCACAAGTCTTCTCTACACATGGCAACATCATATTCATGCATCGAATGCAACATTCATTGCACACTTGATCCACCAACCGAGACTGTATGAAACTAGATCACATTGAGAAAAGACAAAATCCAAACTATGCAATACATCAACACATACCGTGTTCATGATGCATATACTTACATAATCACCATCTAGTGTTGCCACCTTTCGCTTCTACAAAAGCTTTCAAGCGATCAGGCATACTTGAAATAAGGCAAAAAAGCTCGTCTTTAGAGACTTCATTCCATAGTGTTGTAACTGTCTGAACCATCTCTTGACTACTTCTTGGTCTATTGTAGTGACGTAACTTATCCTTCACAATTCTCCAAACATTTTCAATAGGATTCAAGTCCGGCAAATTAGGAGGCCAATCAAATTTTTTTATCCCGTGTGCCTCTCTCCAACTAGTGGCAAGTTTTCCTCGATGAACTGGAGCTCCGTCTTCCATAAGTGTTATCCTTTCTCGTATATCATGCATGAAATACAAGCCACTCAACGTTCCTTCATACACGGTCCTTACAAAATGTTCCGATGTGCACTCCCCTTGAGGCAAGATGACCAAAGGACTCTTGAAAAAGCCAGAGAAGGCACCCCAAACCATAACCGAGGTGCGACCACATTTGAAAGTTGGTGCCAAACATGCAGAAAAAAATTTCTCGTGAACTTTCCTCCAAACTCTAATTTGGCGATAATATTTACCAACTTCAAAGCTAGACTCATCTGTCCAGATCACATGTTTCCACTCATGAACAGACCAATGTTTATATCGGTGCGCAAAAGCAAGGCGTTTCTTTCTATGTGTAGCATTGAGAAATGCTTTTTTACGAGCTATACGGTTGGCATAACCAATACTACGGATATACCTTCGGATTGTGTTCCGATGAACACCAAATATTGACCCCAACTGTCCCAAAGTTTGACGACGTTCACAAGAGATGTAACGAGCTAACAATCGAACGTCTCAGTTAGTCAACTTACGTGTGATTGTCATCGATTTCTTCCTCTCACATGTGCCCGTATCTTTCCATTTCTTCAAAACCGTAGAAACAGTTGAAGGAGAAACCTCGAAACAGTTTGCTACATCCTTGCATCGCATCCCTCCTTCACGCATCCGAACCATTAGAATCTTGTCTTTCGTGCTGAAGACCCTCCTCTTCATTCTCACGCAACACTTCTATCAAAGTTCCCACACTAACTAGTATCTTGACAATCATCAAAACTATGGATCTCACGTCAGGATCTCATGGAAACTAAGAAGACAGTCATGGAAAACTGTGATCTCACTTCTGGGTCTCATAGAAAATTATTGATAGACAGTTATGAGTCATCAAAAGCTCTGGATCTCACTTCTGCACCTCATGGATAGACTGTCATCACTCATCGAAAACTCTCGATCTTACTTCTGCATCTCATGGATAGACAGTCATCACTCAACGAAAACTTTCGATCTCACTTTTGCAACTCATCGAAACTAAACAGAGGCAATCATCGAAAACTTCGAATCTGACTTGTGGATCACATGGTATGAATCCTCTATAAGTACCAAGATACTGCAAAGCTACATTGCCGAAATGTAAAAATCCCGATGCATAAGCTCCGTAGTTTCATAAATGAGACGTCATTTTCTTGAGTGTGTGAGATTATCTTCTAAATTTTTTCTCAATTCTAATTGTTGGATTTGTATGGAGGTGGGTCCAGGAGAATATAGCCTCCACTTAAAATAATTGAATATCGATGCATGAGTTAATAGTTGACGGTTGACGGTTGTGTAAGCATTGAGTTTTGCGGCAGTGTGATTTTTACACATGTTCACTATGTCTCGGTTGGTGGATCAAGTGTGCAATGAATGTTGCATTCCATGCATGAATATGATGTTGCCATGTGTAGAGAAGACTTGTGGCAAAGTGACTTATTTTAATGTGCTCCATGTGGTGCGAATTCCGTGTGCACAAACAACATGTCTGAGTACATCTGTTTTGAATGAGTTCACTTTCACAAATCATGGAAGTGAAAGATTTGTCTCGGTAGGATCAGGCAATTGTGGTGATGAGAGGCCATGCGGAGTAGAAATTCCCTCCAATTGAAAGAAAGTCAAAAGCACAAACAGATTGAGAGCTGAAGCGATTCGAATGAGAGGTGGTCACGCAGAGCGAACTGGCTTACAGGAAAAATTTGTTAACAGGTAGTACCCGACTGTACAACCACAGCCACACTAGACCCTTAACCCCTAAAAGCCCCTGACAATTTCACACCAACAACACTTCAAAATTGTTGATTCTAGTGCAATGAGTAAGGAAGGAAATAAACCTTATATTTATCCTTTTGGCCGTAGGATCTCCATTAAGACTTGCTAAGTATCATATTCACAGAATTTCATACAATTTGACCACACAGATAGAAAGATTATAGTCTTTGAAGTCGAGAAAATGGTTCATTTTCTTCCCTGTGTTAAGTGGATCAGCAGACTTTGACTGCACTTGGTATAAAATTTTTGCACTACACAAGGTCTAAATCTTTTACCATTGTGTTGAGCATGATGTTAGTTCCATATACAACAATATTTAGAGGTAGAGAAGGGGTGTAGCATATTCAAAACAGTGTGCAAGGAGTGGAGGTTCAAAAATTGTCAACTCATGTTTTTTTTTTTTTGAGAGTTTAATATGTTTTAGAATGATAAAATAAACGGTCAATAAGAAGGTTTACACCACATATCGTTGCAGAGAAAATAAAAAAAAGTGAAAAATGTGGATGAATCCTATAAATCATGCATTCTTTTGTCTTCTTGGTTATGTAATACTAGTTATTTTAGTCAATTGAGCTTCTAGCTTTTGCATCAAGTTAGTGCAACTTGTATATAGCTAGTATGGGGATTGGATTAACCCTTAAATTTCCTTGACAATTTCACACCAAAAACACTTCAATACTCTTGATTCTAGTCCAATGAGTAAGGAAAGATACAAAAATTAGTATTTCTAGTTTTAACTGTAGGAGCTTCTTCAACACTTAATAAATAACATACTCGCAAAATTTCATCAACTTTGACCACACAGATTCAAAGATTATAGTGTTTCAAGTTCAAAAAATGGTTCATTTTCATCCTAGGGCCTACGTTGAGTGGATCGGCAGACTTTGACTTCACTTGGTGTCAAAGTTTTGCACTACACAAGGTCTACATTTTATATCATCATGTTGATCATGATATTAACTCCTTGTACACCAATTTTAGAGGTAAAAAAGGGTGTAGCATATTCAAAAAAATTGTGCAAGGAGTGGAGGTTCTAGGAGCGCCAATTCAAGTTTTGATTTTTTGGGAACAAAATATGTTTTAGATTGATAATCCAAACTATCAATAAGAAGGTCTATACCACGTCTTGTTTAAAAAAGAAGTAAAAGTGAAAAATATGAAGATCTCAAAGTATTATGTGGAAAAGAAGAAGTTTTTTTGGTTCCTAACCGACAATGTGTGGCAATGTGTAAAAATCTTTGACTAGGGATAAAATGCATTTTTCCATTACATACAAAAAATGTTTTTTGACAATATGAAAGGAAATAATATTACTTGCTAGTATTAAAAATCTCAAATCTACTAGAGTGTACTAAAAAAAGTTTTTGGAGTTGCCCAATATTTCTGCACTCGATAGTTTTTTCTTTAAGATGGCATAACTTTCTTTCTAGAAGTCCGAAGGGAATACAAATTATACTCCCAAGTACCTTTTGTCTTCCTCCACCTCTGAATTTTTTTTCAAGAATTCCAAATATAAATTGCAACCATGGGAACGTGCCCGAGATATGCAAAAGCTCACCTCGGGACTTTTTTCATTTAGGGGTTAAAGCATGCAGCTGATTCTGTCATGGGAGGTATATACGGTATGCTACCTTGTCCTTCTAGAATTAGAGATTTGATTGACCTAAACAGATAATTGTAACACGGACAATTGTAATTGTAACATGGACAATTGTAATTGTAACACAGACAATTGAATGTATAAGTATTAAATGATGATGAAATTGGCCTTATTGAGGTGATCATGTTTTTATCTAAAGAAGAAAATGTTTCTGACACGGATCTCAATATGGTGAATTTGAGAAACTTCTAGATTTGAATTTGATCCATTCAAAAAATATTTTTTGAATTTGAGCCCGACTAATGAAATGAAGCTAATGATGTCTAGTTTCCATACCATTTTGAATATTTTAAAAATACGTAAAACTGAATAAGTTATAGCAATTCAAACATGTACCTATAATTGTGGATCTAATTTTAGCTGAACACGGAACCTTCATTTACACCACAAGTTTTGGCACTACAATGTCCACCTTTGGTAAAAAATTCAGAATTTTTTAGCATAATTTGTATTTAATATGAATTTTCTTCTTCACTTTCTCTTCAGAAAATCATAATAATTTCAAATTTTCACCAAAAAATCTGTAATTTCTGTAACATAATTGAGACATGTAATCGCATCTCTAAAAAAAAAAAAAAAAAAAAATTCACTTACATTTTAGGAGAAATAAGATCGGAAATTGAGATTGATGCCACGGTCATAGGCTCCGTCGTTTAAGGGTTAAACCATAGCTATCCATGTCCGGTTCTAAGAAGCCGCTCCGAGTTAATGTTTGTCTGTCACTGAATGCATTTCTGTTGAGGTTGTAGACTGCGACAGAAAGTATGGCGGAAAGAGGTGAAGCGGCGGCGAGGAGCTCCAGAAAATTTGTGAAATTGCGTCTCGATGTGAAGCCCGAAGTGCTTCGCAAGGTTCACGACAGCATTTATTTCGAGAAGACGATCACAGCGTCGAGTGCGTCGGGTTATGTCGGTCACCCGTGCAAACTGGTATGCACAGGTCAATTCTTTCCGCGCTTCACCTTCATTTCATTGTTGATGATACGATGTGCAAATGAGTCCTCTGGAGCAATGTCGATGAAGTTCCGTTTCTGGCAAGCGGCGGTGACATCGGTTTAATTTTCGTTTGCATCGTCTTTCTTTTCTTGCAGGCACTTCCGAATGCGTTTGTGAGACAGCATGGAGAGAAGTTTCGAAAATCTGTTGTTCTCGTATCCACGAAAGCGTGGCCGGTGACGATCGACATTTGCTTTCAATTCTCGCAAGCTAAGTTCTCCGGAGGATGGAGAGCTTTCGCCGAGTTCCATGGTCTGGTGGCAGGCGACTCGCTCATTTTTCTTCTGACGGCTATGTCGAGGTTTAAAGTGTACGTGTTTGGCAGCGGTAGGGAGGGGATTCCTGCTGAAGTGGAAAAAAACTCTAGTCCTGGTTCTGACGTTTTACGGAGGAGAGGTGAAAAGCAGTCTCGTGAGTGCGCGGATGATGGCTTCCTTGCCGAGGAAGCGATTGACGTGAAGCCGAGGGGATTGAAACCTGAGTTTGCGGAGTGCTCGTTAAAGGAATCTGCAGATAGCAGGAACGCGATGAAAGCTTTGTGTACAGACGACATAGCCGAAGCGCTTGACAAACTGCAGGGCACTGTTCACTTTGAGAAGAAGGTCACAGCGTCAAGTGCTTCAGACTACCTTGGTCGGGCTCCTCGATTGGTATGCCATGATAAATGGAAGTGCAAACCATATCAGTTCATCTAGTTTGTGTGATTCAGCACATGCAACAAGCTAGCGGCTTCTGATTGACGTTTTTGAATCGCTTCTTGCAGGCACTGCCCTCAGAGTTCGTACGATGCCATGGTGACAAGTTTCGGAGATCTGTTATCCTTCGAGTCTCATCATCCAGAAAAGAGTGGCCTGTGCGACTCACCATTTCGGTATGTAATGTTAAACTTAGCGGAGGATGGAGAGCATTTGCCGATTTCAATAACCTCGTGGTAGGCGATTCCCTGCTTTTCTACCTGACGGCCATATCCGAGTTTGAAGTTTATGTATTTTCCAGCACCGGAAACCCTAAGAAACTCCCAGGCTCTCAACCAGCACCAAGGACAGGGACCTCCAATGGTTCCGAAAGTCCAAGGAAGAAAGCGAAGCAATGCAAAAGTGAGCCAGTGTCTGTTGAGGACGGCGTCGAAGGAGCAGTGACGTTGGAGGAAGCGACTGCACAGAGGCCTACGTCTCTGCAAAACGCATCCCCCAGCAAAGGCATCAAATCGGTAAGCAAGATGCACGTTGCTCATTCGCCTCACAGGTCTCAAGAATTAGGTCATCCTATCAATGTATTCCGATGGCTTTGATATCAGATTTTCCCCCTTGATGACTTCGCAGAAGAACGTGAAAGAAGAGCGCATTTCCTCTAAAGATCGCCACAAAAACAGTTCCAAGACGAAGCAAGAACTCGCACTCGACGAGGTCACGCATCCCGGCGCCAGCGGCGCAAGACACAATCCAAGAAACGAACACCAGGCTCTACGGCTCCAGGAGAATTTCCATCTTCCGGGATTCTATAAGAAGCTGACGGGCAGAAACGTCTGCAACGGCAGAAGGGCCGCTGACATGGTTAGCTCTGTTGTTTCTAGCTAATGTCCACGAACTGTGCCTAAAGATTAGTGTCGTGCAGGAGCTTCCTTTCGAGTTCTGGAAGGCATACCGGAGGCGGCTGGGCGCTGTGGTGAAGCTACAAGGGATTCACGAAGAGTCGGAGGCGCGACCTGTGTTTTGCTACCCGAGCTTCGGAAGACAAACGCGCGTCTTCTTGAGATCTGGATGGCAGGAATTCGTAAATGAGAATAATCTTGAAGTAGGGCAAGAGCTGAAGTACACTCTCATCACTGACTCCTACTTCGTGGTCAGAGAGGTGCAGTTGCCTCCACCCTGAAAGAATGCAGACAACCACGACAGAGTTGGGATTTGGACGAAGCAGAGTTGGATTTCCTTTTCAATTAGTTTGTACGAAATTTTAACTTGGCAGAGAGAGAAGCAGGTTGAGATTTCTGACGGAGACGGGCTTCACTCTCAAAAAAAACGATGACAACGTAACCAACTAACATTACTGCTCTTGCACCTTACTAAACCGTAGCCTGATTCTCCTTGTCTTTACACATATACAACAGTAGTACTTCAAATCCATAGATGCAACAGCTGCCTAACAACGTGACCTTCAAAACCGAACATGATCGCGTGCTACTTGTCGACTGAGGGCCTGTTTACACTAAGGTGAAGAAGTGCACCGGTCGGTCAAGAATTTCAGCCCAAGACATGGTTATTTGAGGCAAGGGACGATGTGCCGGAGAAGAGGAAAAGACAATAAAAAAATGTGTCAAGAGGTCTTGACCGGCCATAGTGTAACCACCTAGAGGAGAGGTGTACCGGATATCTTCATCGGACTACTTCACAAAATGGTCATAGCCGGCTATAGTAGAAACCTTACCGGATAATAAACGACCATTGTATTGAAATTTAAAAAAAAATTGTATTGATTAAAAAATAAAATATATTTGGCTATGTTTTGGAACTTCTTGCATAACATGAATTTTTTGAAAATGTTCCACCTCTATAAGACATCCAAATTAAGGTAAACAAGTAGCTAACATTATTTTCTTGATGATTTTTAAAGAAATTATGTGTCCATAGTGGAAAAATTCCATCCTTTAGAGAGTCAAAGCGGGCTGACCATGTAAAAAATGGTCCAACTTAATCTTTTTCCAAATTAAACATAACATTAGAGGACCATGCAATACTATGGAGTGGAGCATGTTAACCCCTAAAGGACCATGACCACTTTCGCTCTAAAACCAATCCAAAACTGTCACTGCCATAAGATCTTTAAAAAGACTTCATTATGAACATACCGTAAAATTTTGGTTGCAATCCACCGCACGGATTGATAGATTAAATTAGTGTTTGAAGTCAAAACAATGGTTCATTTTCTTCCCTGCGTTGAGTAGATCAGCAGACTTTGACTTCACTTGTAAAAAAGGGGTGTAGCATATTAAAAACAAGTGTGCAAGGAGTGGAGGTTCAAAAGTTGCCATTTCACGTTTTATTTTTTTGTGAACTACGTATGTATTCGAATGATAATCCAAACGGTCAATAAGAAGGTTTTCACCACATATTGTTGTTGAAAAAATAAAAAGTGAAAAATATGAAGATCTCTAGGTTTTATGTAGAAAAGATGAATTTTTTTCCCCTGTTGCCTGAAAATGTGTGAAAATGATTGACTTGGAATAAAATGCCTTTTTACACTAAAGACAAGGATTTTTTTGAAAATTTCCGAAAAAGGAAATATTCTTTGTATATGTGAAAAATCTCAATGTCAATAGAAACTTTTGTCAAAAATTTTGGAGGTGCCCGGAGTCCCCACTTTTGGCTTTAAGTGGTACTAACTTTCAAACCACAAATCCATTATATATATATATATATATATATATATATATATATATATATATATATATCCACGAAGCTCTTATCAAATCCTATCTTGGAAAAAAAAATCAATTAAAAAGGATTTTTTTTCGAATTGTAGATACATGCCCAAAATCCAAGATGACCCCGGAGGGACGTTTGGTTCCTTAGGGATTAAAATGCCTAGAAAGAAGCCCTAAACCTTCAAAAATGACCTTGGAATGTTTAGGACTGCACATGCGTAGGTAGTGTAGGATGAGAATAGAAGCATTGGATGAATATTTTATTCAAGTTGGAGTTCTCCGGAGGTCATGTTTCTTGTCCGAGGCTTTGAGCTCGCCCAAGAAACTTGACCTCCGGAGAACCTCCCCTCCAAAAAGTGTCGCCACATTCGCAGCCATGTCATTTTTTCATCCATGCACAAAGTTCTCCACCGGAGGACTCTTGGCCGTAGTGTAAACCCCCATCGGAGAAGAGCGTCACTATTGGCCAATCAAATTTCAGAATTCCTCTAGAATTCATGACCGGTGGACTTCTCCACCATAATGTAAACTGGCCCTCAATCAACTTGTTCGTGCTAAGGTGACAGATTTGGTGTGCGGCGGCGTCAGAGGCTATTTCGGCAAAGCCCAGGTACACTAAAGATGGCATTTAGTGTAGTGGACACTAAATGCAAATCCATACACTAGTTGTCAACTTTACAATTAGTGTAGTGACAAAACTATACACTAAATGTCAACTACTACACTAAATATTGATTCTAGTAAATAGTGGAACTTAGGTTTTTTTACATGTGGACATTTAGTGTATGAAACATAGAAAATGATTTTGTGCACATTTCGAGCATCAAAGTAAAGAAGGTTACGAGTGCATTGAAAAAAAAACAATTCGCAAAACAAAGATTGGAAAAAATATAATGTGAAAATGGAACAAAAAAGAAATCCCAAAAGTGGAAAAAAATAGAATGTGCATATGGAAGGAAATGAATTTGCAAAAATAAGATTGGAAAAATAAGAAATTGGAATTCAAAGGAAAGTGAGAAAAGAAAGATATATTAGAATTTAAAAAAAAAAGAAGATATAATATAAATAAAACTAAATAAATATTAAATAAACAAACATTCAATAAATGTAGAATACTTATTAAGTATATTAATTAAATAGAATACTGAATATATTCATTATGTAGAATATTGGATACTAAAATAATAAATATTAAATAATGAAATTGATTAAAAAAACAAACATTAAATAATCATGGATCATGATAAATGAATATATATCAAAATTAAATATTCACAAAACTTACAAATATACAAAAGTGTTATACTATATTTTTGAAATATTAAAATTTCCATAAAAATCATTATATAAAGTCTATATTCATCAAATATTCACAAATATTCACTAAATATCAATTACGTACTAAGTAAATATGATCTAAATACTAAGTAAATATTTATTAAATTTATATTAAAAACTAACTGAATATCATTTAAATATTGATTACATATTAAGTGAATGTGAATCAAATATTAGTTAAATACTCATCAAAGATTCATTAAATATTCAGTACATATTCATGAAATACGAAGTACATATTAATTACATATTTATTCAATATTAAAAAATATTCATAGATAGTCATGAAACATTCATTTAATATTTATTTAATATTCATTGTTTACTCATTGAATATTCATAAATGATCATTTACATATTTAAATATTATTTGCATACTAATGAATATATTTAAATATTAAAAAATATATATTTCAGTATAATTTTAAAATATTTTAATATTATATGAATATTTAATGAGTATTTTAGTATTACATGGATATATAATATAATTTATAAATATTTATAAATATTCATATTTAAAGTTTTATGTAATATTTTAAAATATTAAATAAGCATTCATTATATATTGTTTAAATATCAAATATTCATTATTTATATATAATGAATATTTAATTTTTAATATTTTAATATTATTTTATGAACTTCTTAACAAATTTATGTGCTATGGTAGGTGGTTGATTGGGAATTAAAACTAATTATCAATTGTTTTAGAAATAGTGTACTAAAGTAGGTGGATGATTGGGGGTTGTTAATTGTTTTAGAAATACAGTCTAACCTTGTTAATATCACACCCTCCGTTTCACCCAAAAGTGTGATATTATCAAGGTGTGACAATTTTGATAATATCACATTTGGCAATTTTAGGCAAAATGTGATATTATAAAAAAAAATCCCCAAAAAATCCAAAAAAAACTAGAAAATTAAATAAAACAACAAACTATCATACACTTGGTTTTCCAACTTGAATAAATCACCAATAGATGCCATAACTCACAAAAACCAAAGAAATGAATCACTTTTAGTTAGTGACATCCATATTAGAACATAACAAGCTAGTAAATTCATTGAGACCTAACATAAATTATTTATCTCACCTCATGTGAAATAATCATTGAGACATAGTAGGTGACAAGGTGTAACGTATATAAATTATGTTAGGTCTCAGGTTTAGCACTCCCTCCTCCAGCAAGTCTCAATTATAAAAATATAGTACACTCTGGAAGGAGCGGCTTTTTCTTCATCTGAATTTTTGTTTGTTAAAACTCTATAGGAAACTCCGGATCAGAGCCTAAGCTAACAACGCATATAATTCTTCATGGTGATCCACCGCTCAGGCCCATTTCTACCTCAAAGGCCTTCATAGCAATCCACAATCACAACCCGAGCTAATCAATCCACCACTGCAGTAATGTACCACCCTAAAGATCACACATGATTCCTACACCTAGTAACAATTTGTTAGCAATTTACAAATTCAGGGGCCGTTGTAGTACCAGGAAAAAATCGCTACTCCCACATGAGCAGAATTGTAACTCAAGTCGTTGGGGGTGTGCAGCAGGTCGCTGCAGCAAATGGGTCGCTGCTTTGTTTCGGAAAACCAACAATCGGTTCGCAGTGATCCAGGGGCTTTACAACAAAGGCACCTCGGAAACCAGACGAAAGAAGGTTCTGGATTCTCTGAAGAAAGACATCTGCAAGTCCCAGAATGACATTGAGATTTACTGTGATTGCTACGCGTTGCCAGAAGCCATGATTGAGATGATGATTCAACCCAACGACTTGCGACCTGCGACCCAACGACTTGATCGCATCCTCCACACTCCAACGACCTGCGACCCAACTTGCGGACTTATCACGACCCCACCTTTACAATCCGGCATAGCTTGCAGATACCCTCGGGACAATGCCACCGCAAGGAAACTCTCAGGAAAACGGCCGTCGCAAGGAAACCCACATATTCCCCAGAGTCATGCTGGTTCGAGCTCGAAACCCTCGCACTTCCGAGAACTCTCGTCCTCACCAATATCTATGATTTGCCCATATTTTTCATCCACAAATCACCCTCACTTGTACTTACAGTACAACATTCCGACGAGATAGGACATCATCTATGCTTATTCATCCATCCATTTTTTATATTGTCACACTTACACTACAGATTTTGAAAAAAAAAAGTGATATTATCAAGGGTGATAGTGATATTAACAAGGGAGTTTTACACTACGAAAATCTGTTTCAAGGTTTTGGGTGACAATATCAAGGTGTTCTATTAACAAGTGTGATATTATCAAGGTTAGCCTGTAGTGTACTAAGGTAGGTGGATGATTGGTAGTTATTATAAATGACAATGGCGGCTATCACTAATTGCCAACTTGTTCACAAATAGTATTCTAGGGTAATTACACTATTCGTACCATTACACTAAATGCCATCTTTAGTGTAGCGTTGTCTATGACGAGGGACGGTGCTTGGTGCCGAGCTTTACAATGAGCAGACTGTTAATTCACGAGTGTGCATTGGTTGCAGTTTCGAGAGACAAGCGAGGGGACGACGGTGATAGAGTAGTGGCTGTACAAACAGAATCCCATGGTGCACATGACGCGTGAGGCGTTCGCAGCGTTCACGGAGGCGCTCTTCTGGGACATCGTGAAGGGGATTGAAAGTGGCGCCCGAAGACTTGCTGCTAGGCTCACCCCGCTACCTGCTCCTCAAGAGGTCGCCGCAACACAATGATCGCCGTCACAACCAGTCATGAATCCTTCACATATTTTGAAGAAATCATCAATCGCAGTGATTCATGATTTTTCATATGTAGTATATTCATCGCCGTAGATTTTACGTACCGTACATGTAGTCTATTCATCTATATCTAAATGAAAAATTTGTAGACTTACGTACCTTGATGAATATGCCTTGCACATCACGTCAAGGCTCAACAACGTGTTTATACTTGGGGCCGGTTTATATTTGGAGCTGGATTAAGGGCTGGCCGGAATTCTCCAAGTTTCAACCACTAGGGTCTCTCAATCTCTCAAAATCCAAGCCAAGAGCTTTATACTTGGGGCTGGCTGGAACTACATTTCATCCTATGTGTCGCCTTAGGTGGCATGGTTTTGGCGCCAAACCTTCCGATCCCAAGGGAGCAATCGGGACGAGGTTTGGGTTGGCCCAAACTCCCATTTAGGGCCGGATTCGGTTCCTCCGTTGGATCCTTCAAATCCCTACCGTCAATTAATAAAAAAATTATTTTATTTTTTATTTTTTATTTTTTGTTTTGAAAAAATTATTTATTATTTCGAAAAAAATAATTCTTATTTCGATTTTTTTTTTAATTTCGAAAAAATATATTGTTATTTCGAAAAATAAAAATTTGAAATGTAGTAAGGAAAGAAAACATATAAAGTAAATATATGAAACCTATTTTTCTTTAAACTAGGAAAGAAACAAAGACAAAAGCTTGACACATGTGCTTCTATAATTTTTAGTTGAGCCTTATGAAAATCTAAGAATTTTAAGACACTAAAAAATTGGGAATTTAGCCCTAGAATCCGGCCCCAACACTTTACATTGACTAGGGTCAAGACGATGAATTTGAAATCGGGCCCTAGAATCCGGCCTCAATGCTTTACATTATTTGGGGCCGGATGGAAGAATTGGGGCCGGATTGAAGGCAAATCCGGCCGGCCTTCCATCCGACCCCAGGCCTAATGTAAACCGGCCCTTACATTGTGAAGATTTACAGCTCTGATTTACTTCAGAAAGCCCCAGAAGAAGCCATGCAATGTACTGTACAAGCAAGAGTAAATCTACCCTGCAAAGTAAAAGCAAGAGTGAGTCTACCCTGCAAAGTAAAAGCAAGAGTAAATTTACCATTCAAAATAAAAGCAAGAAGCCATGCAAAGTAAAAGCAAGAGTAGATTTACCATTCAAAGTAAAAGCAAGAAGCCATGCAAAGTAAAAGCAAGAGTAGATTTACCATTCAAAGTAAAAGCAAGAAGCCATGCAAAGTAAAAGCAAGAGTAGATTTACCATTCAAAGTAAAAGCAAGAAGCCATGCAAAGTAAAAGCAAGAAGCCATGCAAAGTAAAAGCAAGAGTGAGTCTACCCTGCAAAGTAAAAGCAAGAAGCCATGCAAAGTAAAATAGCCATGCAAACTATACTTCAAAGCTATTTAATAAGTACACATCGATGCCATTGAGTTAAGTTACTCTTGTTTGTCCCTTCAAAGATTTTTTAGGGAGAATGAAGTGTAAACTTCGCTGGAACTTGAGTCCCATTATGTGCTTTGAGAAGATGTTATCATGCAGCATCTGAGTGGCAGTAAGAACGTTTGACTCTTCCTTGAATACTTGATACAGTAGTGAGGACAGGCTTATGAATTTGAGGTGAGCAGGTACTATTCAAGGAGGTGACGTATGTGACGAAGTTAGAGTTCTCCATGGAGGAATACGAAATAGGCTCGGAATTGGGCTTTGGATCATTTGGGAAAGTCTATCGGGCCACTCATACAACAACGGGGGAGGTGGTGGCCATCAAACAGTTGAATAAATGTTATGCATCATGGGAGGAGTGCAGTAGGCTGCCCGAAGTGCAAACCCTCGTATCGTTGAACGGCCATCCCAACATCATTAAGGTCAACCACTTTATCTATGAGCGCGAAACCTTTTCCTTTGTTTTCGAGTACATGACAGATGACCTTCTCCACATCATTCAAAAAAAGGGGGAGCCATTCTCTGAAGATACGGTGCGCCATTGCATGATGCAAATCTTACGAGGTGTAGAGTACATGCACAAGTCCGGGTACATCCACCGAGACTTGAAGCCTGAGAATGTATTGGTTTCCAAGGATGGTGTCCTCAAGGTGGCGGATCTGGGCATGGCAACGGAAATGGGGGATGGGCCTCCATACGAAAGCCATGTGGGCACTCGTTTGTACCGGGCCCCGGAGATCTTGTTGCAAATTTCAAACCACGGGTCTTTCTATGGTGCGCCAAGCGATATGTGGTCCGTGGGAGTCATCATGGCGGATCTCTTGACCGGTTCCTCACTTTTCACAGGAAAGACCGACTTGGATCAAGTGAGAAGGATGTGTGAGGTGCTTGGAGCTCCTAATGAGAGGTCATGGCCGGATGGAATGGTGATGGCCAAGGCTCGCCGCTTGAGGTTTCCAAAAGCAGCGCCAACTACCCCTTTGCATTTGAAGTTGGTAGGTTCGAGTCCAGAGGCAATCAACTTGGTATCTGCCTTGTGCTCTTGGGACCCAGAGACAAGGCTCACTGCTTCCAGTGCCCTTGAGCACCCATTTTTCCAAACAGGTCAATTACGAAATGATATAGTTGATTTCTAGTGGCAGTTGTCAGAGTTTAAGAATTACTTGTAGTTGTTACGATATTGTAAATCGTTGAGGTGAATTTAGAGGGGAGAGTGAAAGGAGAGAAAATGGAGAGATGAAACTTACTTGAGGTAGTCCTCTCTGTATTTGGCAAATTCGGTAGTTACCAATTGTCAATTGATAGTATAAGTGAAGGCTTCAAAAAAAGGTAAACATCTCACTCCAAGCAGTATTTTTTAAACCTTGTGTGTTTCATTCGTTTGTGCAACCATTTCTCTACTTCTATTGAACTTCAATACTACCTAAATCCAAAATGCAGGAGTCAGGGAGCAAATAATTGGATGAAAGGGGAAAGATTGATATAAAGAGCTGTACGAAAAGGAGTAGATTTTAGAATCACAACAACCCAATCATGCCCCAGATTTGCAACCATTGCAAACTTATAAAGAGCAATGCAAAATTTTATCTAAGGTAAGCCCCCCGAATAACCAACAAAAACCCATAGCCAACACCTTTAAAATTGGGGTATATCCAACCCACTTCCATCCCATTACCACCAACTCAGTTCCAAATGGAGGTTTGCTATTAGTCAAGACCCTTACTTTTGGTCGTTGGTTGTGGGGGGTACCTACTACTGGCCACCCACTAAACATGACTGCACAGTTTGAAAATTCATAACTAATTCAATTTTCATCGGAAAAATATGAAATCACTTGGGTTGGAATTGCAATTCTATTGGTTATCACTGAAAAATAATAGCATAATTATCTCCTCTCTCCATATATGCACATTCCTTAACTTGTCGGTTTTAGGGGGGCTTACCTTATATGCCATCTTAGCTGTTGTGACCTCATCAGTTAGTGCACATTCCTTAACTTGTCGGTTTTAGGGGGGCTTACCTTATATGCCATCTTAGCTGTTGTGACCTCATCAGTTAGTGGTAGTTCAGTTCAAGAGTGTGTTCAATGTGTGAAAATCAAATGTCTATCACAGAAGAGAAGCTCAAGGTTTTATATCACAGAAGAGAAGCTCAAGGTTTTATATCACAGAAGAGAAGCTCAAGGTTTTTTTTATCACAGAAGAGAAGCTCAAGTTTTTTGAAATCAGAAAGGAAATGTGGAGTGCATGTTGCTAATCACATGATACTAAGTTGATTGCATTGATCTGATGAGATGGTGGGATACAGATCACGCATATGGTGTTGCTCCGGCGTTTAAGGGTTAACCCCTAAGGTACTAAGACAGTTTTACACCAAAAACATTTCAAAATTAATGGATTCTAGTGCAATGAATAAAGAAGGTAACAAAAAAATTTATTTTTAGTTCTGACCGTAGGATCTCAATAAAGGCTTATTAAGTAATACATGTTCAAAATTTCATAAACTTTGACCGCACGGATTGAAAGATTATAGTGTTTGAAGTCAAGCAAATGGTTCATTTTCTTCCCTGCGTTTAGTGGATCAGCAGACTTTGACTTCAGTTGGTGTCAAGAAATTTCACTACACAAGGTCTAAATCTATTACCATCTTGTTAAGCATGACGTTAGCTCCTTACACACCAATTTTTAGAGGTAGAGACAGGGTGTAGCATATTCAAAACAAGTGAGCAAGGAGTGGAGGCTCAAAATTTGATAATTCACACTTTAATTTTTTTTGAACTTAATATGTTTTCGATTGATAATCCGAATGGTCAATAAGAAGGTTTACATTACATATTGTTGTGGAAAAAATAAAAAGTGAAAAATATGAAGATCTCTAGGTTTTATGTGGAAAAGAAGAAGTTTTTTTGGTACCTTGCCCAACAATGAGTGACAATGTGTGAAAATGTTTGACTTGGGTTGGTATGCTATTTTTCACTAAAGACAAGAAATTTTTTTTGACAACATGAAGGGAGATAATATTACTTGCGAGTACTCAAAATCTCACTTTCAATAGAGTGTCCTATCAAAAGTTTTTGGAGGTGCCCGAGGTGCCCGCCCTCCCCATTTAAAATTCAAAACCCTATAACTTTTACATCAAATGTCCAATTTAGGAAAAAAATTGTTTTCCCACTAAGGTCTTGGTAATGTCTTTCTATAGTAAAAATTTCAAAGTGGAATGTTGGAAATTGACACCATAGGAACCTGACCGATTTTTCAAAAAGCCAAATTTGGACACTTGGTCCTTTAGGGGTTAAGGTAGAGGCACCCAATTCCGATTGGCCACCCAATTCCGATCAGTGGAGTATGCATGGAATGGTGCATGAAGCGACCCAAAACCGATAACTCAAAATCTGAAAACTCCTGCCATTATTGGCATTGGGTCATGAAGTGTGCAATTTTGGGTTGCTCCACCTCAATTAAGCTCTCATTGGTGGCCTTGCCTTGAAAGTCGAACAAGGCCGATCAACATTGGATACCTCCATGAGTTGGTTATCTATGGCATGTCTTCTTTCTTTTTACTCACTCTCACATAGGGCCGCTTCACACTTGGTGGCCAAGTCGAGTGGCTGTCGATTTCCATCACTGAGATTGCTAGAATGCCCAAAGTCTGGACTCTGGGCCTTCACACTTGTGCCCAAACTTCAAAGGCCGTTGTCCTACATGGCAACACTTTTGGGTTGTTTTGGCGCCAAAGCGATGGCCTCTCGAGCAGAACTTGGATCGCCCATTTTAGTTGACCCAAACTACAATCGAGAGTCCGTCGAATTTTTTAATAGAATAATAAAAAACTGACAAGATCTAGACCGTAAGATCAAAATGGCAGATTTTTTGGGGGTAAGTGGAAATGGCCGTTTTTTCTCAAGAAGTAAAAGTGGTTGTCTCTCTCCTTCTCTTGCTCTCTCTCTTCCATTGTTTTGCGACATTTTTTTGGGTTGGCGATTTTTTGAGCTGTTGGTGTTTTCGATGTCGGTTTTTTTTTTTGCGCAATTTTCAAAGATAGATCGTTTTTCTCAAAACCTCCACTACTGTAGCAAGGGAAGCCTCGGGGTGCAGAATTTTTTTGGGCCCAATTTGTATGGCGCATTTGAATTCTTTTCAGCTCAAGTTAGAGAGCAAGTGATAGAAAGAGTGGAAATGGAAAGGATTGAAGAGAAGGATGTTGATAGAGAGGAGTGTGAAATTATAGGGTCCTAAAAAAAAGAGCTGCTCTAAAAAAGAAGGCTGCTCCAAAGAAGAAGATTGCAAAAGAAGTGGTGGTCAAAGTTAAAGGAGAAGAAGGACACCAAACTTGGTTGGATTTGGAGGTCCTTCAATTGATTGCATTAAAGGGAGAGATGGAGCCCGAATTTTGAGAGAAACCACAAGAAACAAGGTAAATTTTATAAACCCTAAACCCTAAATTTTTTTAAACATAGGTTTTTTGCAAAAGCTTTGTGGGGGTTGTGAGGCTAATTGGAGGCCTTAAGGCCTTTGCCTTTGGGCGCCGGCACCCGGCCACCACGGCCCCCCTTTCCCCCCATTGGAGGGGCATTGAGGTCGTTGGGATTTGAACCCTAGTCTCCTCCTTACCACCCATAGCACCTCTACATCCCTAGTCTCCTCCTTACCACCCGGTAGCACCCCTACATTCCTACCTACCTCCTTGGATGTACAGTAGGGTGACATTCAAATTGGCGTTTGGGCAATTCCAGGGATGGTGTCCCACACTGCTGCCAACTTTGACGCCCTCCACAGGGCTGAAAAATTGTTCTTTTACCCTGAAATTTTGGGAACAACATCACCTCTATGTTAAAAACATGCATAACAAATTTCAAGTCCAGAGGACTTATAAAACAAAAGATATTAAAAATTAACCACCATGGGGTAGCTGTGAGAAAAGTTTCTCAACCGCCAACTTTGACACCATCCCAAGGATTGAGGAAATTTTTTTTGCCCATGGAATTTTTGGAGTGAGAACACCTTTATGTTGATTACGTGTGTGGAAATTTTCAAGTCCAAAAAATGCACAAAAAAAATCACATCCCAAATCTACCAACATGTGTAATTGTGAGAAAAAAAGGGGAAAACCATTTTACTACTTCCAACTTTGACACCCTCCCTAGGATTGAGGGTTTGTTATTTCAACATGAAATTTTTGACACATGGTAACCTTTATGTTGATAACATGTGGGAAAATTTTCAAGGCCAAAAAATGTATTCAAAATAAGATATTCAAAATCTACTAACATGGGGGTTAGTTGTGAGAAAAGTTTCACAGCTGCCCACTTTGACACCCTCCCAAGAATTCAAAAAAATTTATTTGTCCATGAAATTTTGGGTATGAAGTCACCTTCACGTCAAATACAAGTGTGGAAAATTTCAAAATCCAAAAGATTTACACAAAAAACATATACCAAGTCTACCAACATGTATTGTTGTGACAAACAAAGGGGAAAGTTTACCACTACTTCCAACTTCAACACCCTTCCTAGGATTGAGTTTTTGTTGATACATAATGAAATTTTGGCCACAAGATCATCTCTATATTGGTAACATATGAGATAGATTTCAAAGCCAAAAGATGTATATACAAAAAAAAATTATTCCATATCTACCAATGTTTGTAGCAATGAGAAACTATATTGAAAGGGCATATTGAGAATGTCAAATTATCTTTGACACCTCATACTCTTCATTGATTTTATTCATGTGACTAAGCTACCAAACATAAATGCATCTTGAAAAGATCAATGAAATCTACATGTAGAATTGCAGAGTTGTTTTGTGTAGAAGAATCCACTTGTCATAAGGTTTGGTGTGCATTATGCACGTATGACGAGTTTCTCCTCCAAATATCTGTTGAGCACTATGTAAAGGAAATGTTGTGTGTATTTTGTCATGTGATTTGTAATAGAGTGAATGTTGAGATGGTATTGAGTGGACATATTAGATATGGGCTGAGTGTTGTTGACTGATTGAGTAGACAAATCACATATGGGCTGATCCATTGAGTGGGCATATCACATATGGGCTGATTTATTGAGTGGATATATATTTTTTTTTTTGTTGAGTGTTGTTGACTAGTTTACTGAGTGTTGACGAATCACATGTGGCATGAGTATGTCCAAGAGTATTTTTTGGTTCACTCAATTGATGCACATGCCATGGTTATCATCTAATGCACATGCCAATGTGAGTGTTATGTTGTTGATTGATTTATTTAGTGCATATGCCATAAGCTGAGTCCTTTGTGTTTATTGAATTATATAATCCAATTGCCATAGGTTGAGTGTTATATTGATTACTTATTGAAGAGCATTTAGTATTGTATCAACATCATAAAAAATAGTCTATAATGGCAATTTCAGATGAAATCCGTGCTTGCATTATAGGTTTGAGTGAGGGAGGAAATACAGGAGTTCAAATTGCAGCCATCACTGGAGTTTCTGTTGGAACAGTTCAGAGGTTAGTAAAAATGTTTAAAGAAGATGGAACTTATAAGCGCAAACCTTGCGGTGGAAGTCACGCTAAAAAACTTAGTGAGAGAGATGTGAATAATATTGTGCGTTATGCAAAAACTCATCGTCGTTCCTCGGTCTCAGAGATTACTAATATGTGCCGTACTCAAGTGTGTAGACGTACTATTCAAAGGGTATTACATAAAAGTGGTATTTTTAGTCGAATTGCAGTCAAAAAACCTTTCTTGACATCCCATCACATGTCTCAACGGTTAGCTTTTGCTCAGAAGTACCATGGATGGAGTCCAAAAGAGTGGGAGCGTATTGTTTGGACAGATGAATCTACTTTTGAGATTGGAAAAAGTTCTCGGCAAATTCATGTTTGGAGAAGTGCATATGAGCGTTATTCATCAAGTTGTATAGTTCCTACTTTTAAAAGTGGACGGACATCTTTGATGATTTGCGGTGCATTTGCTGGAGGACAAAAGTCACAACTTGTCTTTATGCCAAAAACTCAACGTTCTGCTAAAGATTTTGTTGAAGTGGTCTACGATGGCGAATTGATTCATTTCTTGAGTAGGCTTCCAGAAGGAGTGCTAATGGAAGATGGTGCACCTGTTCATCATAGCAAAACATGTGAAGAATGGAGACAAACCCACCAACTCGAAAAGCTCAATTGGCCTGCAAACTCTCCCGATCTCAATCCAATCGAGAATGTCTGGAGGATGCTAAAAGATGTTGTGCAACATGGCAAGGAATGCCCTAGAAACTTAGAAGTGATGAAGGTAGTTCTTGAAAAAGAGTGGAATTTGGTTAGTGGTACAAAGCTCCTTCAACTATGTCATTCTATGCCCTCAAGGTTACAAGCGGTGATTGATGCTAATGGAGGACATACACGTTGGTAGATATGGAATAATTTTTTTTTGTATATACATCTTTTGGCTTTGAAATCTATCTCATATGTTACCAATATAGAGATGATCTTGTGGCCAAAATTTCATTATGTATCAACAAAAACTCAATCCTAGGAAGGGTGTTGAAGTTGGAAGTAGTGGTAAACTTTCCCCTTTGTTTGTCACAACAATACATGTTGGTAGACTTGGTATATGTTTTTTGTGTAAATCTTTTGGATTTTGAAATTTTCCACACTTGTATTTGACGTGAAGGTGACTTCATACCCAAAATTTCATGGACAAATAAATTTTTTTGAATTCTTGGGAGGGTGTCAAAGTGGGCAGCTGTGAAACTTTTCTCACAACTAACCCCCATGTTAGTAGATTTTGAATATCTTATTTTGAATACATTTTTTGGCCTTGAAAATTTTCCCACATGTTATCAACATAAAGGTTACCATGTGTCAAAAATTTCATGTTGAAATAACAAACCCTCAATCCTAGGGAGGGTGTCAAAGTTGGAAGTAGTAAAATGGTTTTCCCCTTTTTTTCTCACAATTACACATGTTGGTAGATTTGGGATGTGATTTTTTTTGTGCATTTTTTGGACTTGAAAATTTCCACACACGTAATCAACATAAAGGTGTTCTCACTCCAAAAATTCCATGGGCAAAAAAAATTTCCTCAATCCTTGGGATGGTGTCAAAGTTGGCGGTTGAGAAACTTTTCTCACAGCTACCCCATGGTGGTTAATTTTTAATATCTTTTGTTTTATAAGTCCTCTGGACTTGAAATTTGTTATGCATGTTTTTAACATAGAGGTGATGTTGTTCCCAAAATTTCAGGGTAAAAGAACAATTTTTCAGCCCTGTGGAGGGCGTCAAAGTTGGCAGCAGTGTGGGACACCATCCCTGGAATTGCCCAAACGCCAATTTGAATGTCACCCTACTGTACAACAATGTGATTCACCTCCTTCTTTGGCAATGCTTTAGCTCTCTACATGTGTTGTAATTGTTCTTCCACTCACATTTTTGAGCATTTTGACTAATTTTTTGATTGTTTTGAGTGTAGGAATCGACACATGGGTGCAGTTACATGCAAGGATGGTCGTAATGCTTCCAAAATTCAACCGCACGGCCACGGCATACCGCAAGAAATTCACTCAAGTATTTGTTGCTTACAAAGAAGACAAATTGGCTAATGGAATTTCAGACAACAACCGTCAAGAAAGCAAATTCTATGATGCGATGGACGAGTGGTATCATCAAGCCGGACAAGTGTTCAAGCATGTTTCGGCTACAATTAATGACAACAATGATTTTATGGCCGACTCTCCTTCCCAAGTGGATAGTGTGCCATCATCGACACCATCTTCAACAACACCATCATCATCTTCAAAAGGTAAGCACGATTTTCACGAGAGATTCCTAGAGATATTTGAGAAAATGGCAGAAACTAGTGTAGGATTAATGCAACTCCTGCAACTCCATCTCTGCATCCTTCGCCCATTCCATGTTGAATTCGTCATTTTCTATCATACACAAATTATGGAGACATAATGCAACAGTTACCACATCCGGTACATTTTGAAGCAACATGTCAATTCGTTTCACTTATATACGCCATCTACCCTTTAAAATGCCAAATGCCCTTTCAACCGCCAATTGAGTGCTCGATTGGATAAAGTTCCAATGAGCCTTTTTCCTAGGCAAACCTTCCCTCTCTCCTTTGAATGGTGAATAAAGCCAAGGCCGCATAGGATATGCGGCATCACCTATAAACTGAAAAGGTAAAAATGAACCCCTCATGGTTTTCTTCCCTATTTCTGATTTCTGAAATAAAGCCTAATCATGAATTCTTCCAGTCCATCCAAAGTCATAGTCCCAAAACTTACATTCCGCATCTACAACCCCTTGGAGTAAACATGAAAAAATCCTTTTCTACAATAATAAGCTACAAGATCTTGAGATGGTGCTAGGATAGGAATATCACTTTCATCTATTGCACCTAATATGAAGGGTATGTCGTGTAATGCTTCAAAACCCAAAGCAATCTCCCTCATCATTGTAAGTGTGGGCTTCTTAAAAACCAATGGTCGTAAATGAATTCTAATTGCTTCACAACATTCCCTCACAATCACTCAAGTAGTACTTAAACCTATTCCAAATAAATCACCAATCATGGCTAAAGTATTTCTTGTTGCCAATCGCAATAACGTTATAGCGAGCCTACATTCGACGGTAATACTCTTCCTAAGTTTTGTATATTTTCTCCTCAAAATAGACCCCAAAAGATTACACAAATATTTAAAAGTGGAGGACTTACCCTCATTCGCTTTTGAAACTCTCTCTCCAAATAAGACCCCATAAGACTATGCTCCAAAAAACCTCCATACCTTTAAAATTGCCAACAAGACCTCCCAAAATCCACCCTCCGTCTTTGAGCCATAAAACCTCCATCTTTATCATTTGAAAATTTTGTTGAAATATTGCAAGTTTTTGCATTGCCAAGATGCCCACTATAACATACTTCATCATCATAAACACCGAAAGAAGAACAAGGATACGTTCCCTTCTAGAATCCATGGTAAAAGAATGAGAGATAAGTAAATTTCAGCAAATTGCTCCATTTATATCGTAAGAAATGAATGGAATCTTGGCAAATGGTATAGGGTTTGGCCACTCGACTTGGCCTTTGGGGCTTCACACCACGACCGGCCAAACCTTCAATCTATATTATTTAATGTATTCTTTTGCCAAAAAGTTTGGCCTCTCGCCATAGTTTGGCCACTCATTTTGACGGACGGTCACTCGACTTGGGCATAGTGTGAAGCGGCCCTTATTGGCATTGGGCAAAGGAGGGCACCAAATCTCACCTACTGTAGAGTTTGATTATGGGCTCCGGTGGTTTCTGGGCTTCGGAATTCTATTTCAACTGCAAATCTTTGAGGTTAAATTTGAGAAAATATTTGTTGAGTTTCATTCTTGATTCCACATCTTTCTACATAAATGTTTTTGACACACATTGTCATTCGAGTCCCCAACTGGCTTAAGTGATCCAAATTGGGTGCCTCTACCTTACTAATTGTACAAAAAAATGACTCATGCGCAACCATTTGCTCCAAAATTGAGATAATGATTCCAGAGATTGTGCACCATTAAATTCTGATATCTAACAGGTGTATCTGAATCCTTTTCCTGTAGACATTGATAAAAGAAGTTGATAAACAAATACTGAATTCAAGTCGGACTTCTACATAAGGCACCCAGTTTCGATCACTTAAGCTAGTTGGGGATTCAAATGACATTGTATGTCCAAAACATTTATGTAGAAAGATGCAGAATTAGGAATGAAACTCAACAAATATTTTTTCAAATTTAATCACAAAGATTTGGAACTGATTTAGAATTTAAAAGCCCAAAAACCACAGGAGCTCATAATCAAACTCTAGAGTAGGTGAGATTTGGTGCCTTCCTTTGCCCAATGCCAAAAAGTTAGAGTGAGTAAAAAGAGAGAAAACATGCCATGGATAACCAACTCATGGAGGTACCCAATGCTGATCGGCCTTGTTTTACTTTCGAGGCAATGCCACGGATGAGAGCTCAATTAAGGTGGAGCAACCCAAAATTGCACACTTCATGACCCAATGCCGATAATGACTAGGGTTTTTAGATTTTGTGAGTTATCGGTTTTGGATTGCTTCATGCACCATTTCATGCATTTGCCATTTTCATGCACCATGTCATGCATACTCTACTAATCGGAATTGGGTGGTTGACCGGAATTGGATGCCTCTATGTTAGTACACTTGAGTATTTTCAGTGGAAACCAAAGTACCACATTAACCCTTAATCCCTCAAAGGACCAAGGCAATTTTTCCTCAAAAACACTCCAAAACTGCCATTTTCAGCACATTCAACACAAAATGATTTAAAAATCATTTTTTTGAAAATTGAACCGTAGGATCTTGTACTAGACTTGTACGAAAGTGTGGTAAAAATTTAGGTAAGTTTGATTGCACGGATTGAAAGATATTAGCCTTTGAAAAGCGACATAATCTCTTTTTCAGGTCATACCATACACCTTCAACAAACTTCGACCACCTTCTATGGCAACTTTTAGCACTACGGTGTCGAGTAGCGAGAGTTTTTCTTTGGGAAATCGCGGAGATCCTAGCTGTTGCTAGAAATGGTTTGAGAACAAAGATTGTCTCCAAATAAATCTCTAGTCTTGACTACCAAATCCTCTTGTCTTCAAATCTTTAATCTTCATTCTTCAATCTTCAATCTTCAAATTCCTCCCCGTTGGCCTATCATGTGGTGGCTCTAAAGGGTTAATGGTAAGGGTAGGTGATAAGAAACCACGGCCTCGGACGGGTAAAACGGGACAGTCAAACCACGAGCTGACCGTCCGAAAGATTGGCTCCTAAACTTCAAACCCACGGTGACCAGCAATCGCGCCTCACCGGTGGAAATAACATAAACACGACCGTGTGCGCCATTAACCCCACTTCGCCGCAACAAAGTTTACGAAGCAGAATTGAAAAAAACAACTAGCCTCCAAAACCGGCTGGGAATAACAAATAATGACAACGAGCCTCCAAAGCCGGCTAGGAATAACAAAGCCACAAGCCACAACACGCGAGTCTTCTTGTCTTCTTATCTTCAAGTCTTCATGTCTTCATTCTTCAAGTCTTGAAGTGTTCAAAAACACAAAAGACCTCCTAAAGTTCTTTACCACACTAGCTGCGAGCTTCAGATTGATGCCACAGATGATTCAAGCCTCCAAATGCCAAGTGCTATAACTTTTTGGAAAGTTGGTGCAATAAGCTAACACCCTCCAAAATCTCAGGTTATTCTAAACTACATTCTAAAAGTTATGGAGGTTCAAAGTTTGTGCCTTCTTATGTCGATGGCAGCAAACCCTCTCCAACTTTGGCGGCTATAACTTCTATACTACAATTCTAAATGAGTCGTTTAATAGTTTTGTAGAAAGCTAATTTAACAAGCTACAATTCCTCTAAATTTCACTTTAAACTAATCTATTCACTAAAAGTTGTGTAAGCTCAAAACTCACGCCTCCCCACTTCCAAGACGGTAGAACTCTCCTCTACTTAGATGGCTATAACTTTTCCATAGCGCATCTAAATGAGTCGAATGATAGTTTCTTAGAAAGCTAGTATAATGAAGTATGTTTTTCTCAAATTTCAAGTCCGAACACAAAGTATCGAAGCCGTGGTGAAGGCCCAAAGTTGTTGCTACTCTAATTGGGTAGCGGCCAACTACTCCTCACTCAATCTCTCAAAACGTTTGCATATGAACTCCAAATTGAACAAAAACACTGCTCAAAGGAGCGCAACTTCACAAGGAACAACTCCACAAATTTTCATAACATTCTCCTGAAAAACGAACACACACCGCCCGATCTCTCTCTCGGGAATTTTCTCACAGCACTCTCCACACACCAAAAACACACACCAAGAAGAAAAGAGAGTCGCCCCCCTTTATCCTTCCACATCAGTCCATGTCTAAGCCACATAGGCATCTAAAGCCTATTCGTTAACCTCCAAAAGCACTCTAAAGTCTACCAAGATAAGATAGGAAAGAAATCCCAACCATTGGACTTCAAAAGGTGAAGTTCCAAAAGAATTCTAAGACGGTCAAACCTTTTCTTAGTTTCTTTTCTTTTTCTTTCTTGGATCTTGATCTAACATAAACATAAACACATAACAAACTCCTACATTAACAACTGAATGGATTCTACCTTTATCTAACCGAATAAAAATTCTAGAATTTGACGGAGCACCGCAGAAACATGACTCGCTCTCCGTTCATCGCTTAAGTAGGTCAGCAGCCCTCGAAGCCAAAGACGGTGGCCCATCTCATTAGAAAAACGACTCATCATTTGGCCTTCATTGGTATTTTCAAAACACCCTTCAAACACCATCTGACGGCCACCCGTCAATGAAGCTTCAGCCTCCAATACAATCACTAGAGCTCTCGCGTCCGGTTGTAGATTCACAAATGCAAATTGCCGCAGACTAGGATCTGGACGTGGTTGAACACGACACTCGGAAGGCCCCGCTTCATCTCGCACTTGCCGTCTGGAAGTTGATGGCTGAGAAGATTGAAACGGATCCTCCGGTAATTGCAATAACCAGCATTTTTTTTTTCAAATCAAGGGGATAGCCACAATGGCTGTGTGGAATTATAATAGACAGCCAATTTGGCTTATGTTGTGTTTAAAGGGCAAAAACTTGTGGCAAAAAAATAAAACCTACGAAGCAAATAGGCACCATAGGAAAAAATGGAAACAAAAACATTGGCGATAATTTCTTGTGAGCCAAATTTTTTTAAGGCGATGCAAGAATCAAACATGGTGCAAATAGGCCATGGAGAGTTTTATTACATGGACTAATGGGCGACCAAATTAATGAAGTGGCAGGTAATTGGCTCCAATGGCAAAAATTACTTAGCACTTATTTATTCAACTAATTACAGCTGATTACGGGGTTTGGAGTTGAAATCAGCACATTACAGATGATTACAGGGTTCGGAGTTGAAATGAGCTCTTTACAGCTGATTAAAGTGTTCATAGCTAATTTCAGCTCAATTCAACTTATTTCAGTGATTACAACTGATATCACCTGTAATCAGCTCATTTCAGCACATTAAAACTCATTTCAAAGGAAAAGGAAGAAACTTGTATCCTTCGCAAATAAATGTACATGCCTACGAACAAAAAATGAGCACTCTTTGGCCTCAATGACTCAAGAAAGAAAATGTCACAAAAACAACTTCAGGTAGACAAATGTCACAGTCCATGAGAGAAAATTTTGCAGCCAATGGCACGATCCATCCTAGCTGAAACACAAATGTTGAAAGCACAATTAGTAAACATTGTAGAACATAAAAAGAGAGAAATGCCAAACACAAGCCGTGCGGCACATACTTTGCATAATTGAAAAAAAAAACATGAGACATGTACTAGTCATTGGAGCCATAACGGCCTCGATCCAGTGTAGAGTACCACAAATCAAAAGCCTCTTCGAACGGGAAGTTTTCGAGGGGGAACAATTTCTGGGAGTACATTCCCACAACGAGCTCAAGGTGACCATCAAGTGCGTTTCGAAGGCGGGACTTCAAGAATGAGAGGGAGCTGAAGGTTCGCTCGTCTTCAACCGATCCCAACACCATGACTACAGCAATCTGAGCAAGCTTCATGTATGTGGGAAAGCGGTCGACTAATGGCGTGTTGGATTGCGCCAGACGCCAAATGCGTGTAAGGGGATTGACATCAATCGGCAACTCACACACGGTGCGGAAGTTGTTGCTCATGAAAAGCTTGAACATACTCTGTTCAGCATCAAGATTATAACCATCCAAAAGTGCCGGCACTACCTTCTTCCTTGCAGCTGCACCTCCAATCTTCAGCTCCTTCGGTTCACAAAAATGTCGCTTGATTGCTTCAA
The DNA here is from genome assembly GCA_963971425.1 of Bryoerythrophyllum caledonicum. Lineage (NCBI taxonomy): Eukaryota > Viridiplantae > Streptophyta > Bryopsida > Pottiales > Pottiaceae > Bryoerythrophyllum > Bryoerythrophyllum caledonicum. The sequence continues at coordinate 10,864,880 of OZ020518.1, read as the reverse complement.
GGTGGATTGGGAAAGTATCCAACGCATCGGACTGTGCCCAATATTGAGGGTAGACAATACCAAGAGCATTCAAAGTCTCCACAGAAGGAAATCGACGCCGAAGCTCCTCATTGAGATGCACAGCAGCAGCTATAAATGAGACAAAAACTAGTTAACCAAAGAGATTGTGCAAAAAACCGTTATAAAAAATTAAACATAAATTGAGAGATGTTTTACCTCTACATTGTTGCTTGATGTCAAGAGCCATCGCAGCAAAGGCTGCACGATCAACAACCTTGTTGTTGTGGACAGCAGGTTCTTCAATGTGGTAAAGTTTCCACATCAAACGCTCTTCTTGAGTGTTAACATCTACATCCCAATGCATAAACACATTCCAATGAGATAAGTCCATGAGTGAACGGAATCCTGTGAACTCATCAGTGAGGAATGCCGTGGCAGTGTCAATATAGAGCGTAAACAATTGGGACTCGCAACATCCTAGTGCTGCCACAAAGTCTTGGATAAAAACATCTTGCTTTTGAGCAAATATCACAAGGACGTCGATCGTCTCTATGAGAGGGATCATAGCCACCATGCTCAACAAAACCTTCGGGTCTCGGAGATCTTCAAAGAGAGTCTGTAAACAAGGCAAAGAAAAGTTCAATTAGAATTTTTCCAGCACTATGAATGAATTTCAATAAGTAAAGGCAACAAGTGATGCTTACCCGTGCAACTGCCTCAACATCTTGGGAGTGTCGCATTTTCGCCAACATCACTCTATACTGGGCCACTAGACGCCGCAGTGGATCCAATAAACTCACCCAACGTGTCTGAACGTTGCGCAATAACTTCAATCCTCTACACTCCATCAAGTCAGCAAGATCTTTGAACTCTTGTAGTCTTCGTGGGCTCTTGTTGAAATAAGTGTACGTAGAAGCAAGCAACTTTTCAATGCCCACCATGATTTGCAAATCGCTGAGAGTCTTGAATGCCAAGTTGCACCTATGTGCAAAACAATGAATGCTTTGCACAAAGGGTGCTTCCTTCTCTCGAAGCTGAGTAGATACTCCGGTGATCTTGCCTTGAAACACGGCTGCTCCATCAGCCCCAAAGCTAATCAACTTCTTCTCCACGTCCTTCTTCTCCAATCCACCGCGTTCTTTCAAGATCTCCATCAACACCTCCACCAAGTCATCTGCTCTCGCCCCTGTCGTCAACTTCTGGACTTTCAGTAGAAGAGGCATGCGTTGCCAATTTTTTATCACATAGGCATGTACTGAAAGCCATGAAGTGTTGTCGATGGCTGTGACCTCATCACATGTGAGGGCAATAAATTCAGCACCCTTCACCTTCGAACGTATGTATTCTTTCAACTGCATACAATAAGGGCAGAGTTGTTAGTTGCACAAAATACTCCACCACAATTGAAGATTCAATTGTTCATCACCACAACCCTGAAATTCAACTAACAGCCAACAAAAAAGTACCAACAGCTCATAGAAAGTAAGCTGAGCACATGCATTTCACCAAATAAATACCGACATCTAACTTCTTTCACCAAAAAGACTCCCACAACTCATGCATTTCACAAATAAACATCCAGAGCTCACGAAAGGCACCAACAAAGCACCTACAACCCACCAACAGAGCACCGACAGCCCATGCATTTCATGAAAAATCATCCACATTCAACTTCTTTCAATCAAAAACACCCACAACTTATGCATTTCACAAAATGTACACCCACAACTCAAACATTTTACAAAATGTACATCTACAGCTCACATATTTCTCAAAATGAACACCCATAGACCATGCATTTTACAAAACAACTACAAACATTTGAAAGGAAAGTACTATTTTGTGAACTAACCACCTCGTACATGGCCTCTGCCATGTACCAACCCGAGGAATCCGTCCAATGCATCTTTGGCATGTCGGGAAAGTTAAGAAACTTGTACAATGCTTCACACTCCTCGTACTCCAACATGGGCCTTCCATTTCCAAGAACTTGAAAGATACTTGCAAATTGGATGGTCTTCTTACGCCGCATCTTCGCATTAACATGGTTCACTTGTTGCAAAATTGTCTCGGGCTGTCGCTTAGCAAAAAGCTTCGCATTCTTTTGGTGTCTACAATCTTTGGCTATGAAACCATCACCCTTCTTCATGCCCTTCAGCAGATGGTCTTTCTTTGCCTACACACAAAAGCACACATACAGTTAGAGATTGCAATGAATGTAAGAACAAATTAAATAAATGACAATATCTTATACTTACCTTACGATGCCCTTCATGTTTGATAAGAGTGTCTAGTTTTGCCGCAAGGAGCTTTGTACGTCCATCAATCTTAGAGCAGATGATGCACTTCACAAAGTGCATCCCTGCTTCAACAACACCCTCCGCCCAGGGAAATCGTGCGGACCACTCACATTGGAATCGGCGGTTGCGATCATAATCCCTACTCTGCCGCTTTGGAGCTGGAGACAATCGCTCAAAGTCGGAGTCGGTGTCGTCGCTGAGTTCCTCTTCTGACACAATCTAGAAAACAAAAGAAGCTTTAGTCATTGTGCCCAACTTTACACGCACCATATACAACTGTACACCCCCCAATCACACACCAACCCAATACAACATTAAAAAGCCCCCACACGACCAAGAATCCTAGAGCTCAGAGCAATAAGCTTGTCCTCCTTCGCTGAAAACTTCTCCAAGTCGCCCCCGAATTGCCCAAGAAGTCCACATACAACCTCTGTTCCATAAACCATGAGTGAACTGAATTAGTGAAGTGCTATTTGTTTGTACACAAGACCAAATTCAGTGGGAGAATTGCATCTACATCATGAACAAGAAGAGGAACTACTATTAGCCTTGGTTCCAAGAAATGAAGGATAAGTCGTCCCATACCAATTTATCTGTATTGTACCGGCCAGCAAAACCGATTCCAAACTTTCGCTGGTGACCCAGCAAAAACACTTCACCTCCCAAAGCCACTATTGGCGATACACTCTAATTCTCAACTAAGCCACAGTCTCTAAATAACCAGGCGGCAAAGCCAAATTCCTGCACTTTGTTCAAATTCAAAGTATTAGCTACTTCACTCTTAGTTTCGTCTAACTTGGATGCCATGGTTAACACCACAAAAACAAAGCATGGAGCAGCTTCATTAAAACTCATACAAGACCTTCAGTTTTGACAAAATTTGAGAATGCTTGAGATATGCTGGAAATCCCATTTCTGGACACCTCTTTTGCAATGGTGCAGCTTGTTTCAAATGATGTTGGAGAAAAGCTAGGTGTTACTTACTTGACAATGGCGACTTCATTTGGCTTCAGAATCCTCTCCTTGGTTGGATCCAAAGTGCCCATGAGGTGATAGCTTTCAGGAAGCGGCACAGAACCTTTTCTCAAAAGTGCAAGCTTCTCTTGAGCGATCATCTTCAAATTCTCTTGCATGTGCGGGTTGTTCATGGGGATGTTTGCCATGATCATGCGCATCGTTTGGTCACAGACATCATTGTCTGGAGATGCTCTTTTCAGCTCTGCACAACCATGGAATGAATTGCCGAATCAAAAGACGACGAGTTCGCTTATTATGTCGATCAAAGTAATCAAAGTCTGCTTCAGAACGCAGCAATCATGTTCATCCCTACAAACATCTGCAAACATTAAGGACGACACCTACAACCAGGCCAGGGAGATGGCACGAGTGGGTACATTTCATTGCAACTAATCACTACATCTACACAATGGGTACATTTCATTGCAACTCATCACTTTAACCATCACTATAGTTTGCTTGTCACACTCCAGCACACATCCTCACTACATTTGTTGAAAGCACAGAGATCCAAGGAACTTAGACCGGACCATGGATCAAACATAGATGAAGTGTTGATCCACCAATTTGCCAACTACCTTTGGGCCTCTTGTCTTTAAAGGGTTAAGAGCTACTAAAAGTGGTTGTGATCCACACAAGACTAGAAGACTCATGAAAATCGATGAAAGGGAAAAAAATATTTCGAGCTGGACTTACTACAAACTCAAAGGTAGAGCGCAGGAGAGATCGTTTCAAGAGAGAATTCTGTTACATCACCTACAAAGAAACTGAACTGTCTGTAGATCAAAAGTGGTCTGACGAAAGAAGCCACAGTTTTCAGAAGTCACCTACGCTGACTCATATTCTGATAGATTAAAAAGACCACTGCAGGTTAAATACCAAAAGATTTGTACCTATGTACAAAGAAGAGCCAATTATCGGACTTGAATAATGCCTGCATTGACCAATTTCTGGATCTTGCCCATCACCACAGGATTCTTCATGTGCTCCTGGGCAGCCTTGGGATTCTCCTGGAAATCCGTAAGTACCTGTAAAGTCCGGGAACATAATATAATGAGCACAACCAAGAATATATTCCCAAGAACCAAACACAAACTGACAAAACGTTGACTGTCGGTAACCATCAGCAATTCGTAAAAGAGGTACAATGTTCAGATCTAACCTGACTACAGTAGTGCCCAGAATTATTCACAGGTAATGGGATATTTGCAAGTTAGGCAAACTCACCATGAGTTTTGACCTCTATTCTCGTTATAGAATCAGCCTTCAGTAGTTCTATACCAATCTATAAATAGCTCAAAGTGGAAACATACGGCTAGAACGGGACTTCTCTTTCATTCTTGAAGGCGGTTATAACTACTTCTGATCTGAGTTAAAGACCACTGAGCTCTTCATACTAAAATAGCTATTAAGACTGAGCAAATTGTAGTATTAAATTCAAAAGAAGGGGTATCTAATTAAAGCTGAGGGTGACTTCACAAAAAACTCTAACTAAAACTGAAAACACTACATACCTGTCTCATAACGGGATCTGACAATATCCCCTGAATTTCCGGGTCTTGCATCGACCTCGCCTGTGAACAATTAACACTGATGTTAGCCATGTATTGACTCTATTTTCAACTCAATAGCAAAGAAGAATGATATAAGACGCTGATCCTCATATCCAGAAAACTGACAGGCAGTCCCAAAGTTGAATAATGGACTCACCTGCTTCTCTTTCAGGTCCTCTGCACTAATACCACCTCTGTTCATCTTGTTAATTTGATCCGCACATCTGCACGCACAGAAAACAAGTGCTTTTCGGTTTACGACCAGAAACACAACTGCAACAAAAATCATAGGAATGCAAGAAAAGGGCATACCTCCGGACTCCATCCATCAACTCCTGGTTATCCTCGTTGTACTTCAATCCAAGCTGGTCATACACAAGAAATCAATAATGAGGATGGAAGTGTTTGAAATCTCAAAAATAAAAACGCCTGCAATTCAAGATTTAAGCGTGTATGTTGCAAACCATATGCAAGGTGAAGTATTTACCTGGTAAGTTTCCAAGGCCTTGTCGTACTCCTTCATGAAAAACCCTTTCTTGAGTACCCTTTCAAAAACTTGGGGTCCAGCTCAATACACTTGTCTGCATCTTTCAGACCTTCAGGCAAAGCTCCAAGCTTTGTGTAGCATGCTGCCCTAGGAGAAATCCCAACGTATGCTTTTGATAACAAGACGAAGCTCGAAATACTGTAAGTCTTCGCTTGTTGCATCTGTGACGCCAAATAATTTTAAGTGCTTTCTCATCAGAATTCCGGAGTCTTTCAAACTTGATATCATACAGGTAATGTGGTTTCTATATGTTAAGGCCTTGATATCACATACTGTTTGGATTTTCACTTGAAACACACTAAGCTGTCTAGGTATTGATTTGGCAGGAATAAGCTTTGTGTAGCATGGTCTATACACCTGCCAAAGGAAGGACAAGGCTACATTAATCCCTGGGCGACAAAACTGAAAAACTTGCAAAACACCCATTGATTTTACACAATCAATTAGTGTTCAAAAAAGTTAGAATACACACCTTCGGATCAGTCGGATTTCTCTTTATTGCCTCCGTGTAATGCTTCACAGCCTCTGGGTACTTGTCCTGTTTGAAGAACTCATTTCCTGCGGAATGTAGAACACAGGTCAATTTCTTTATTCATCCAACTGGAAAACCCGTAAGCAGTGATCACTAATTCGACCCGAGAGAATTCTACAATTCAAAAACTACCCATCATTAAAGTAGACAAAGTCTCAGCAAATCGAAATTACAACACCGCATACCTTTCTCTCTCTCCGCGTCAGCAATCGCCGGGTCATAGTACTCTTGCTGATCCAATTCCATCTTGATCCGATCCAATTCCATCTTGATCCGATCCAATTCCATCTTGATCCGATCCAATTCCATCTTGATCCGATCCAATTCCATCTTGATCCGATCCAATTCCATCTTGATCCGATCCAATTCCATCTTGATCCGCTCCACATCGTTCAGCTTCTTCAGAGTATCAGGATTCCGGTGCTCAGTCAGAGCCTTGTTGAAAACCTCGATCGCAACATCGTAATCCTTGGATGACTTCGCCAACTTCACCAAAGCTGTTCCCTTCCTCGTAAGAGCCTTGGCAATCAGCTTGTAATCGGCATGGACTGACCTGCCAGTCTCCACAGCCAGCTCACAATGTGCAATACATTCGTCGTACTGCAACCACCGCAAAAACACCACAAAGTTAACACGGTGCACTCTTAGATTTACCAACACCAAAAGAATAACCTAGGCATCCCTGAAAACACAACCAAATTTGAAAATCACACCACTACCAGAAGTAAAAAAGGCTCCTCAAAGATTTCTAAAGCCACACCAAGAAAACACATGCAGATGGTTCATCAAAGAGTTGAAGCTCATTCCACAGGTTTCTCAGCACGAACCTTGCCCATCTCCATGTACACTGAGTGATAAAAGAAATGTCCTCTGCGTCAAGCTCCATGGCCTTGGAGTAATGCTGCACAACGGCTTTGAAGTTCTTCTTCTTGTACTCTGAGTTGGCAGCGATGGGTTTTTCATCGGTCGGGGAGATGGTGTTCTCTCGCGCGTTGATGGCCGACAGAAGCTCCGTCGGGGAGCTGCTCTGTCGCAGCAGGTTGTTTTTTATAGTTTGGGAGCGGAAGTCGGTCGACCGGGAGAGCAATTACAGATTCTCCGACGGCATGGAGGACTTTCGCATACTCTCCGCCGGCATGGAAGACCACCCAAGAACAGCACCAGCGTTCCAGACCAAGGCACCGGCATGCAAGGACTAGCCCAGACCAAGACAACACAATCCCATCCAGAAACACATGAAAGAGATAGATAAAGAAATAAACCCTAAACTCACCTCCAAGACGGGCTTTGCAGCTGTGGAGCCACCGGATGAATCGGCACGATTCTTCCGGCTTTGAACACCTTGCGCCAGCATTCTTGATTCCATCTGCCGCTTCCCCTTCTTGTCCACTAACGAAACCAATTGCACAGCCGGATTTGCCCTGGGAGGAGTAACGGCAAGCACCACCGTGTCTTCCACATCGCCTACGGATGCTCTCTCCCCAGCAGTCCAGCTCTGTGACAACGGCACCTCACTGAGATTGTTGCGTGACGATTGGAAGAAGGTCTTCAGAGTAACCTTGTTTTTTGCTGCAGCTCTAAAATGTTCCTCAGGTAGCCGCATGTGTTTCCACTTCTCTGCTGCCTCTTTCAGAAGCCGTCTCTCGATCCGGCGGTGCTCTCTTGCCGAGCGAGCGCCGGAGTTCACCACCTCCACATCTGGCGCGAAGGCCAACACCTCCTTCGCTGGATCTGGTGATGACACAACGTCCAAGTGTATGAGTGACTGATCCACGTCCGCTGCTGCAGCAAGCCGGTGAAGATCTGTTTCGTTTGATGGCGTGCCTCCACCCATATGACCTCCACAAACGACGTTCTCGAAAATGCCCAACTCTCGAACGTCACAGTCCTCCCCCCGCTCCATCGTGAACAACAACAAAGCAGGTGTGAGAAACTCTTAAAGCTGGTGTGGGAGACACGATCCGAAATTTGCGCCCATGCGAGGACGCACAAATACTTCCACAGAGACAGCCACACAACAACAATCTATGTAGACCGAGGTCGACCACAGAGAAGAAAACAATAGATGAGACGGGCATCAAAGAACGATTTGCGTGTGTATTCATTGCCCACGCCCCACCTGTGGAAATGTGAAGTATAGGCCGCCGCCATCGCCATGACGCCAAGGTCGACTCTCCAATAACCCCAAATCGTAGCAATAACACCTGAAGCGACACAATCCTCTCTCTTGCGAAGGAGATTTGGCGCACCATAGTAATGGAAAAAGGAAGATCCACAGTTAGGCGGCAGGAGATATACAAAAAATTCAATGTGGCGACATGCCCTAGACGAGCTCAGTCGCGACCAGCGATCTGTGCCATTAAAGTGGTGCAGAGGTAGGCGAACGATGTGTGCAGGCTCTTGCAACTAGGCGACAGAGGCCACGAAGTCCAAGCGTGGGAAGCAACAGACACCACGCACAGTCTATCCTTTGGAGCGCGCTGAGGCGACAACTTGCGCATCTAAATCGCACCAACTCCTGGATTCTTGGCCCAAGTCTTGACCGTTAGGTAGCCATGAGGCTCGCACGACACTGGCGTGATGTCACATCAGGCTACATTTTATTAAAAAAGCCATTTTCCACCCACAGGCCATTCGCCACGAGCTTTTATTTTTCGCCTTTTGGCATAATTTCGCCCAAAAAAAAAGGGCTGGCAATAACGACAACTCCCACTCATCTGGGTCTTGAGAATCCATACTATCAACTCTAAACAATCCAAGCTATTGGCTTGAAGCAAAACATGTGAGGCAAAGAAACTATCTTCTTTTTTATATCTCTCAGTAACTTCTTTAAGAAGCTTGCCTTCATTGAATTACTCAAATAGCCATAAATAATTCTATTTACTAAAAGTAGCCCGCATCAAAAGATCTGGCTAAAGGACAAGGTCGCGATACTGTACAGTCCCTCAACAGTTGTATAAAGCCGCCTTAAGTTCACTAATGGTCGCCAAGTTGCGGACTTGGTTGGCTGTCAAGGTCCGTTGATTGTTGCCTGCTGGTTCCGGGTTCGAGCTTTATCAAACTCGTTGAACGGCCTGGATAGTTGCAACTTGGTACTTGCTAGTGAAAGCAGGAAATAAGCAGCCAACCGGCCACCTACGCTTCCCTGAACTACAGTGACAAGATGCAGGCTTCCAAGTTATACTAACAAGCTCCGGTTATCCCCCATTGAACCAAACCGTGGATTTCTCCACGACCTCAACCTTTTGTATCTTTCTCCTCATATTCTATCCGATGTCCAAGGCAACATCTTTAATATTTTCACACAATATATTAATTTACAACACGACAACGGGCCGTGAATTTATTGTGTTAACTTGAAAATGATTATGTTAGGCACATGTGCACCAAATTTTAGAAGTAGAAGAGGTGTAGAAGATGTCCTAAAAAATCCTGCTATGCAACTATGTGCCGAGAATCAACAATATAATTTATATTTTGCATATATCATATCCTTCTCAAATATTTGAAATTCACAAATCCGTACAATAGATGCAAAGATCTAAATTTCCTTTCCAAGAGGACATTTTCTTTCTTTTAAATGGACAAAAACTCGAATTTCTATTGAATTTAGAAGTTATTGAAGTTTGGTGACAGTATTTGTGATATGCCACACTAAATTGTTGCACTACTTGTATATGTAAGTGAAAATAAATTGTAACTTTTGAACCGTAAGTTGGAGTTCTACGAAATTTGTGTCTACGCAAAGCTAATCAAAAGTTGGCCATTCAATAAATAATCTCATAAAATAATGCCTAGAATTGAGAACATGGTACCTTACCCAAACTCAAAATGCCCCCGAGGGACATTGGTCCTTTAGGGATTAAAGGTCAGTGGGGGACCATATATACGGTCATGTATTTTACTCTTAACATGCAAAAAATGTATTAAAATTTAGCAAGACATACACCTTTGGATTCAAGATTCTTCAACTGACATCTTTCATTTGGAGGTCATTTCAATATTTGAACCTTATCATGGTCAAATACGACGCCATAGATGTAGGATACATGACCATTTTGCAACTTCTCAAGCACATAGTAGGTGCAATAATGATCTAAATTAGAATTGTCATGTGTCATTGGATTGGGCTCAACACAAATACAAACTCTTGTAACTATTGTATACGTCAATTCTTACACCTACTATGTCAAACATGTAGAAAACATCATGTTGCAATCCAAATGTGGCTTCTCAAACCTTTAAGGGCTAACCTTGTAGCGTTCAGGTGGTCGTTTTTGGTATATCTTGGGTTACAACTCCTTCTGTGTAAGTTAGATCAACTTTTTTTGGTCGCAACGTGTGTGGCACTAGTTCATACGTTTCAAATGGAAAATTTTGGGGCGCATTGGTGCAAGCATTGGAGAGCTACGATGATTTCTGTAAGTGGGGTCAATAGTGAAATGTACCTAATTTATAGATGTCATTGTGCATGATCTATTTTGAGATTCTTCCAAGCCTTCTGAAGTTCATAAGCATTGAAGGATTAATCCCTAAAACTCCTTGACTAGTTCTCATCAACAACACTTCTAATCTGTTTATTTTAGTGCAAAGAATGAATATGAAAAATGAAGTCATTGATTTCATCTTCAACCATAAGATCTTAATCTATACAAATAAATTTGCATGCTCACAAATTTGCATCTCTTTGACCATATGGATTGAATGATCATAGAGTATGAAGTGAAGAAAAATAAATTCTTTTTACTTGTCTTTAAATGATCAATAGACTCTGACTTCACTTGGTGTTTGATTTTGGCATTACAAAAGTTCTAGAATTTATACTACCACAAATTTTACATGATGTTTGTTCCTTGTACACCAATTTTGAGAAGTGAAGCATATTCAAAAAAACTGTATGGAGAAAAATGAAGATCTTTACGTTTTATGAAGAAAAGAAATTTGTTTTGTGCACCTTGCCCAAAAATGGTGAGAAAAATTTGACTCATTGGAAGGTTCTCCTTTTGCAATCTCAAGTAAAGTGATGTGACCTACTTGTATTAGAAATCTCTTTTTTAGTAAAGAATTGTGGCAAACGTTTTTGAAGTTGCCCAAAGTACCCGCTCTTCACAAAATCTTTTTAAACCATTAACGCCGGAGAGGCCCAAAATGAGCCTCTGCAGCACTGTCTCTAGGAATCATGTGGCATTAAAGGGTTAAAGATAGCATAGATTTTTCCATGTAGGTCCAATGAGAATAAAAAATAAATTCCCTCATAGCTCTTATCTTCTTGCATCTTTGTACAAACTTTCAAGAATTAGGAATATAAATTGCAATCATGGAAATGTGCTTGAGATTCGCCTACCTCAGGACTTTTGGTCTTTAAGAATGAAAACCAAAGATAACAAATCTAAACACATAAGTTCTATGACTCTCACACTATGTAGTTGAAATTGCGAGCAACAATCACATTTCAATTTCTTTTGCTCAGGGTAAAACCTCCACAATGCTACTAAAATATGTAACTAAAAATAGTAATTTATAATAGCGCCATAGCTAACTTGGTGATTTAGTCCTTTATCGACAAGCAAGGCCAAAAGTGGTTGTTTTTTGTCACATGGTTATAGGCCTCGTTGTTAAAGGGTTGGTTTAGAGCTTGCGATGACGTCCACCGCCTCCACCTCCTCCACCACCACCTCCGCCGCCTCCTCCGCCTCCACCTCCGCCACCCCCTCCTCTTCCGCGGTGATACGGTCCATTTCCATACCCAGGCCCATTACCATACCCATACCCGGGTCCATATCCGTACCCAGGCCCGTTGCCATTCCCGTACCCCTCATTGCAACTGTCGCACCCTCCTCCACCGTACCACTGCTTGAATGCCACCAGCTTCCTTGATATCACACCCTAATTACAACAACATGGGATTCAGATTGAGGAAAAAGATTGTCGCAAAACCCCCAATATTTTAGCATAATCCTTGATGTAGAACATAATTACAAGATGAGCTAAGTTAGGATTGGCCCACTGGGTAGATTTTTCTTGAGTTTTACTATAAGTTTATAACATTGAAGTAAACTCTAACTTTGACACCCCTATGCTACTCTAGAACCTATTCTAATCTATGAATTGGGAGAAATGGAGTTAGATACTTATGGTTTGAAAAATAATCGTACGTAACCGGACGAAATTCTAAGTATTCACTTCAAATCCAAATAGTATATGATCTATATAGATGACAGTTCTGTCATAACCGTGTAAATTAATGGGTAGACCATGACGTAGAGGTGGAGAAAGATGGGCATCTGCTGAGACTATCGCCACTGCAATCGGTGCAAGCATCGGCGAGCTACAGTGACTTCCGTGAAACGACTTTGTAGATCTTTTTGCTGAAATGTAGCCATTGCGTACATGCCATTCTACATGATCTAGAACACCATAGATCCTCACAGCCTGTAAAAGCTCATCGGCTGTAAAGGGTCAAGGATAACTATAGGTTGTCATGAGACACTAGATCTTACCTCAAAAAAAATTTAAAAATGCTAATAACCTTACAACACCATACCATGATACTTATGTGATAAACAAGTCATGAGTCAGTGCGCGTACAACCAATAACTTTAGAGAATACAGAATTACTCTTGAAAAACTATCACCATGAAAAGAACATGCCAAATCAATGCTTACCCGGATGCCAGACGCTTCAAAGACGGGTGTGCTGCTATCTTTTTCAGGTCCAGCCATGACTGGCAGCAACAGAGAGTGAGAGAGGAGGAAGCTCAGAAGAACCAAAGAGCGCATTCCAGAGGACGCCATCGCTGTGGATGTCATGGTGGGAAGAGAAGAGCTGCTTTTATACGCACAGAATTGGAATTATCATCCTTAACTGAAAGATTCTAGAATACTCTTCTGTTTCCTCCTCAACGAATAGTTTATAAGCCGTATAATTTTATATCGGTGACTGGTAAGGTACGGTATATGTGTTGGTTGATACATTAATTTGCTGTGGAGAAAACTCTATCTGAATCACCTACCTGAATGCTGGTCACCTGTCCTGAAACGAGCAAGCCAGAAATTCAGCCAACTCAGGAAGTGTGTGAGAATAGGAATAAGTAGCCATCATTCCGAACTGAGAATCACATGTCATATATTTCTAGTACACATGAGTTTGGTTTCACATGTCATGTAAGCTAGAGGCACCCAATTCCGATCATATGCATGGAATGGTGCATGAAAATGGTAAATGCATGAAGTGACCCAAAACCGATAACTCAAAATCTGAAAACCCCAGTCATTCTCGGCATTGGGTCATGAAGTGTGCAATTTCGGGTTGCTCCACCTCAATTGAGCTCTCATTGGTGGCCTTGCCTCAAAAGTCGAACAAGACCGATCGGCATTGGGTACCTCCATGAGTTAGTTATCCATGGCATGTCTACTCTCGTTTTACTCACTCTCACTCATTGGTCAAAGGAGAGCACCAAACCTCACCTACTCTAGAGTTTGATCATGGACTCCGGTGGTGTTTGAGTTTCTTTATTCTATATCAATTGCAAATCTTGAGATTAAATTCGAGAAAACATTTGTTGCGTTTCATTCCTAATTCCACATCTACATAAATGTTTTTGACATACAATGTCATTTGAGTCCCCAAATGCCTTAAGTGATCGAAATTGGGTGCCTCTAGTACACATGGATTCCTGCATGCATTTGGACGATAAAACATCTGTTGTGTCACATAAGCAACACAAGCAGGTTACAATGTTGTGTCCTTGTGCACTTTGTGGCAGTATCAACCGGGTACTACCAATGTATTAGACGAGTAACTCCCGGGTATGTCACATAGTTCTCAGTGTGGTCCAAGCACAAAAATATAGAGAACCATGTCTGCGCACCAACGAGCGTTTGTTCAACAACACTACGGATTTCAGTGTCTGCTCGGAGCTTCTGATGATTTTCGACTTGTTATTTGTTCAAGAGATGGCGCTTCTGACGACGAAGAATGAGTCGGCCGTGAGAGTGAACTCAAGAACTTGTCCTACCTCGAGGCCGTTTGCATCTGCGAAGTCGCGCCATCCAGCTCTCAAGTAGAGCCGCCATGTCTGATCGCCCTGCAAGATCGGCAAGCACGCAGCGGTCCGCACCTGCGACTCCTCGCGGATTCCTTGGAGCTTGACGACGGAGCGGAGGCGGCTGCCGTAGGTCCTCCAAAAAACGACAGGAATCTCCTGCGTAACAGAAAAAAACTTAGCTGATTTGCACACGAATGAGTTTCTGGAGTTTCCTTGTTGCTTTTCATGTGAGATGAGTTTCTGACCATGCACGCTGTTCTTGCGTCTTCACGGCGATCGAAGTTGCTCGCTGTGAGTTGCTTGAGGAATCCAGCGGAAAGAGGGAAGTTCACAGGCATTTTTGGAAGTGTAAGACCTAGGGTTTCATCGAGAGGAGGGACGTCTTCGCTGATGTCTGACTGCACCATCAGCTCGTCGTCACGGCCGTTGTTTGAGCCGTGGTGGTCTCTGGAGGAGGAGTCCATCGCGGTCGGCTTGCTTACTGGATCAGGGAGATGCACGTCTTCGTTTTGTAGAGGTTTAGGATCGCTCCCGTAAGCAGACTCGAATGTTGCCTTCTTCTGTGCCAATAATTCGTTCAGCTTCTTTCGGATTGTTGGACCTCGGAAAATATAGGGCTCGCCGCCAGGATGCTGCCTTCCATCGCTCGCGCCTGGCGCCTTGATAAGCTCTTCATCATGAGGAGTTGGATCTGTCACGATTCTCTAACGCACAAACGAGAGTGCTTTTGTTTATAGACCTCTTGGTTTTGTAATTTCGTCTGCTAACAAGTACATCGTCATGGACTAAGTCTCTGAGGATCAGAGCTTGCTTACCGATTTGATGTCGTCGCTGTATCGTAGAGAAGTAGGAGAGACTTGTGCGCGTTGTTGATCTCCAATTGTCGTCTCGTTCAACTGCACAGTGTCCTCAGCGGACATTGGCTCGATCTTGGTGAATGGCTTTAGTTTCTTCAGAGGAAGTCCGGAATCATCAGACCGCTTCTTTAGCGTAACCTGGTAGGGAAGTTTCCTAGGGTTTCTATTCCCAGGAAACATGTAAACTTCGAACTCGGATATCGCCGTCAGCGCAAAAATCACCGAGTCACCAACTACGAGGCTATGGAAAGTAGCAAAAGTTTTCCACCCGCCGGCGAATTTCACTTGCCGCACCGATGGAGATTTGTGGAAGACGGTGAGCGTCACAGACCACGGTTTCGTGGAGAGTTCAGTTCGGAGGACAACGTGTTTCCGAAACTTGTCTCCGTGCTCTTGCACAAACCAAGCCGGCAGCGCCTGCAAAAGAAAGACGACAACAGGTCAGAAAATCTCCCTCATGTTTTCTGCACAAACATAGACAAGTATTCGGTGATCTCCTAAACTAATTTACCAGAGTAGATGGTCCATGAAGGTTATCCAAGTATGCACTTGACGCTGTGAGAATCTTCTCGAAATAGATGCTCCCTCTCAGCTTGCAGAGTACTGTGAGCTTATCATTCAACGGCGGGATCTTCCCATTCCTTGCCATCGCGGTTGCATCAGCCATCACAAAAATGTCGCGACACGAAGCTACGGCTGCTTCAATTGAGAAGCTTGTTGTGAGTTCGTCAGTTCACAAATCGAGGTAAGCGACCCCTGAAAATTGCTTGTTCAAACCGAAGACTTTGGTGCTTTAACCATAGCTTTTAAAGGATGGAAGGAGTAAAATTTCTCAGAGTATATAAGAGCCGCCTTCAGGTTGTTGAAGAGCCCGACATGGCCATCAATGGCGCGTCTAGACATTGATCGGCAGTAGTTGCGCAATTTAATAGATGTAATTGAAGTATTAATTTTTCGGAATGGTGATCATTGCGATCATGTCGAAAGTGAATCCTCATGACGCTTTCTAATATTTCTAATTACTTTTACTCACCTTTGATGTTATGTGTTGAACTAGAACCATGTGAGTTACAAGTGCAGCTTGCTGACTGCCAAATATGAGCAATTTCTGTTATGGTGATGTGATGTGAGCAACTTTGAGAATCCAACACACTTAAGCACTGATCTTTAGGATTGTAGTTCATAGACACCGAAAATGACTTGCAACTCCTTTCAGATCACTGATGTAATAACACAAGTCTCGTTCGCAAATTGTAACAAAGTTACAAGCCATGTTGTAACCAAAAAAGCAGGATCTTCTTTTGTTGTAACCAAAAAAGCAGAAACTTAGTGTGAATTTCCTCATGAGCATGTCCTCCAAGTTGAGAACATCCGCGATTCCGCAGGTTAACTCTGATTAAAATGGTTGCTAACGAACTGTAAGTCAAGAGCATGTTGTGGACATACATAAGAACCGCGTTCAAAGTGTACACAGTCGGAATCCGGAAAGCCGTCTGTGAACATCATTAATTCGGCAGATGTTAAAGATCCAGAGCGGTATGCCACCACTGTCGGTAGAAATCGTAGAACAATCGATTGGTTTTCCGAAGGCAAAACTTTTGATATTGATCAGATTATTACTTCGGGAGGACCGCAAAGTTCACGGTTGCAAACATGACATGATTTATATGGCTCGCTAATGTTCGAGCTATTCCCCATCGTTGCTGCTCACTCTCAATATTGATCTAGACAGAAGAGAAATCAGGAACTTACTCATAAAAATGAAGTGCCATTACTAGCTCAAGTTAGGGATGTTATTCAATCAACGGGATATGCTGCTCTGATGAAGGGTTCTTCCTCTAAAAACAAACCCTTGACTTGAGAAAATGAAGTATTCGAGAGACGTGAGTACACTGAAATTCAGGGTAGTAACGAAATTCAAATCTATATATTTCTTCGCGTAGGTTGCTGCTTGAATTGTCGTTAGCCGAAGGTATCAACTTGCAGCAGTGCCGTGGTCTGACTGGACTCAACAGAAACTACTCAAACCTTCTGAAGTCTGACATGCAAATCGCTGATAAGTTTTCTCAAGCATTTGACCCTCATATATCGTCCTTCTCACCATGATCTGGGATTATATATTCCTAACCACAAAGAACGAATCAGCGATAAGAATGAAGACAAGTCTCTGCCCTGTCCGGAGCAGATTATCGCTCGCAAACTTGCTCCAACCGCTTCCGAGGAACCACCTCGGCGGTCCACCACTGGAGCGATAGCTAGTGACATCGTACACTGGAGACTCTTCTTCAATCCCCTGAAGTTTTATCACTGGAGCTCCGATTCGAGTAGAATGCGTCTTCACAAAGCTGCTTGGAATCTCCTGCGCAAGAATCTCATCCAACTTAGAACGTTGATATAAGAGCAATCTTCTTCGACCACGAACTCAAAGATTTCTCAAAACAGATTATTATAATGCACAGAGAAGGTTGAGATTAGTCGTAACATCATCCGAGGTAGGCATTTCCGTTCGGCTTACCAATCTTGCGAAGCTCACAGTGTTGTAGCTTGTCAAACGTTTGAGAAAGTTTGGAAGCTCGTCCCGTGCTTGATCACGGCTCTCCATTTCGACATCGAGGTGCCCTGACATGCATTCCTGCACTATCTGCCCGCCGGTAAGCTCGAAAATCACATGCTGATCGTATACTATTGTAACGGGTGCTAATTAACACTCGAATTGAAGCGGAATACGTTAAAGTGAAGACAAGCATAACATCTGTTTACCTGTTTGAAGCAGTTCGGAGATTTTTGAGGACTGCCCAGAGGCATTTTCATCCAGACTTCGGAGGCGGAGTCAGGAACCTGACTATTCTCAGACGCCGGTACGATCCTCTTCCTCGCAAGCACGTCACTTAGAGTTGGAAACGAGTTATGCACTCTCTCTGCTGTCGTGTCCTCGAACTTCCTGCCACGGCTCGACTCGTCTTTTGATGTCTGTGAAGTTTCCAGTCTCCTCCTGTCCGCTAGCATACGCTCAAAAGGAGCTTCCTTTTTCACAAAGATATACACTCCGAATGAAGACACGGCTCTCAGGACGAAGATCAGCCGGTCGCCTTCAACAAGAGCATTTGCCGCCGCAAAGTCGCTCCATCCGCGGCCGTAAAACAGAACCTGCGTGATATTGCGAGGACTGTGAACCGCGAGCCGCACCCTCCACGATGTTCCGGTCGCCTCGTTCCGAAGCTCGACTGATTTACGTATCCTGTCACATTGCTGTTGGACGAATAATGCCGGTAAGGTCTGCCAAAACATGTCAGAGAGAGCCATGACGTGAAAATGTAGAGTTTCTCGCTAGTACCCTTCAACTGAAAGATAATTTGCATCTCACCATTCTCGGATATGCGTTGAGAGCCGGCAGATGCGACGCTCGGAGAGTCTTCTCGAAGTAGGCATGCTTATTTTCCTGCAAGCAGCGCAGACGCTCATTGTACAGGTTGTCGACCCTCACTTCCATCTCCACCATTGCTAGACGACGATGCAAGGAGAATCAGCAGAGTGACTAGATGGTCACACCAACCTCTCGGATGAAAGTAGCACCTAGATTGCCCTCTACAGGTACTGAATTCAATGTGCCTCAAAATTTCACCAGACCGACGATGAATTCATTGCGTCAAAGGAAACAATATGATGTCAGTGCTAAATGACGTAATCTGCGACGTAATAATATCTTGCGATCCGCAAATTAATGGTCGTAAACTATGCAACCCTTGAGATGGTTAAGTGTTGTAAAGGAATGAAGCTGAAACTGACAGCTTAATAAGCAACACATCATGATGGATAATGTCTCCTTTTTCCGCCATAGCAGTTACAGCGATGCGCAGGAATCAAACGATTTCCAGGTAAAGTCATTTGATTCTCCGTAGAAGTTTTTTGATACTGTTCAGGGCTACAGTTCTTAAAATTTCAGGATCATATATTTTTGAAATTGTAGAGCTCAGAGCGATCCTTCTAGTTTTCGGTGTTAGAAATTTGATGTACAGACGGTTGGACACATAATACCGAGTCGTGAACCAAATGGCATTCACAGTCAATGCTCTAAATCACTGCTTGTCTTCGTCTCCGATTCTATCTCAAAGAAAACATCTCAAACGTTACATTTCTCTGACTGCCAAATAAGAATCGGCAGTAAGAGTGAAACACATATATTTTGCTCATCCTGCAGCATATTCTCTCTCACGAAGTCACGCCAACCTCTCTGATGAAAGTAGCACCTAGATTGACCTCCACAGGTGCTGTAAACGAGAATAGCATCTCTCACCGGAGAACCCTGTAAAGAAACAACCACAGGTCATTCTCGAAAATACAAAAATCTGCATTGAACTTCTTCTCCAAGAAATTTCTAATTGGAATGAACTATAATTTGAGAGCTTACCATGCGGGTGAGGTTTTGGTTTGACAATCGTTTTTGGACGCTTGCTAACTTTCAGGCTTTGGTGGCGCATGGATCTTCCGCTTCAAGTTTCTACCAGAGACTTCTGCTCTGTTGTTGTTCCTGGTGAGGCGCATCGCAATGGGTGCCTCTTGGTCAGCCTCTTTCACAAGCTTCTCTTGATCGGAAAAACATACGCAATGGTTGCTCCTCGTCTTCTGCAACATTCGAAGATGGTGATCAATGTGCTTGAGAATCAGAGAGCCATGAAGGCCACGAGTAACATTGGTTGGAGTCACTTCGGGTTTAATGAACATGATTCGCAACGCAATCCAACAACAGAGCTACTTACCGCTTTCGTGGAGCGCGTTTTGCAGTGGAATGTGGGTGGGCGAGCTGCATTGGAAGCCAGATCTGCGCTTCCATCGTCTGTTTGAGCTCTCGTCCTTGAACGCGTGCCTAGCGGCTTGTTCTCATTCTCTTCAGCGGCGACTTCGCGCTTGTTTCCGAGAGACTCAACGACTCTCTGGATTCGCGGCGAAACATTGAGTTTTGTTGCGAAGCCGCTCGGCTTAGGGAGTCCCTGGCTGTCGAATATGTAGACTACAAACTCGGATATGGCCGTCAAGGAGAAGACGAGTATGTCGCCTTTCAGGACGCCATTATCAGTGACGAATCCCCTCCATCCGCTGGTAAAAGCAAATTCTCCACGGGCAGGATAGTGTGCAAGACGAAGACTCCAAGTTCTGTCGAGCAAGCAGGAATGAAAGACGACGTCGTTCGATCTTATTTTCCTTCTGTTTGCTTCTGCGAAAAGTTTTGGCAAAGACTAGAAACACAGGAATTCAGAAGGTTTGTCTCAAATTAGTACACAATTTTATCAAGAGAATTAAATGCAACGCACCAGCTGACAAGGACGTGACCGCCGGGATCTGCCTTCTTGATCTAGTGGCCGCACGTTCGTGACAGTCATTTCTTTCACGAAACAGATCTTTCCTTGCAGGTCATTCAGCATTTGCAACAAATTCTTGCTCACTCCTGGTTCCTGCTTCTCCATGATAAGTTCCCGCAGTTTCAAAAGACAGCCCAAACTTCAGCAATGGACACCTTCCGAAAGAGCTGCCAAAACCTTAGCACGGAGCCGGCCACCTCAACCCTAAGATAGCACCAATCGATCTCTTCCTGAATTTCACTGAGATGAAGATGGGCGCATAGTGGATACAGATATTCTATCAACTTCCAAAGATGAAACAAGGTATCCTCAATTACTTCCTGGTTCCACTAAGAAGATGATGTTGTACAAAGTTGATGGTTTGCAAACTTAATTTACACCAAATTACTGCTCAACCTTGCAAAGAGGAAGCTATTTCTCGCTGACGCTGCGCCTTCCAGATCGCCATTGGCGTCGATTTGACTCGGTTGTGAAACATGATGACGCATGATGACGAAGATGGAGCGTCATAAAATCAGTCTTCAGGTTCACATGTCATTGTTCTCAGGTTGATGGGTCACAGACTACACAAACAATGAAGTTCTCATCGAAGAGTATGTCTGAATTGTGACAGGCGCTGAAGTTATTGGCGAGTACCAGAGAGTTTGTATGAATACAGTTACCGCAAGCTCTCAAATCATAAGGTTGAAACAATCTGTGTCCATTCCATAGGCGAGTTAACTGTGAGACGTAAAATATGTAGCTATGGCGGAGAACGAGAGCCGCGTGGGAGCAGGTGGGTCACAGACTACACAAACAATGAAGTTCTTCGATGCAAACTGGTTAGGGTGAACGTTAAGTTACAAAGTGCTTGATCACACAGTTTGTTGATTCAATGCGGCCTTGGCAATGGGATGATCTGGCCGGCGAGTTGAATTCCTTGACTGCCCTAGAACAAGTGCTGAGAATGAGCATCGCCTTGTCGCAGGTGGAGCATAGTTATTTAGGGTTGTGTAAAATTGTCCTGCAGCGCACAGGATCCTCCTTGAAAGAAACTGATCTCCGGCAGTTTTGTGCGCCACAAAAAGTCGTCTTCAGCATCTAAGGCTTCTGGTCATGGCGCGTTTGTTACGACGATACTTGAACATCTTCCTGCTCCTAGCAATGGAGACGAATCGTGCCAGAGGCTCCCCAGTTGTGAACTAGAAAGTGACCCGAAGGCTTGGATGAGTACTTGAGGCACTTTTTGCTAATGAAAGGTCGCGTCTGAAAATGCCTACCCGTTCCGAGAGATGCAGTTCAGTCGGAGTGCATACTGCGCCGGCATCCTCTGATCAGGCGACTTTCCTCGCCTTTGCGATTGCTTCACACAGATGGTCCTCACTAGGTTGGGAGCCATCGCTTCCTTGCGGATGTGCGTTTTGAGTCATTCTGTGCGTTCCTTCGAGAGAGCTCGGAATCGGAGGAGTGCTTCGTCGGTGCGTGAGACGACGAGATGGGTCTGGATCGTCGGAAAATGTGCACGTTGAACTCCGACGTCCTCCGCAGGTGGAAGATGAGCGAGTCGCCGATCGCGAGTTTGCTGTTCCTAGCAAAAGCCTTCCATCCTTTGCCGAAGTAGGTTTCCGAGAGCACTTAGAATATCTGACAGAGTTTGCAAGGCGGTAGTACTAGAAGATCGCGACACCCATGTTGTTCAACAAGGGACTGTGGAGAGCTCTTGAGTGCAACTTACCAGTTTACAATTTCTGGTCATTGCCGCAGGAGCTTGGCACGGACCAAGTGCCGTGACCAAGAAATAAGCGCTGTTCTAACAACTCAGAGTGGCAAGCACTACGTTCATGTCGTTCATTGCTAGCGCCATTGCTTCTTCATGCGCATTCATGTTTGTCATATACTCCTGACGGTGATGAAGTGTTTCACACGGGCTAGCTCCTACTTCGGATCGTGTATGCCCTTGCAGTACGCTGGAATTGCTGAAAACAAACAGTGCCTTCAAACTCTGCTCCAGGAGTAGTAGAAAATACTACTAGAGTGTGCACGATCCTCTGGCTGTCACGGAATCGTACCGGAACTCGGAGGCCATTGGCTGAAACTTGGATCCGAAGAAGATAATATCAGACTAACTTAATGATTAACTTCTTAATCGAGCACACTGAAATTTACTACGTCAATGACCAGTTTTGTGATGTTGCTCTGTGCACATCAGGGTTTAACTCCGGAAGGAAAGCTTACATCAGACGAACCAGACCGATCCGTAAATTGCACAACCACTGCCGCGTTCCGAAGCTTGAAATGAGTAAACTCAGCTCATTCAGCGAACCTAACTCTGGCCAATACATTGCTTGATCATACATGAAGATACAAAGGACAGAGCAGTAATTGCCGTCGGAAGCCGGAAAGCCGTCTGTGAACATTATTAATTCGGCAGATGTTAAGATCCAGAGGCTCAAATCACACTTCAATTCGGGTGCTCAAAGACTTGATGCAGTAGTACCTGGGTCAAGGTCGCAATCATTTAAAAGTTGTGCAAGCCGAAATGCCACCACAGTAGAATCGTGAAACAATCGATTGGTTTTCCGAAGGTAAATTTTTGATATTGATCAGGTTGTTACTTCGGGAGGGCCGCAAAGTTCACGGTTGCGAACATGACATGATTTTTCTGGCTCGCTAATGTTCGAGCTGTTCCCCATCGTTGCTGCTCACTCTCAATATTGATCTAGATAGAAGAGAAATCAGGAACTCATTCATGAAAACGAAGAGCCATTACTAGCTCAAGTTAGGGATGTTATTCAATCAACAGGATGTGCTGCTCTGATGAAGGTCTATTAAAGAGTTCTTCCTCTAAAAAGAAACCCTTGACTTGAGAAAATGAAGTTCGAGAGACGTGAGTACACTGAAATTCAGGGTAGTAACGAAATGCAAATATATATGCGTAGGGAGCTGCTTGAATTGTCGTTAGCTATAGGTATTCACTTGCAGCAGTGCCGTGGTTTGACTGGACTCAACAGAAACTACTCAAACCTTCTGAAGTCTGACATGCAAATCGCTGATAAGTTTTCTCAAGCATTTGACACTCATATATCGTCCTTCTCACCATGATCTGGGATTATATATTCCTAACCACAAAGAACGAATCAGCGATAAGAATGAAGACAAGTCTCTGCCCTGTCCGAAGCAGATTATCGCTCGCGAACTTGCTCCAACCGCTTCCGAGGACCCACCTCGGCGGTCTGCCTCTGGAGCACCAGCAAGTGACATCGTACACTGGAGACTCTTCTTCAATCCCCTGAAGTTTTATCACTTGAGCTCCCATTCGAGTAGAATGCGTCTTCACAAAGGTGCTTGGAATCTCCTGCGCAAGAATCCCATCCAACTTAGAACGTTGATAAAAGAGCAATCTTCTTCGACCACGAACTCAAAGATTTCTCAAAACAGATTTATTATAATGCACAGTCGACCAAGACAGAGAAGGTTGAGATTAGTCGTTACATCATCCGAGGTAGTCTTCTCATGTGGAACCAAACTTGTATAAACATTAGATATCCGTCGGGCTTACCAAATTTCCTCTGAAGCTCGCAATGTTGCTTCTTGTCAAACGTTTGAGAAAGTTTGGAAGCTCGTCCTCAGCTTGATCGCGGCTCTCCATTTTGACATCGAGGTGCTCTGGCACGCATTCCTGCACCAACTGCCAGAAGGAAAGCTCGAAAATCACATGCTATTCGTAAACTGACGGTCTAGTTTCGAAGAAAAAATGAAAGCCATGGTTACCGGTTCAAAGAAATGCGAGTCCATGTCGGAGGGCATTAGCGAAGAATCCGTAACCCTAGGAACCCAGCTCGTCTCCTTCTTTACAGAAACTCCCTTAAACGCAACCTCTGGCTCCTCCTTCGTCACGCGGCATCTGTTTTGAGGTTCATCAATGGGACATTTTTCTCGATTCCGTGGCGGTTCCTGCGTCAGAGCTCCTTTGCTGCGAAGTATGTGAACTTCGAACAAGGACATCGCCACGAGCACGAACGTCACTCGATCGTCTACACAGAGACCATTCGCCACAGCGAACGCCTTCCAGCCAACTTGAAACAGAACTTGAAGTCTAGGCTGAAAAACGACGTGGATGTCGACCGTCCATCTCCTTCCGTCTGCTCCGTTTCGTAGAGTGACAGATTTCTGGATTTTATCACCGTGCTCTCGCACGAACTGTATCGGCAGAGTCTGGAAACCACGCAGACATCAAGTAAGAATCCTGCTGCGGCGAACGCGGCGGCAAGTGGCAAGAGACTCACCAGCTGAGGGGAGACTCGAGCAAGACTCGTCGGCGTCATCATCTTTTCGAAGAAGATTTTTCCGTGCATATCCTGGTCCATTCCGTCCACTGAACTCATCCTCGCCTTCCTGTTTGCCATGCGCAGAGTCCTCGAGATATGGCAGTCGTGCGTTTCGTGAGAAGCTTGCCATCTACATCTCCAGTGTGTATAACTCTCACACAAACAAGAGTTCAGAGAGAAACACAAACACTAAAAGAAAACCCAAGTAAACACTCCCTATGAATCCTTAGGGTGCAGACCAATCTGAGGTTAGAATCTCTGCCGAATCATCACGATTGCCGAATCAGTTCTTTGATTTTCAGGGCAATCATAATCCTTGCGAGGTAGAGTGCAGTTTAAATCTTCTCCAGATCGATCTGTTCAGATGATGAGATCTTCATAAACTTGATGCAACACAACTTGATAACGGGCCGGTTTGGAATTCATCAGTGAACTTGGACTGGCATGTACTGCTTTCAAGGACCTTGTATTTCAGTTTCACTTTGTAAAGCGGGCCATAAATTTGGGGTATCTGCGCAACGTCTACCGTGTGAGCGTAGCTTGTTTGGATGTTCAGAAACTTGAGTCAAAAATAAGGAGTGGATTAGTGTTCTGCTACGTCATCTGTGTTCACAGTTTCAGGTAAATTGTCCGCTGCCAGAAGCAGCATTGAATATTCCTACTTCGTGTTCTTTCAGCAAACTCCCTCGAGAAGTGCCGCACTGGATATCCATGCGTTGCTCGGCAGGCCATTGTTTGCATCTTCGAAGGGGTCTTCATGTGTCCCCTGCGCGTCCACATGAGACTGAAGTCGGCTGGCATGTGTTTTGCAAAAGTCGAGAGGATTCATCTCCTGCACAGAAAACACTCTGCCATGTCTTCAGCATCTCCCATCCTTCCACAGAGCGTTGTGTATCCCAGAGAACAGATTTTCTGAACATTGATGGAGATGGAATATGCCCTCAAAACATGTGCACATATTACATAGCAACCGAACGTCGGTCAAGACAAAGTGAGGCTTGCAAGTGTCTTTTAGAGGGTTCGTTAAGTCGAAGTAAGGTATAACCATGTCAACGCTGGTAGATGTTGCTGGTTGTTATTTTCTTCAAGTTGATTGTCCACAAAGTGAAGGAGCCGCCTGGCACAAGAGTTGGATTTCAGGTCGGAGCTAGACACTGCGTATTCCTCTCCAACAGCCTTCTTCAGTACAGTACCTTCGTTAGAAGTACTTAGTCGTTCATCAGTGCATGCATGCAACTGATCCTCCGTCTTCTGTGATTCATCGTTGAAACGCTTTCTCGGTGCCTGTGAAGCTGGACGTCGTCGAAGGCTCCCGCTGCCAGAAAACAGGTAAACTTGAAATTCGGACATGGCCGTCAGAGAGAACACCAACTCATCGCCTTCCAAGAGGCGATGGAAATCGGCAAACGCTCTCCAACCTCCCGCAAACTTCACCAGCGTTGCTGTTGGAGACCTGCAATTGATGGTGAGATTTACGTCCCACCGCTTCGCGGACGACTCCGTTCGAAGGACGACAGACTTTCGAAT
Source organism: Bryoerythrophyllum caledonicum (assembly GCA_963971425.1). Lineage (NCBI taxonomy): Eukaryota > Viridiplantae > Streptophyta > Bryopsida > Pottiales > Pottiaceae > Bryoerythrophyllum > Bryoerythrophyllum caledonicum. Next base: position 10,838,835 of record OZ020518.1, on the reverse strand, counting down.
CTTTCCACCGTGTTCTCGCACAAACCAGGACGGCAGCGTCTGTAGAAAACGTCCAAAACCAAACGGGAGAGCTCTTAAAAAAACCAGCGACCTTGCAATCACATGAGAGGAATACGTTCATCTTATCTCATACATGATCGAAATGTTGTTAAGCTTGACAAGCATGGATCTGCAACGGCTGGTCCACGTACCAGCCTCGATCCTCTACACTGAGATGAACTGGATGACGAGAGCGTCCTCTCGAAGTGAACACTGCCCTGCAACTCGCGAAGCAGTCCGATCTTGTCACCGCCACCAACTCTTGCATCGTCATGTTGCTCATTCTTCCGCGACGGCTCGAATCCCTTGAAACTCCCCATTTTGTTGGCGTGAAAGACATGAACCGTGAACTCGGAGACGCCCGTCAGATGGAAGATCAACGAGTCGCCCACCAACAGCTCGTTGGCAGCAGCAAAGGCTTTCCACCCCGCGGAGAGCTTCACTTGCACCTTGCCTTCACCAGCAATGGTGAGCTTCACGTGATGCCACGGCTTCGGCGCCGATCCAGAGCGAAGAGTGACCCACCGTCCGAACTTGTCACCATGCTCTTGCACAAACGAAGCAGGCAGCGTCTGCAGAACATCCACGAACATCAACTGCTACCTATAAACTTCAATGGAAGCTATTCTCATCAGCAAAAGAGAAGAAGATTCAACGAATAATGTTTTCTGAAATTGCACATACCAGAGCAGAATAACGTCTGTGGAAGGATGCACTTGACGCTGAGATGGTTTTCTCGAAGTAAATCTCTGTCTGCAATTTGCGAAGCGCTTCAGCTTTCTCATCAGCCTTGAAGCTTGGCATTTTTCCTAAGTTTCCTGACTAAATCACGTGTTTCTAGCATTCAACTGAGAGCTTGTTCATACCTGATTAGCAATCCTTACTGCAAATGGACCAGTTTCATGACTTTATATCAGTGTACTGTAAGGGTTTAAGCCGCCTTTATTATTAAATGGTATTTCTTCGGCGGCGGTTGAGATCAGACGTTCAGCTCTCATGGTTTGCAATGTGTGATATGATTTGTTCCCTTTAACGCTTTTAGGCCGATGAGCTTTTTTAGCCTGCAAGAATCTACGAGAGGTCTAGATTATGCAGAATAACATCTAAGCATAAGTTATATTTCATTGTGAACCCACTTCACGGAAATCGTTGTAGCTTGCCGATGCTTGTACCGATTTTTGCGGCGTTGGTCCCAATGGATGTCCGTCTTCTTCTAGTATCACTATGTCATAGTTTGTATTTTTATAGAGGTGGCGTGTAGCGTTTGCTATCGATATTATCGTGCTGAAAGGACCCCAAAATGGATATTAGGTCTTCAGGGTTAAGGACGAGCGACCATGTATGGGAAGCGAAATGTATCCGCCACCTTTGTGATGTTTTGAAAAATCTGTAAGGCTCGTAGATTCTATCATTGTCGAAAGTTTGTTTGTCTTTTAAGGGTTAAGGTAGGACGGTCCAAACCGACTGCTAACGTAATATTGCAAACTTCTATACCACTCCTAGATTTGAGGAGAATTTTAGGTCTTTTGTTATAACAATACCGCCAACTTCTATATCCTTCCTAGATTTGAGGAAGAAATGTTGGTCTTTGTTACATCATTTGTGAGTTTATTAGTCAATAAAAAATTCATGTAATTTGAATATTTCCTTCTTGAAATCTAAGGAGGATATAGACGTAGGCGGAATTGGATCAATGGTTGGTTTTTGATAGTCTTACCTTAGGCTACATAGAGGTATCTATTAAGTGATGGAAAACTTTAATCGTGACATATTAGTAGTGGGTTTTATGCCACGGATTTACTGGGTTGAAGTCAAATGAATACAATTAGGAGTGAATCAAAAAAACATCCAATCAGAGCAATTTACTAAGGGACTAGATTTAGGACCCACTTAGATGCACTAACCTCCTATCTATGAATTAATTGAATTAAGAAATTGATGAGTATTCATGTGTCAATCATGATTAATAAGACTCAAAATTTGGCATATTGAAAAGAATTCAATTGAATACATTTTCTTCCTTCACCTCAAAGAATAGTTTTGTTGAACTCTATTTACTAAACCTCTTCTTTTTTATCGCAGCAAGAATCATTCATTGTAGCAATTCACTAAAATAGATTAAGTTCATCATTTGTTGAAGCAAAAAATCCACTATTATCTTTTATGATCTTAGCTTGTTGGAATTGAGTCCACTGAAAATTAAATCATGTGAACTAAGAATGCCAAACAATGTTGAAAAGAAACAATTTTGCAAATTTAAGATTTGATTTTGGTTGATTTATATATTGAGCTTGCTTACTCATATACAATAATTTGATTCACATTTGTAAGCAATTTTGAATTTTGTCATCATCTACATCTTTGATTAAATATTGCACGTTCAAAATCCCAAGTAGTTTCGTGCTAGAATCAGTCAAATGAATTTAGTTGGAGAAAATCTCAAACCCTAAAACGTAAATACTTAGCAAAATGCTGAGGTGATGAGGCGAGCGAAGAAAGAGCATGGAGGTAGAGTAGTGCACCGGAGGACACACCAAACTTTTAACTTTGTATTGCTCCGCTTTTAGGAAGGAGTCTCACCATTGCACCTTTTTTTTGTGCTTTGAAGGAGGTGTGGCCCTAGTGGTGGGATTGCCAAAGAAGCATATTGAATGAGTGTTGGCACCTCTACCTTTCAAGTGTGCTAGCACCTTAGAAGAAACTAATATTAACCTCTAAAATTGTCAAATAAAAGAGAGCATAGAGAGATTTTGAGTATAGAGGGATTTTAAATTGTTGTTGAGGAGGGTTTAAAGTTAGTCGCGGTGTTCCAAATCATTTGATTTGTTAAGGAGGAAGAAGAATGAGAAGGAGGAAATAAAGAAGAAGAAACTATAATTGTAGAGGAATTAAAGAGATGTTGGAAGTTTGTATTTGAGAGGAGATGGCATTTGTTGTGGAAGAGAAGCTGAAGGGTTTCGTTTGGTGATGTCCAGGTAAGAGGAGGATCTTGGAAAGTTTTATGCAGGGGTCTTTGGATTGCACGGATTCAAACATCAAGACGCTAAACGATCTCCAGGGACATGTTGTGGATGAGCTCCAATCTGCATGAAAAGGAAAGGAAGAACTGTAATCTCAAGGTTAGTTGGCAAAGCAAAGTACCGCTTTGTAAAGTCAATAACTCTTGTGGAAACCACTCTCTCACTAAGTTGATTGTCCATGTTTCCTCATCCATGTGTGGCAAAGTAAGTCGAAAGCAATGTTTTAGCACACTTTGCGCACACAAAAAGGTGCAGTTGGTGGAGCAAGAGACAAAGATGCTAAAGCGTCACGCACAAGGTCTAGAGGCAAAGCACCGCAGTTCTTTAGACGAGGTAAACTTCATTCGGGAGCACCTCGCAAACGCCCAAGATCATGAAGTACTCCCGAGGCCAAAGCATGGGCCTGCAGGAGTACATTGTAGAATTAATAGAGAGCAAGATCGCGAATTTAGGCCAGTAGCTGACAAATGCAAGGAGCAAGAACAAGGAGCTCTAGAGCTTGAAGGTGGAGGGTGTGAGCATGCGCGAGAAAGCATATATCTGCTAGGACCCCAACATTTGCTTCATCAAGGAACGAGGTTGATTTGACCTTGAAATTGTACTTCCTATGATCAAATTTGGCTTCAATTCACCAATCCCTATTTATTTTACCAATTTGTTTTAATTCAATTAATTTTAATCTGCTTAGAAGTAGATATTCAAAAATTTCTTAAGTCTGAAGGAGTTGCCGGTGGATTCTCCAAGCCGGATTTTGTGCCTCTTGAATGCACCAAATATGGTGAGAAGAAAAAAAATAGAAAATGAAGTATGAAGCTAAAGTTAGATATGTAAATGCAAAATTAAAATATAAAGTGGGAAGTTCTTACTGAAAGGTAGATGAATATTTCCAGCCATTAAATCAATTTAGTTTAATTAAATAAATGTACATCAAATAAGAAAGGTATTTCATTTAAAATTGGCATTTTTTGTAGATGTTGTGTTACTATATTCTAATTGAATAAACAACTTATGAAAATGTTTCTTCAATAATATAGAACATTTTCTAAAATATAGTGAAAATATTGAAAAAAATGCAAAAAAAATTTACGCTGGATTTTAATCTGTAAAAATCCTTAGCAATTTCACACCAAAAATACTACAAAATTGTAGATTCCAAAGTGAGCATCATTTCTTGCTCTGCTAAAAAAAAATTCGGTCTTTAATAAACCCTTGTTCCATCATGGACAACAAATACTTATATTTGAGAAAAAAACAAGTGATTAGACAAGAAACAAGACTCACAGGCAATTTATTTGCACTCATTTATTTGCTAACCTTTTTATAATACTGGGCTTTTGAAAGTAGATATGTCGGTTTTTAAAGAAGAAACTGCTCCAGTTCGCCAAATTTGGTTGGCTTGAAATTGACATGCCAAATGTACAAATGATGAGCGTGAAACAAATAATGCAACACGTTGAAGAAGGCGTGCTGAGCAATCAAAGGAAGAACCTACGATTGCCTGGGACAATGATTGTCAATCACGTCAAGCAGCAGGTGTTGCAATTTCACATATGCCGATGGCGCAATGTGTGGAAATAGATGGTTTGGCTGGTAGTATTGACATGTTCTTTAGCAAATAAACATCCATTATGGCGCCTATGGCACATTGCATGATTGAAAGAACATTCCTATAAGAGATTCCACATAAACCATTCTACTTTTTATTATATACAGTGATCAAGGAAAAATTGAGCTTATACCACTAACAGAGCCTCTTGAGCGGTTGCGGCGCTTGCTGTAAGGAGACACAAAAGAAACAAAGAGCTTTTGTAAATTCATCCAAGTGTAGAGTACCTTGCAAATGAGTTACGTTTATTTCTTGAACTGTCAGAACACGTCTTCTATAGTGGTGTCACTTCGGAATGAGATCTTCGCAAGAATTTCAAACACCTGGCTACGTAACTTAGTGGATACATGAAAATTATAGTTGTGACTCACCACCTGCTAAATTTAGGACGTACCAAAATGTCAACAGCTACAAATTCGGGATTTTTAAGAGACAGCTTGAACTTGCTGTCACTACAACTAGAATGCTTGTAACAATGTTAACTGTGAACACGCCATCACAACAAAGATTTTTTCTGACTTACAACTACAAAATGGATCCTTGGGTTCTAAGAATCATAGTGGATTTGAGTGCTAGAGTGTTTGTAGCAAAATTGAGTGTTGGTGGAGGTCGAAATTGTTGGGTATATGGTGTGTGCAAAGTTGTGCATATTGTTGTTGTCTTTGCATGCTTGTTGTGTATTGGTTCCATTTGAGAGAGATGAAGACAAGGACTTTGAGTGAGGAAGAAAGAGGGGTCATCGTGGGAATGCGGAGTGCTCGAATGTCAACTTATAGTATTGCGAAGGAACTGGAAATGAGTCAGTCAACTGTCTTCACTATCTGGAAGAACTACTGTGAGCGTGATACAGTGGTAGCGCGTAAGCCCTGTGGAAGGGCTCAAAAGCTTTCAATTCGTGATAAGAGGGACCTTGCGCACATTCTCACCCAAAATCGTCACCTATCTCGTGGAGATATCATTGAGCAGATGAAGGTCAAGGTCTGCAAGCGCACATTGTCAACGTATATCAACAAATTGGGTTTTGGCAATCGAATTGCAGTGAGGAAGCCATATTTGAGCGAGAAACACAAAGCAGATAGGCTAGCATTTGCAAAGGCACACAAGAGATGGGCTCTATCAGATTGGCGCAACATTATGTGGACAGACGAGTCTTCTTTTGAAATTGGAAAGAGGTCCGGACAAGTCAAGGTTTGGCGTCGAGCGTATGAACGCTACTCAATGGATTCCATAGCCGCCACATTCAAGTCGGGCGGCACTTCTGTCATGATTTGGGGTGCCTTTAGTGGCTTTGATAAGTGCCCTATTATTGTTATGCCACTTCTCAAACGCACAAGTGAAGATTTTGTGAATATTGTATATGAAGGTCGCTTAAGTGGCTTTTATTTCATGCATGATGAGCATGAGAATCTTATCCTCATGGAAGACGGCGCCCCAGTGCATCGTAGTAAATACGCTGAAAGTTGGAGAGTGGCGCATCACATTAAGAAGCTGAAGTGGCCGGCAAACTCGCCGGACTTGAACCCTATAGAAAACCTATGGATGATTGTAAAGGACTGTGTACAAAATGGGCCGATACCAAAAAACCAAGAAGAAATGATTGAATCCATTGAACGGGCATGGGAAGGCATCTCTAAGGAAATAATTGAGATCCTCATTGCTAGCATGCCTAAACGTATGAAGGCTGTAATTGATGCTAAAGGTGGTAGCATAAGATGGTAGGTAGTATATTCTAAGATACTTTATTGTTGTATGATTTTGCAAGTTTGTTGTAAAATTTTCTTCTTGCAGTAAAGTCCACTTCATTACCTTTCCAATGCAATTTTCCATACATGATTTGGCCCAAAATTGAATCTGTAATGCCAATTCGAAATTACAACTCCATGTCTGTTTACTGCCCTGTGGATACAATAAACATAACTCATTTGCAAGGTACTGTACAATAAAGCTTTGATGTTCACATATCTAGGAGCAAATATTAATGAGCACTTTGCTCAAGGCACAAATTACACCTTCCAACTTTAAGGTGTGTTGTATCATAAATGGGTAGCCTTTTGTCCGCAAAAGAGTAAAAAGTTGTTTGACCAATTCTATATTGCAAATAACCACGCTGCTCTAAGTAGATGAATGAGAACTTTTGAGAATTTGGACTCCAATACAATGGAGTCACTCGAGAACATGTTACAGAAGCATAACCCTTACATACAAATTTTTGAAAATATTTGTCAACAATTACAAAAGCAACCAATAGTGAACTAAAAGCTTTGTTTATTGGCTATGCAATCACAAGATCAATGAAGGTATAGTACGCCCACAACAGACGAGGTTGGTGCGATCATGGTCGGCAACAGCCATGATGACAGCACATTAGATTGGGAAATTATTATCAAGAGGATGAATGGGCCTCTTCTACAAATTTCAGCTTTACACTCCGTATATTTACATTATGCGATTTTCTTTCTCGTCGGGTATCAAAGATGGTCTCCAAACATCTAATTGGAAGGCTATTCATTCAAAGGTGCGGAGTTTGGTGAAGTGGATTCAAATGTTGTGAGAGACAAAGGGTGATTGAAGAGAGTAATGCAAATGTATTTTTACGCATACATACTTCACTCGTGAAATATCATGACCACATCTTTTATGCAAGCTGCTTGCACATGGCGAATGGATGGGCTTTCATTGAACAAAATTGTTTGGACTTCATTAAGGACAATCAAGAGGATGTGCGATGTAGTGATTGCCTTCAATGTTGACGACCATGATCCAGCACAAATCGGCCAAATGTTCACCTTTCCATCATATTTTTAAGGAGGCACACATTAAATGAATGAGCGCTATCAAAATGCCATGGCCAGTGTACGCACATTTGGACAGCTAGACCTTTTTATACCTTCATGTGCAACCTAGAATGATCTAATATCACAACAATCAAAATGGCCTATTGATTCTTGACAAGCAATCAAAATTGTCAGACAAGATTAATTCAAGAATATTAGCCAAACTTCTTGATCCAACCACTCACCCCGATACATATGGAACAGTCACACGCTGCTTGGTGCACGAGCCTTGTCGCACGCAAAAGCAAAGTGCCTCTTGCATGGAAGATGGAATTCTCAAGACTTTGCCAAAGAGACCTGCTCAAACAAAGATGGCTATGGCATGCATAAAAAGAGAGATGAGAGGCATTTCTTTGCTGACAACAACAATCATCAAATTGACAACCATTGCACAATCTATATATAGTGTCAAAGTACAACATGTACATTAACATTGAAGTAGGCTTTCTGTACCACTCTTGCATTGTTGTTTGAAGATCTATTCAATAGTTTTTTTTGTTTTTCTTACCAACAATTCTTTTTGTTGATCACAACTGTGAAATACTTTGTTAGATACGTGTACAAAGGTCAGAATTGTGCAATTGTGGTCTTAGAAAATATCAACGAGATTACACAATACATCAATGCTCGCTAGGTCTTCTCGTCTATGGCAGCATAGAGGCTATTTGGGTTTTTAATGCATGATGGATCTCGAGCAATGTAGCGTTTGCAAGCTCATCTACCCAATCAAAAACTTATGACGTTCAATGCAAACGGGAATTTGATGGACATTCTTACTATAGATTGAGCTAGGAAGACAACTCTAGCGAAATGATTTGAGGCAAATCAGACAATTTTGCTTGCTAAGGAAACATCTTACGTAGACTTTCCTTCTCGCTTCACATGGCATCCAAGGAAGAAATCGGCAATCCAAAAAAAGAATTCGCAAGAGGGTGTCTTGACTTTGTCAATCCATCGACGGGCGAGAGATACTTTCTCCAAACATTTTTGATGGTGGTGAAATTGTCGACATCTTGTCTATACCTACGTACTTTTGAAGGCATTGTCTTTGACACTTTCAAGGTTGTTTGCATCTTTTCAAGAATAATGACGAGTGAGAGCAATGTATTTGTGACCCTCCAATGATGCACAGAGACGCTCAACTTTGGTTGGTTTTCATAACCATGTTGATGCATAGACCACTGGCAAACTTACCGCAACTATACGAGCAGCTACCTAAAACTTTATTGGACAATTGGGGGCATCAGTTATAGGCTACAACAAAATGTAGTGGAGAAACCATCAAATGAGCATATTCATAGTCTTGCATTGAACGTGATTGCTCAACTACTTGCAAAATTTGACAAGCCATTGAATGATTTTAATTTGCCACAACTTGCATCTCTCATGAGTTGCAAGGAAATTGACTTAGTTTGGAGCAGCTCAACAACAATGCCACATAATTGAAGGAGAGGTTTAACAACATATTGAAACTTTGAAAAACAAGCAGTGGGACATTTGCTAAACAGTATTGCAATCAAGCGCGCTTGACATCTACTACAAGATCTACTTTATTCATGGACCATGTGGTACTAAAAAGACGTACTTGGAAAATTTCATCATGAAATTTGTCCATGCGCAAAATCAAATTGCATTGGGAATTTTTTTGTTTGGAATTGTTGTGTTGTTGTTACACAAAGGCGTGATAGCTCATTTAAGAATTAAAGTTCAAACTAAGTTGGACCATTTACTTCTATGTGCAGCATCCACACACAAAGTGACTTGGCAGAACTGATATAGCGTACAAAGCTTATATTCTAGGATGAAACGTCAATGGTTGATAAGCTTGCTTTTTAAATTGTCAATCGTACGCTCAGCAACAATAGCAAGCAAAATTTTCTCTTTGGAGGAATTACTTTTGTGACGTGTGGCGATTTCTAACAGGTATTGCCTATTGTTCTAAAGGGCTTGCGGCTAGACATTATTGCATCATCAATCAAGGAGTCTTACTTGTGCGACTAAGTTGAAGTGTGCACAATACATAAAAATATGTGTGATACTGCAACTCCTATGGTGTTTGCTCACTTGTTGAATCGAAGCTTTGCAGATTGGCTTTTGGCACTTGGAAAAGGCAAGTTCAACTTTGTTGAGCAAAATTATGTCTGTTGTTCACTTAAAATGGTATTGCCACAACAAAGTATGAAAGCCAACGCAATTTATCCCATAATTGCAACTAGCCTCGGCGAAAGGAATTTTTTCAGCACTTGAGCTATTCTTGCGGCACGCAACAAAGATGTGTCAAAAATCAATATTTTTTGCTGAGCATGGTGTTGGGGTAAGTTGAATTTTCTTAAGCATTGACAAGGTAGATGATGTAGAAGGCGCCAATGTGATCTCATCCGAGTCTTTGAATATGTTTGAATTTAGTAGGTCGCCACTGTATAGGCTTATGCTTGTAGTTGGTACACTATTGATGCTTATATGTAATTTAGATTCATCAAGTGAACCATGCAATGGCACCAAACTCATTGTCCACGGCTCCTTAGCCCAAGTGATTGAAGCGGAACTTTATACATGTGATCATACAAGATATGTTGCATTTATACCACGGATTCCTTTAGATACCGAGAGCATATGATTTCCTTTTCCAATACGCCACAAGCAATTTCCAATCCGTGTTGCGTATGCCATGACTATCAACAAGTTACAAGGACAAACGCTTCCCAAAATTGGTATCAATTTGACCAATGACGTTTTCTCTCATGGACGATTGAAAGTTGCATTCATAAGTGCAATGGCTCCCGTTTAATTTATTTTTGCCAGGGTCTCTGTCTTTCTTTCCTTCTCCTATGTTTTGAACCTAAATACAATCGGAAATGAATGTCATGTATGCTACATGTTCTTAGGCCCTAGTAGAATCTTAATGCTATGAACTTAAAGAAATTTGTTGCATATTCAAACACTAATTTTTGCACATCATATATTCCATGAATTAGGATTCCTACAAAAGCTACAGAGGCTTTACTTATTTGAAAACAACCTTGATGCATATATTCCATTGTCTTTGGGAGCTCATAAAAAAAATCCTCATATAAAAATATATGCATGTAAAACAAACCACTACATCTAATTAATTGCCAAGTATGAAAGACATCAAGCTCATGAAGAGATCATGCATGTTTTTAAAAAAATCCCTTTACACTGAAGCAAGCTCCACACATGGGAGAGGCAAGAAGACCCATCTTCATTGAACATCTTCAACTCAAAGTAGAAGACACCCCGTCTTTGTGGGTTCTAAACTAACATGGAACCAATCATGGTTTCTTTCCAAACACAAATTGCAAGGTTTTCCTCCAATTGCAAGTCACCTTTGAAAGGGCTCCCTAATCATCTTCAAAAGTGAAGACAAAATTTGCAAGAAAAAGTACATTGATTAATCCTAATAGAGAAGGGGTTTTAATAATGAGGGAGAGAATTTAGTGAAGGTGATACTAAATTTTTCTTTATTATATTAGTAGTGTCATGTGAGACATAGGGTTTGAAAGTCACAGGGTGACATGTGTTTGCTCATGTGAGGTGCTCAACCACAACACTATCCACTCAATAAAAATTTAGCCTCAACAAATTTTCAAATTATTCAAAAGAAAGTGTTTTGGAAACTAGTTTCACACACTATTCGGGATAATCAATGTAGTAACCTTTTATTCTTTGAACTAATTTTAGCTACTAAGAGCTCATCAAAAATATTCTTTCTCTCTGTTGTAAATAAGCTTCCATCGTAATGTTCGTAGTAGTGTGACTAGTTAATGTACTTTCGAACAGTCACACTACTACGAACAATGTCGTTTTAATTCCACACTACAATGAATTTTTCATTCCGCACTACAATGAACCCTGTCGATTTTCATTCACAAATGTCGTGCTTCACTCACTAAATGTCGCTCTTCACTCACTGAAAATCAGAGAAGAGTTTACTTTTTTTAATTCGTAGTGACCTAACTGACTCCCGGCTCAGAAAATCCTCCAAATAGTAAATGAAAAACGACAGGCTCGTTGTAGTGATGGCTCTCACAACCGTTTTTTGTAGCACCGATCTGTCCCTCTGATTTCTTCATGTTCCTCCGCATCTGTCCATCTATTCATCCAAGTCTTTTTGTTCGCAGGAATCTGAGCATATTTGAATCCTACACGATGAACTTCGGAAGGAGCTTCTGTTTGCTTTTTGTTTCATCGCTCTTTGCTTCCTTGCTTGGCTCGCCATTGCGTCCTTTCGGTCATGGCTGTGGCTGTGGTTGCAGAGACAACCCATACAGTTTGGCGCTGCGCGTTGGAAGGCTTGAGTATATGAAACGGGATCGGCGATGAGCTCCTCACTTACCTGGGCGGGGTTATTCCATGATCTGGAAGGTGGATGGCCTAGAGGCGCTTGTCCCATTGCACTTCGGGCCGGGCGACTGTAGTATCTTCCTCCGGGAGGCATACACGTCGTAATTTGTTGCAGCGGGGGCTCGCGTTCGCGCGGCCCTCACCATTCCGAATGCCAAAACCGCAATCGAGAAATAATTCATGCAAGCAACACCCCCCACTGCGTATAATGTCAAGCAGAACTGGTTTGAGGATATCTAGTTATGTCGAGTTTAGCAACCGTTGTGCCCTCTCACGAGGTAACAAACTAGATTGTGCCTCACTTGGAAGGCTTGGGATTTGGTGATGCACTTCGATCTCCTGTAAACATCTTACACTTGGCTTGCAGAGGAGTTCATAATCTGTGTTGATAATGCATATGAGCAGAATGGTTTTCAAATTCGAACATTGCTTCCGAAGTGTCGTTGGAGATTCTTTGCGGTGTCAAATCCTAGTGTTTCGTCCAGGCTCTCACGCATTGCCTGTTGCCGGTTCCTCTCCGACAAGTATATCCCATCAACTTCACCGCCTAGTGCTTAATAGAGGGCATGCACGTCATAATTTGTGGCAGCGGGGGCTCGCGTTTGTGCGGCTCCTCTCATTCTAAAATCTAAACCGTAACGATTCCAAAATCTAAACCACAATGAATCGTTAGCGCATGGACGGCTTACCATGGGTTGAGGATGAGTGGAAGTAACTGTTCGTGGATGCTGACCATGGGTTTGAACACTGGGAATGTGATTGCAGGTACTTAGCTCTAGATTTAGTGATGTATTCTCTCCTATGCACATCTCACACTTAGACTGTAATGCCACTAATTGCCATCCTGAAAATCCAGAATGACTCTGAAGTGTGCGACTCATTTGTATTTTGTGTAACTACAGAGACTTTTTGGATAATAGTTAGAAGGTAAGTGGTTTTTCAAACTGCAATATCACTTTTGGAGCATCGTACTGACCGGAATCTTTCATTCATAGGATTGTTACATCCAGAACGGTCACAAAACTTGAGACTCTATAGATTGCATTACTGTCGTAACTAATCCAGATATCTTCCGTTCATTCATGCTGCGCTTGGGTTTGTCACTTGCCAATTACTGACGGTTTCTTTCGCTCTCAGCTGTGGTTTAGGGCTCCGTGCAAGCATACCCCATAAACTTCACCTAGTGCGTTAAGGCACCAAGATAGGTGGAGGTATTGGCGGGATCTCTTTATTGACCCCGGTCGAGCGTTGCACCAGACCTCAGCCTCGGGTGGGTCCTAGAGGCTTTTTTTGGTTTTTTTTTCCAAAATTGGAGCCTGCGGCCCTATATTACCCTTCATAGCCTACTGGAGGATCAAATAGGGCTCCCATGTGGATCAAAGAGGGCCCCCCTCCAACATAAAAATAGGGGCCAGTTTTGTCCCTACCCTCCCCCACCCTTCCAAGCCTGAGGCTTGGTGCAACGCTCGACCGGGGTATTTAGGCAAATCCGCATTGGCGATGTACTCACCTGGGCGGAGCTGGTCCATAAGACCGTGCACATGAATGTCGGTTAGGCTGAACCTGCCCGACGTGCTAAATCAACCAACACGTGAAGTTCACCTTCAAATGCCGTTCGGCAGCCCTGTTAGGGCCCATGTGCACGACTCACATCCGAAAGGTGGATGTGGTATGATCCGAAAGGTGGATGACTTAGAGAAGCCTACCCCATTGCACTTTGAGTTGGGCAACTGTGGCATCTCTAACGGAGGGCATACACGTTATAATTTGTGACAAGGCTGGCACTCACCATTCCAAGATCGCAAACTGGAACTAGACAGCACTTTGAACCTCATACCCATACTAGTTTCATGGTAAAATCTGATGTGGTTCCAAATCAAACCATTTGGTTACCCTCTTCTGATTTACCTTTTTAATGAAGTTATGACCACAACGTTCCCATTGCGTTCCAGATGAGTTCCCATGTTGTTCCCCAAAGTTCCCCACCATGTTCCCAACTTGTTCCCATGTTCCGAAAGAGTTCCCAATGCGTTTACACATGGGGACCAATTTACATATTTAAAATTTTATCCAAATTTATCTTTTGTTTAGTGGGGCCCACCGCCAATCATTGTGGCCCCAACGGAGGCTCATCCGCACATGTTTATGAAGAAAATTGTTTGACTTGGATTAACAACATTGTGTGGAATTGTTACACATTGTGCGTCTGCTTATTTAGAGAAGAAAATTCCCTCGGAACGAGACCTGTATTGGTGGATGGTTTGGCAGATACGAGGCTTGTGTTTTCCGAAGACTTTCTCTGCTACAGTTTGCATCAAACAAGGTCTAAATATATTATCCTCACGATTTAGTTAATATTGATTTCTAATTGACCAATTTTAAAAGCAGCAGACAGGTGTATATGTTTTAAAATAATATTATTATTATTTCCAGGTGTATATGTTCAAAAAAATCTCTTGTCTTTTAGCAAAAAATAGCATATTAATCCAAGTCAAACATTTTCACACATTGACACACATGTTGGGCAAGGTACCAAGAGATCTTCCTTTCCACATGGAACTTAGAGATCTTCATTTTTTTGTTTTTATTATTGCCATTGGCAATATGTGGTGTGAACCTTCTTGTTGACCATTTGGATTCTCATTCTAAAACAAATTATGTTCACAAAAAGTTATAACTTGAATTGACAATTCTTGAACCTCCACTCTTTGCACAATTTTTTTGAATATGTTGCACCCTTTCTTTACCTCTAAAAAATTGGTGTACAAGGAACAAATATCATGCTTAACATGAGGGTAATGAATTTAGACTTTGTGTAGTGCAAAAATTGGACACCAAATGAAGTGAAAATCTGTTGATCCACTAAACGAGGGAATAAAATTAACCCTTCTCTCTACATAAATACTATAATCTTTCAATCCATGCAATCAAAGATCATAAAACTTTGTGAGTATGCTACTCGATAAGTCTTAATTGAGATCCTATGGTTAAACTAGAAATGAAAGTTTCTTTTTCTTACTTACTCATTGCACTAAAACAAGCAGTTTTGAAGTGTTTTTGGTGTGAAATTGTCAAAGTAATTTAGGGATTAATGTAGAAAAAAATAAATTTTTGTGCCTTGTTTTTTAGTGTGTCAAAAAGGTGATCTATGTCTTGTGGACATAAACTTAGATGGGATGTTCAAACACTTTATTTACGCCGGCCTCCTTCAAAAATCAAAGTTCTACTTGTTCTTGTGTGAAAACCATTAATTTGTCTTATTCCCTAAGAGACCATATGCCTTCAAATGGGCTCTTTAGAGGTTTGGTTAGGTTCCTATGGTGTCACTTTATGAAATTTCTTGTTAAAAAATTATTGTAGATTGATATGACTTAAACCTTAGTAAGAGCTCAATTTTTTTTTCCTAAATCCAACATTCAATGAAAATGTTACAAGGTTTTGAATTTTTAAGAAGGAGAGCGGCTATGCCACGCAATTCCAAACAAAATTCTAGGACACTCTATCAAATAATATATTGTGTCCTTTCATATTGTCTAAAACAAAATCTTGTTCATATTGGAAAATAGCATAGTAATTCCTTTCACAGCAAGAACACTACAAAAACTGTTGATTCTAGTGCAATGCGTAAGGAAGGAAACATAAACTTTTATTTCCAGCTTTAAGCGTAGAGTCTCAATTAAGACTTATCAAGTAACATACTCAAAATATTCCATAGATTTTGGCAGCACGGACTGAAAAAATTATAGTGTTTAAAGTAGAGAAATTGGTTCATTTTCTTCTCTACACTAAATGGCTCAGCAGACTTTGACTTCACTTGGTGTCAAATTTTTTGCAATACACAAGGTCTACACTTTATATCATCATGCTAAACATGAAAATGGTTCTTTGTACACAAATCATTAACCTCTACAAAGGTACAATGTTGTCGTATAAGAGAACGTACCACCTGAACAAGACAGGACACCAAATGAAAGTCTTCTTCCAAGACATATATAAGACGCTACTTAGAAAAACTCCTCGCCATTACTCCAAAAAAACCTCCGCCAGTAGCAGACAATGGATCCACACCTATTTTGTCGTCACCTCCATTTATAGAGTTGGCCTAAACATGGCAAACATTCTAAACTCATCTAGGAATTTGGAGCCTCCAAGACTATAGTGCGCTCCTTCAAATCCTGTGTTGTCATGACCACCAGCTACAAAGTTTGTCTCTTTGTCTCCACCTTCTACCTCTCTTGATCCCATGTCTAAGTCATTAGGGGCCATTGCGTCCAAGTATGGATCCCACGGTTGCATGAAACTCGTGAACAGCCAAGAGTCCTTCACATGTTGAAATCCGCATTGGGTCTATCCACCATGGTGTGATTCAACTTTGCATGGACTCGGGCGTTGCTCGCCGCAAGCAATCCAATAGCCACGTCGTGCAACTCCTTCTCCTCCGATGGCTAGACGTCAATGCCCTCCAAGAATCCCAAGTTGTTACTCAAAGCCTTGTTCTACCGCAAGAAGACATGCCAGAATCTTAGGTTGTCCACCTCATCCACCTCGCTGACCTGCAAAATCCACATCCGTCGGAGTTCTTCCTATTTGTTTGAGTGAGTCATGTCGGAGCATGCCACCACAGACGTCGTCTTCCACTAGGACATGTACCGGTCGACCAAATGAACCAAGTGGAATTTGAAGTCCAACACTACGCGGAATGTAATGAACTCCACGTTTGTGGTGTCCAGTATCACGAATAAATTTTGTCCATGCGGACAAGCTTCTCCATGGCGAACACCATACGATTGTCCAGCTTCACCAGTGGTCTGTTTGCAGGCAATCCCTGTAGAGGGCAAAAATATAGAAACTCTACAACCATGTGCACTACGTGCATACAACTTTAGAGCCCTAGCAAGGGGTGGGAGAGGCACAAAAAATTCCTTGTTCTTCTCCTCTAGCAACATCCACGCCATGAGCACTTTAAACTCCGTCTCGGAGTGCTTGAAGGGGCGCTCGAGACATACCGAGACAAGCTCCATTGACATCAAAAGGAAGAGGGATGACCATGCCCACAACTCGGCTACAATAGCAAGACAACGATCATACCATCCCATCATCCACGCTACATACTCCTCCCACCCTACTGTAACCTTAGCTAGCTTGAAGTCGTAGGCTTGGACTTGGCGGCCGAAATAGAAAACAACATCATAATGGACGGCAAAGTCTTTAACATTGCGAGTCATGACAACATCCTTCTTTCCCAACCCAGCCACCCCAACAAGGCTACATGCTCGTCGAGGTGATTTAGTGGGATCCTACAATGAGGAGCTTTAGGGTGCTTTTGGTGAATCGTTATTATGGTCCTTTCGGGATTAAGAATAAACAATAATATTAAAAAAATAAAAATAGCATATCTCCCGGAAACTGTGAGTGGACTTTCAAATGCGATCTAACCTCGTTATTACGACAATCTATTATTCAACACCCTCAATTACATGACACATTTTCGTGCAACCAAACTTCGTAGTCTGAAACTTCCACTATAGTACGACTATGACACCCGATGTAGTGACACTTTGAGACCTCTACTTTCTCACCTCCACCTCAAATGGTCAAGGTTGTTGTTGTGATCTGAAGCATGGCAACAAGCATGTGCTTCTGAAATCCCTAGATCACGTGAATACACTAAAATCGTGAAGAAGCTAGAATCATGAATAGGCTAAGGTCTAGTCAATTGTGAATGGGCTAGAGTCTCGTCTAATGTTGCAATCTTCAGCACATCTATATAGCAGTTGACTGAATTACAAAGTTTTTACTGAAGATTGCAGGTGCTGAAGATTATATTTGGAATTTAATGAACATCCTCAAGGAACTTCTCTCAGGCGGCATGTGTAAACATGAGCCTTGTAATTTTTGTTGATGAGTGGATCAATTTTTGTCACAACAACTTGAGATGTTTTGGCAAGTAGGATCCTAAGCCTTACATATTGTGGCATTCAAATCAAACGGCTTGGATGAAGGAAAATGTTTTTGGAGGCTGGATGACTCGTTTGAACAACGAGTTTGAAAATGCAGGTCACAAAGTCCTTGTGATTATGGACAATTCATCTATACATACTCTGGAGAATGTGAGAGTGACAAAACTACATGGATTCAATTGCCTTGCTTTGAGCTACATGTCAATTGTATTTTTGCCACCTAATGTGATGAGTGTGGTACAACCTTTAGATCAAGGATTTATTGCATCTTTCAAAGTACAATATAGGTCCAAATTGGTGGAATGGGTGTTATCTTAGTATAGTGGTGAAGGAGGATCAAATGATTGGTACAAGGTGGTGCCAAATGCAACGCAAGTAATTCTATGGTGTTACTAGGTTTGGGAGGAGATGGGTGCACAAATTATTTGCAGTTGTTGGAGGGCCTCAAGGATTCTTCCCCCACTAGAATGCATATTTTACCGTCGAAGATGAGCGAGAGAAAAATATAATGGTGAAGGAAAGTGATGAGCTTATAACTTTGATTGCACAACTGATGCAAATTTACCATTACAAGATTATGTGGAGATGGTTGGTGAGCAGTCTATAGAAGCCGAGTATATTACAAATGACCTTGTAAATCATACTTTCAAAAATGGCTTGACCACACCTCATGATTTTGATTTAAAACATTGAATTGATTGATGTAGATGATCACCCTCCACCTGTTGTACGGTTATCTAACACTCAACATCATGCTAAAATGCTCTTCCATTCATCATGTACAATTCTGAAAATTTTGGCATTCATGATGTTATGGCATTTGAAAAGATGTTAGGGAGGCCAAAGAAGATGACTACATCCAATTGTGGTAGACAACATCAGAGAACTTTAGATGCCTCTATACGTAATTAGTAGATTTGTTACTTGAGTTTTTTATTTCATATATGCAATGTTATAAAGCTCCTTTAAGTTATTCACAATATGTTCCTTGTGCCTTTTTCCTTGTGAATATTTTCTTGCAACCCTTAGACACCTATTATTGTGCATTTTTCCTAAAACCTCGATAACACAATATTCAAGTTCAAAATGTCATATTAACAGTATGTGACACTTCGCTGTAATTTGCAACACTTTCCTAATTTTGTCATATTAAATAAAGAGGTTTACAACATAAATTGATTGAACATACTAAATAAAAAATATTCATTCCAATTTACATGAAGACCGACCTCCAGGCCTAGCTAAATTCTCCGTCACCGCTATCAATGGCTTGCTGAGGCGGATGAACAGTTCTTCCGGTTCCGCATAAGCTTGCAACAGATGTCAAGTTGCTTGCAAGTCGTTGGCGTCTCAAAGACTTAACCCCATTACGACCGAATCATCGTCCCCACCAAGTTGAAACTGTTCACGGCACGTCGCTGGCAAGCCAATGACATTGCCTGGTCATCGCCTGGGGCCCATGCTAAGTCAGATTCCTCCCAATCATTCATCTCTGCTTCCCCACTCCTGCAAAAACTGCATAATCAGTGGGTCAGTGATCACGTGAGGATTCAGAATCAAACCCCATTTTTCCCACCAACTCAGGCACGTCCTAGAAGTTGGAGGGAAGCTCGGCTATTATGAAATCATTCTCCATGAAAACTTGTGCCACGAGTGGGGAGTGCGCTTCCTGTACTGTCCCTTGGAGCCTGGAGGTTGAGACGCCCTAGATCTGCGAAGCCGTTCTTGACCCCACTGTTCATGTGGAGATTCTAGCCGCGTCCCCTAGAACTCATCAAAAGTAGCAGCGGATAGAATACATGCTAAAGTTCCACCATATCCAGTAACAAGGAGTAGAGTACAGAGTGGTCCTCGCAGAGAAGGTGGGTGTTGTGTCATGTGTGTGAAGCAAAGGCATGAGTTCCCCTCTAAAACCAAGATTTCTGAATATGATCTCACATGGACTCGAACCATGACTGTCTGCCCAATATGCAGAGAGATCTGGATGTGGGTAAAACACAGGTAATGCAGAGGGAGAGAGATGCGGTACCTGATATTCAGATTTTAGGGTCGGCAAGCAGTTCTGAGCCACGAAAAACATACAGGTGCGGCACATCACATCACGTTACCCAGCCAAAGTACACACCACCATCTGTTTCCGGCAAAAGAAGCGTCTAGTTCATGAGCAGATTGGTTGGAAGCACATGTGTATGCATACAACACCATAAACCCTTCCAGATCTGACATTTCCACACCCCGCCATACCAAGTGAGTCTCAGTCGTGAGGCATGCACACATCTGTTGTCTAAAGATAGAATGACATGAACCTAGACTAAACGGAACGTTGTAAATAACCTTGACGAAGAAACAAAACAAAAAGGATTGAAGTACCTTGAATACGTAGCGATGCAGCACGAGTGCAAACACAGCACACAACGGGTAACGTCACATGTAACGTGCTTAGATCTGTTGGCAAACAACCGAATGATACATCCTTGCATAAATCCAGACAAAACGGTACGTTGCAAAATAACCTTGACGAGAAAAAAATGAGAAGGATTGCAGAAAATAAGTACCTCGAATACGCAGAGATGCAGCACGAGTGCATACACAGCACTCAACGGGTAGGGTCACGTGTAGGTTCATAAATGGCGTGTGAAACGGGACGGGACGGAACGGGACGGGACAGAACGGGGATTGCTAGGGTGGCCAGACGTGGAGTATTGCACATGAACAAATGCTCTGAACGTGCACAGGCTCCAGGAAAATCTACAATACGTATCTTGCAGGATTGAACGAGTGAGACCCTAATGTAACGTTCGGCATTCTGAAGCGTCCGGACTCATAACACTTGCTTGCATGATGGGCAGTAACAGGACCACCAGACATTCCATGCACACCATTGCCGAATAACATGTGTACAGGAGCCCAAGACACGATTACACGACTAAAAGGAACTCATCATGCTGTAGAGCACAAAAGTTATGCTCACCCCGTATACAAACTCGTCCGCATCCGGACGACACCGACTGTTCATCTCTACTAAAAGATTAAGGAAATAGATGGAAAGGGTCCTAGTACCGGTCATCTCGAAAAATTTCAGTCAATGGTGAAGGGAAACGGGCGGCAATAGATCCGGTATGCAAACCGGTGTAGAGACTCGTAAAACTATACAACGGTTACGCGGAGATGATCATACGCCGACGCCAGGCCACGCATATGAAGTCTAATTAATTACAGAAAAGGTAAGGAGGAGACCGAGATATGGTACATGACAAGCGAGAGAATCGAGAGGGTGGACGTCACGAATAAATCTTGGACGAGGTCGACTGGCCAGTCTTCAGCATCCTGAACATGGCAGCGCGGCCTCCAGGTGCTGAAGAGAAGCTGCCCCCAGTTCCGGTGGCCATCTTCACGTTCGGAATACGGTCTCTGCGTTGCGACGAAACAGTACAGCCCATAAGACACTACGCAACCTCCGAGAACACCAAGAACACAACCGAAAATCACGTTGTGCGCACTCACCCGATAGGAGACGCCGGCCGGAGCGTGATCACCTCGTCCTCCTCGTCCGACGAGCTCACCACGTTACGCAACCTGCTGGCGCCTTTCGGCGGGCTCCGCGCGCTCGGGGAGCGCGGCAGCGGCGGGTGCGGGTGCGACGACGACGCCACGGGCTTCCTGACCACCCTCGGCTTCTGCTGCATGTTCCCGTTCAAAGAATTCTCTATTAACGACGCGGTCGAGAGCTCCAGATCCTCCCCGGACCGGTACGCCGTCGTCCGCCCGCTCCCCGAGTGCGACCGGTGCAAGTGGCACCGGAACGACCCGGAGTGAGTGGTGGGCGCACACAGGCAAGGCATCCTCACAAACCACTCCTCAAACCTCTCAAAAACAACGTCACGAAGCCGCCCAACGACTCCGGACACCTCACGAAACGAGCAATCTCACGGTTCGAACCTCTCAAGAACGACACGAGCCACAACTAGATCACAGTAGCGAACCCAGCTCCCGAAGCAGAAAAAAGAAAGAGAAACTAGTGCGATCCGGCACCAAAAAGTGCACCGAAAGAATCTCTGAGACGACCGCGCTGCGAGAATCTCGAGATGAAGGCCGCGCTCGCGCTTGAGAGGCGAGTGCTGCGCAAGACACTGCGAGGCGGAGGAAATCCAAAACGAGTTGTATGCCGCTCTGCCGGCTTCTTATGGAAGGGAGACGAGCCTCGAGCGCGCGGGCCGGGGACGGGCCGGGCGCGGTGGGGCGGGGCGGGCGGGACCCGGCCCGGGGAGTTACCACGGCGCTTGCCAGGAATTCTGACGACTTTCTCTGACAGTGTCTTTTATCTTGTTTCCGCTTATGTTGGAGAAAGTTCGTACCCGCGACTCTTGAGATGTAAAGCCGCCTTTTACTTTTTTCCTTGAGGGGAACGTTTTCTTTTCGTTAGGACAACCGAAATCCAACTAGGGACCCAATACCGCTCCCTTCTATTGTATACCCTTTCTAGATTCCAGGAAGGAAATTACGAAACTTATGCTTTGATCGATGAATTTATAAGTGATGTGATGATCGGCTACTTTTCCTCCCTAACATCTAGGAAGGGTGTGGAGAGCGGTATTGGGTCGCCGGTCGGTTTTGGGTTGTTCTACCTCGTGTGTCATTGGATCGTTGCGGTAAAGTACTTTTTGTGGGCTGCTGAAAAGAGAGGGAAAGTTTTATTGGCTGAGTTGAGGTTTTTGACAAGGTAGGGGTTTTCTTTCGGGATTGGAATTACTGATAGAACCAATGAGAAGTTGGCTGAATAATTCTTGGAATAGTATCTTTTGAGTGGATGAAAGTGGCAAAAGTAGATGAATTTGTGCTTATTGGTGGTGGATGAAAAGTGAAACATATTTAGCATACGGTCAGATACAGGGATGTATGGCTTTTCTCTAGATAAAAAGGCAAGAAATCTTGGTTGGAGGTGCCTTGGATGGCAAATATATCAATGAAGGGGCATACGGTACCCGTGGAGTGCTAACATATGAAACTTGACTTGCAAGATACATTTTCTTTGATAAATATGGGGATGGGATTCTTGTTCATGGCCATGATCTTGGAGTGGATATTTAAGTGTTGTGAACGGCAACATGAGACTGGGTTGAATTTTCAGAGCTCCCCTTTTTGTTGTAGCTGGTAAGATAAGTGACGTGCAGTTTCATGATGAAAGATGAATTGGCACTTGAGGGTGGCCCATTGATTCCAAAAGCAAGTTAAGGTGGAGCCACCCAATTCCGATCACTCAAGCCAGTTGGGGACTCAAATGACATTGTACGTTAAAAACATTTGTGTTGAAAGATACGGAATTAGGAATGAAACTCAACAAATATTTTTTCAAACTTAACCCCTAAATTTCTTTGACAATTTCACACCAAAAACACTTCAAAACTGCACGTTTTAGTGCAATGAGCAAGGACAAAACAAAAAAACTTTTAATTCTAGTTTTAACCATAGGATCTCAATTAAGACTTATTGAGTAACTTACACTAAAAATTTCATAAAGTTTGACCGCACCGATTGTAATATTATAGTGTTTGAAGTAGTTAAAAAGGTCCATTTTCTTCCTTGCGTTTAGTGGACCAACAGACTTTGACTTCACTTGGTATAAAAATTTTGCACCACACAAGGTCTAAATTCATTACCATCATGTTAAGCATGATATCATCTCCTACTACTCCAATTTTTAGAGGTAGAAAAAGGATGTAGCATATTCAAAAAAATTGTGGAAGGAGTGGAGGTTCATAAAATGTCAATTTGTGTTATATTTTTTGTGAAGTTAGTATGTTTTAGAATGAGAATCCAAATGGTCAATAAGAAGGTTTACACCACATAATGTTACAGAAAAACTAAAAAGTAAAAAAATATGATGATCTCAAAGCTTTATGTGAAAAAGAACAAAGTTTTTTTGGTACCTTGCTCAACAATGTGCGATAATGTGTGAAAATGTTTGACTTGGATTAATATGCCTTTTTCACTAAGACAAGAGATTTTTTTTACTCTATGAAATGAAATAATATTATTATCTAGTACTGAAAATCTCACAAAAGTTTATTGAAAATCCTAGCAAAAGTTTTTAGAGTTGCCCGACTTGCTCGCTCTCCCCATTTGAACTTCAAAACCTTATAATTTTTTCATAAAATGTCGGATTTTGGAAAAAATTGGACTCACACAAAGTTTTTAGTAATGTCCATTTACATTAAAAATTTCAAAGAAAAATATCACAAAATGACACCAAAGGAAGTTGCCCGAACCTTCTAGAGTCGCTCGAGGGGACTCTTGGAAATTTAGGGGTTAGTCTCAAAGATTTGGAATTGATATAGAATTTAAAAGCCCGAAATCCACCGTAGCCCATAATCAAACTGTAGAGTAGGTGAGGTTTGGTGCCCTCCTTCACCCAATGCCAACAAATGAAAGTATGTAAAAGAGAGAAGACATGCCATGGATAACCAACTCACGGAGGTACCCAATACCGATTGGCCTTGTTTGACTTTCAAGGCAAGGCCACCGATGAGAGCTCACTTCATGACCCAATGCCGAGAACGACTCAGGATTTTAGATTTTGAGTTATCGGTTTTGGGTCGCTTCATGCACCATTTCATGCATTTACCATTTTCATGCACCATTCCACGCATACTCTACTGATCTGAATTGGGTGGCCGATCAGAATTGGGTGCCTCTACCTCAACGTGAAGTGCTCGGCTGCCTTTTAGTGGGCTTCGGGTTTGGGTTCAACAGCTTTGTTGTTATGATGTATGATACATGTTATGTATGATATCTGTTGTTTGTGTTTTTACTGACATGCAGCTGTGGTTTCTGGTCCATGGAGGCAAAGTAAAAGTGAATTGCAAGTTGGCATCGTGGCCTGATTAACTCCCCTTGTGGGCAGCCTATTAAAGTTCAGCAACTGTACTGTGTGTGGGGTTTTACTCATTTGGTCAGTGTTCTTCTGTTCATGAACAATGGGTAGGGCTACAGTACAGTAGTGTATGTCTGGGATGGAATATGCAGCGTTAGAAAATAAGGATACGGATCACTGTTCATACCATGGATTGAAAATTAATGTACTAGTTTATATCAAGCATGTGGTACTGTACTAGGATAGGCATCATTCAATAGCTGTATAAACCCTCACTATTGCAATGGTGGCAAGATTTCGGGAGTAGCTAAAATATTTCTTGCTTTTGAGCTTTGACTCAAGGCACTTGCCGTGGATGGATTGTTGATGACAGGTGCCCAGTCTTCACAAGCCATATCTCAGAATTCATGGCATCCTCATAATTTTCTGAAATCATTTCTCTTCCACACCAAAGGAAGTTTATTTCAATGCAAGAACAAACCCCCAATCAAAATAGGAAATGTTTGCAATCTTCATTACCGTAAAATGTGGTGAAACTGCGCCAAAAAAACATTCAGATCGTGATCTCAGACATGGATGAGGTTTTCAGAATAGCTTGTACTGGGAAACCCTGTGGATCAGGAGCACCACAATTTCGGTTGTGGTTCTTTCGATGCTGTTGAACAAAATAATCACAACCTGGGCCAATGAAGCTTTCTGTGGGTTAGACATGTCTCTGAAGTATAGATGTAATAGGGTTGAGAACCTCTCCTCCCCAAACAAACGGACAACAATGAAGCAATGTGCATATATGGAGAGAACGCGTAATAATACAATTATTTTTCAGAGATAGCCAATGGGATTACAATTTCAACCCACGTGGTTTCATATTTATCCAATGAAGTGTGAATTAGTTGTGGATTTTCAAAGTGTGTTGCCATGTGTAGGGGGCATCTAGTGGCCGAAAGGGGCTAAAATAGTAGACCACTTTGAAAATTCACAACCAAATCACGTTTTATTGCAAAATAATATAATCACTTGGGTGGAAATTGTGATACTAAGTATTATCATTGGGAGAAAATAAAAAATTATCATGTGTCTCCTCCAAATATGCACACTCCTTAATTTGGTGATAGTAGGGCTCAATTACCTTAAGGGGGTTTCACACGCGGACCGTGGACCGAACTATGTCAAGGACCAAACTATATCGAGAGGCCAAGTTTTGGAGTTGGAAAAAAAAATTAAAATATGTAATCTGCGGAGTTTTGGTCCTTGTAGTGTGAAAGCCCAAGGGACGGAGTTGAGAAGCCGAGACCCATACCATTTGGCAAATTCCAAGTCACTTTCTACTTCTTAAGGGTCTTACTTTTATGAAATTTTCCTCTCTCACATTCTCTAGCCATTGATTCTACAAGGAAATATATTTTTGGTTGAAAAAATCAAGGAAATGGTCAAAAAGCTCATTACACAAAAATTCCAACACAAGCACATGCACATAAAATTTCAGGTAAAAATATTTAGGTGAAAACTCAAATAAATATATTTCAAGTGAAAAAGTTGAGTAAAAAATATGGGTAAAGAATCTACCAAAAATATTTCAGGGTAACATAAGTTACTGTTTTAGCAGTTGAGATATTGTCAAATCTTAATATTTTAATGAAAAAAAATGTTTGGCACCTCGGCAAGAGTTTGGTGTGAACGAAAATAGAAACCAAAACGTCTCTCAAGGGATCGAACTCTTGGCGCCAAAACATCCTAAAAGTGTTGCCATGTAGGCATTTCAGACGCCCTTGGCATCTCGACCCTTGGTCTGTGTGTAAAAGCCGAGAGGCCGACCAAGGCCAATTTTTGGGATCTAAACCAATCGGATTGCAGGTAGCACTCGGCCTCTCAACCCTTGTTCTGTGTGTGAAACCCCCTTTAGAGCAAGTACATATTAGTGAACGGTCTTGACTCTTCCTTCTCATCCAGGAATGGTGAGATTTGTACTATTGTACCAAGTTTGAATCGTCCCACATTTGGCTTGGACTCCACAGGTGGGTTTTTTTGTTTGACTTCAAATACGGAGTACGTAAACCAAGTACTTTACAATAAGATGGCCTCCTTCCAAAGAAAATTATGAGTTTGAAAGGGATTTTTGCGGTGGCCTCCTTCCAAAGAAAATTATGAGTTTAAAAGGGATTTTTGCGGTGAGTACACACACAAGTTTACAACTGACAAAATTGCTGTGTAGTACTTCTGGTGTAACTTGGAATTCAACAGAACCTGGAGACTCGTCACTTACTGCAAGCAATCATGACGAGATACCGTATGCTGTAGGATAACACATATTCATGGCTCTACTGGTGTGATGGGTTGGTGCTCCACGAGCTACAATGATTTATTTACCCCTTAAAGACGAGGCATCCAAGAGGAATTTCTACTCCATTGATAAAAGTATCAATGTACCAAGTTTAACTTTTGGAGAATGTAACCGTAAGATCTCCTTCTAAGCCTACATAAAATGACATGGTCAAACTTTTGTGATTTCGTATCAAGTTCAACTTTTGGAGAATGTTACCGCAAGATCTTATTCTAAGCTTATATGAAATGACGTGGTTAATCTTTTGTGATTTTTGACAATACAAATTGAAAGATATTTAAACTCTTGGTCCTTTAGGGGTCGACCATTGCTTGATGAATGCACATAGGACAAGAAGCTAAGGGAGGAGGAAAGGGGGGGGGATAAATGAAAATTATGAATCTACTTCCCCCCTCCTCCTCACTTAACCCCTAAAGGACGGAGCACCCCAAAGGTGGCTTCTTCAATGACATTTGAGGATGCTTTTTGATGTAAACAATTGTTTTTCATCCAATTCTTTTTTTTGGAGATATCATTGAAAGCGTAAGCATTCAATGATGATGAAACTTGCCTCATTGATGTAATCATGTTTTATCTAAAGAAAATCAATAAAAATGGTGACATGGATCTCAATGTAGTGAATTTTGGAAACTTCTAGCTTTTGCTTTAAATTTGAAATTGATTCATTAGAATGATGTGTTTTATGTTTGAGCCCAACCAATTAAACAAAGCCTATGAAGTCTTGTTTCTAGTCCAATTTGAAAATTTGAAAAACACATAAAAGCAAATCAGTTATTGCAATTTGAACTATTGACCTATAACCACAATTGACTTGTATTCTAATTTTAGCCAATCATAGAAGATTCATTTACAACTCAAGCTTTGGCACCATAATGTATGCCTTTGGTGAAATTTTTAGAATTTTTAAGCAAATTTTTTATTTTAAATGATTTTTAAAAAATTCATTAAAACCACAATAGTTTCAATTTTCCCAAAGAAATGTGTAATTTTTGTGACACAAACAAGACATACAATCTCATCTCCAATTTCTTAGTTTTTTAAAAATCCATATATATTTTTATGACAAATTAGAGCACAAAATAGAATGGAAATTGGGGTTGATGCCACTGTGGTCATGGGCTCCATCCTCTAGGGTTAAACGATCATGTTGAAAAAGTGGATATTATTAAAACATATATAATAATATAAATAATACTTGAAAATAATGGATGAATGAAAATCTTGTCCATTGATAAGAAGAAATCACACATGAAAATTTTCATTCATAGGTTTATGTTCATCCATAAGAAAGTAAGCATGAATACTTGCTTTCATAATCAAGGATGTGCATGCTTGGGAGTTGAGATGAATGTCGGAAATCGCCGCTGAAGCTGAAGTTAGATGTCCTCCATTCTAGATGTCGGAAGCCCATGATTAAGTCGTTTTTGACAGACTGACTCAGGACACATTAATGTAATCTGAGTTGCACATGGAATCCATGCATGTCACCGCTTCCTCGATGCAAGACACCAACATTTGCAGCCTTGAATATCTGAGTTTCCGCGTGGAAATTCTTTCAAAGTGTGACCTGAATTGGAATGCAGACATGTGCAAAACATGGCCCCTTCATGTTGAGCTGCATTTGTGTAGTACAATGCTGGTCAACAAGGTAGGATGTTCTAAAATCTGTCAAGGCTCACAACAGTTCAAATCCAGGACATAAGTTCATTTCAAGGCCGTCATGTAGCTCAATTGAACATGATTTTGTTTTCAATCATGTGAAGAATATGCCACATGTTAACCCCTAAAGACCCAATGTTCCCTCAGGGGCTATTTTGAGTTTGTGTTGGGTACCATGTTCTCAAATTTAGGCATGATTTTCTGAGGATTTTTTGCACAATGGGCAACTTTTCATTAGCTTCCCATAGACATAATTTTTGTAGGAATCTGACTCACAGTTTAAAAGTTACAATTTTTTTTTTGGTAACATATACAAATAGTGCAGCAGTTTAGTGTGACATGTAACAAATAGTGTAGCAAAACATTAATTAACTTTAAATTCTATAGAAATTCGAGTTTTTTCCATTATAAAAAAGAAAGACTCTTCTTGGAACGGAAATGGAAATCATTGCATCTACCATAAGGATTTTTGAATTTCAAAATTATGAGAAGGATATGATATATGCAAAACTTGAAGTGTATTGTTGATTCTCAGCACATAGTTGGATTGCAGGATTTTCAAAGACACCTTCTACCCCTCTTCTACTTCTAAAATTTGGTGCACATGATCCTTTTAAAGTTAAAATTAGAAAATCACCGACCATAGTGCAAAAAGTTGCCATAGAAGGTGGTCGAAATTTGTTGCAGGTGTTTAGTATGACCTCAAGTAAAATTTATGTCTCACTTCAAAGGCTAATATCTTTCAACCCGTGCGGTCAAAGTGAACAATTTTTTTACCACACACTTATACAATCCTAATACAAGATCCTACAAGTAAATATGTAAAAACTATGTTTATTTACATTTTTTTTGGTTGAATGCATTGAAATTGACAGTTGTCAGTGAGTTTGGGTGCTAAAATGCCTTGGACCTTTAGGAGTTAACAATCCATTCAACAGCCTCCTACATGTTGAATGCAGTCTTTCATGAAAACTACTGTGGCCCAAAATTAGTGCACTTCTAACTTTTCAGGAATACTCATCTGTCAACATACAGTGTACTTTGATGGCGAGAAGTTTGGTTCTTTACATGCCTTTAGTACAAAGTTTTGTCAGTTTTCCAATGCCTGGAATATTCTCCTTTCTTAGCAATCCCAGGATTCCAACCTATCTTCCAGTCCCTGCATTTCACAGATTTTGTAGTGATGTGCTTGACGATAGTATTAATTTGGTTTAAGTCCAAGAATTAGTGATGCTTTGAAGTTTGGGGGCCCGGGTTTGTAAAGGTCCAGCTAGCATCATGGAACCTTGAAGTTCAGACAAACTTATGAATCAGTACAGTGATTACAGTTGGGTACGTATCACGGTCCCCAATGTTGAGAAATTTGGAGTTGCTTTATGCACAAAAAGTGCAAAGGACCAAACATTCATTTGGGATGGGAATGGACCAATGGCGTAAAAAGCCACACACTGGTGTGGTTACAGGGTGCAAAAAAGTTGCCTTTAATGTGAGTCTCCCAAAGTATATGGTGAAAATATTATTTTCTTTGCCCTTGAAACCGGAATCGGGATTTCAACTGGTGAAAATATTATTTTCTATGTTCTTTTAACCCAGATCAGGATTTTGAACAGTGAAAATATTATTTCGATAGGCTCGTACATTCCTTTCTACTGTCTTTTGACACGACCAGCAGAAAAATTATCATAAAGAAATTCACCATGAATGATAGTTTGGTTCTTGTTAACCCCTAAAGGACCACGACCTAATTCGCTCTAAAACCAGTCCAAAACTGCCACTGTCAAAAAGAGACATGAAAATCACATTTTAAAGTGAATTTTGGATTTTCAACCGTAAGATCTTAAAATAGACTTCCATGTAAACATGCCATCAAATTTTGGTTGCAATCCACCGCACGGATTGATAGATTTTAGTGTTTAAAGTCAAAACAATGGTTCATTTTCATCCCTGCGTTGAGTAGATCAGCTGACTTTGACTTCATTTTGTATCAAATTTTTGCATTGTACAAGGTCTAAATCCTTTACCATTGTCTTAAGCATGATGTTATTTCCCAATACACCAATTTTTAGAGGTAAAAAAAGGGTGTAGCATATTCAAAACAAGTGTGCAAGGAGTGGAGGTTCAAAAATTGCCATTTCACGTTTTATTTTTTTGTGAACTACGTACGTATTCAAATGATAATCCAAATGGTCAATAAGAAGGTTTTCACCATATATTGTTGTTGAAAAAAAAAAAAGTGAAGAATATGAAGATCTCTAGGTTTTATGTAGAAAAGATGAAGTTTTTTTCCCCCGTTGCCCGAAACTGTGTGAAAATGTTTGACTTGGAATAAAATGCCTTTTTACACTAAAGACAAGATTTTTTTTTGAAAATTTCCAAATTAGGAAATATTCTTTATGTGTGTGAAAAATCTCAATGTCAATAGAAACTTTTGTCAAAAATTTTGGAGGTGCCCGAAGTCCCACTTTTGACTTTAAGTGGTACTAACTTTCAAACCACAAATCCAAAAAAAATTTAAAAATATCTCCACGAAGCTCTTATCAGATCCTATCTTGAAAAAAAAATTCAATCAAAAAGGATTTTTTTTCGAATTGTAGGTACATGCCCAAAATCCAAAATGACCCCGGGGGACGTTTGGTCCTTTAGGGGTTAAGGACATGTAGTGTAATGTTCGTGGCCCTGTAATTGTGTAACGCAAGCCTCTGGTACTGATAAGATGCAGTGAAACAGAGAAAAACAGTCACACTACGCAAGCTGGCCATGTTGTCTGACGGAGCCTATGACCACGGCATCAATCTAAATTTCCAATCTACTACACTAAACATCGCATTTAGTGTAGCGCCCAGTAAATGACTTGTAAATGCTATAAGTTTTTACTCTTGATGCCAATTTTTACCAAGAGCACAACTCTCTATAGTATTCAAATAAGAGGATCATCATAAACATATTTGATAAAAATATTCACTTAAAGTAAAAATTTATAGCATTTACGAGTCATTTACTGGGCGCTACACTAAATGCGATGTTTAGTGTAGAGTTTCCCTGAAAGTACTTAGGGTTTAAACCCTGACTGTCACCCTAAAACGTTGATAGGGGTTGTACACCTGAAAGTCCACATGTTTTTGAGAAATATGGTGGTTTGGTTAACTTTGGGGTTTATTCCATAAATTATGGTAGTTTGTCAGCCAACCAACATGCTAAAGGGTTAATCATTTAGGCATAGTCACCGTCCAAACATAGATGCAAGGTGGCATTGGTGACTCCAAATTACAAATTTGGTTACATTAGCTTGTTCCATGCGCGTGGCCCATAAAATATGGAGGGTGAGACTTTCACCCTGCAAATATTGCCGTATTTAAATCTCACCCTGCTTTGGTGATTAGAGAAAGACACAAGGTCCTTAAAGGGTGCTGCACTGGGTCTTTTTAGCTGACACAAGGTAGCCACCCTTTAAAACTCAGACTTTCAGGAAAAGTCTACTGTATGCTCCACTTTCTCATCAAATATAAGTGAGATTTTTCTTTTTTTTTTTTTTTTTAGAGATGAGATCACATGTCTCAATAGTGTTGTAGAAATCACAGTCTCTAGTGAAAATTTGAAATTATTGTGATTTTCTGAAGAAATAGTGAAGAAAATTTGTAATAAATACAAATTATGCTAAAAAATTCTGAAATTTTCACTAGGGGTGGCACATTATAGCGCCAAAATTTGTGATGTAAATGAAAGTTCTGTGTTCAGCTAAAATTTGAACCACAGTTATAGGTCCATGTTCAAATTGCAATAATTTATTCAGTTTTACTTATTTTTTAAATTTTCCAAATGGTACGGAAACTAGACATCATTAGCTTCATTTCGTCAGTTGGACTCAAATTCAAAAAATATCCTTTTCATGGATCAAATTCAGATCTAGAGCTAAAGCTAGAAGTTTCTCAAATTCACTGTACTGAGATCTGTGTCACAAACATTTTCTTCTTTAGATGAAACATGATCACCTCAATGAGGCCAATTTCATCATCATCTAGTACTTATACATTCAATGAACTATCCTAAAAAAATTGGAAGAGAATCGGTTGTTTACATTGATTATCATCCAACATTGTCATTCAAGAAGCCAATTTTTGGCTGCTCCGGCGTTTATGGGTTAAGTTCTCCTTCCATTGTACTTTTGGTTAAGGTCTATGTTCAAGAACATGGAAGATGTGTTCAACAATGAGGGCGGGTTAAAGAGTTGGAATAAACACCTCTGAGTGAGCTCCGCTTTTTCTGGTTAGGTGGGTTGTAGGGAGTTAGACTCAGGGAAGAATGTGTGGCAACAAGTGTCGGTTGCTTTGTTGGGAGTCCCCACACGTATCTGATGTGAGTTGAAAATGTATGCTATTAGAGTGCGTGTTGGGATAGGACTCAATAGACTAGATCTGAGGCAGAAAAGTCCTGGAGGGTAATATGCATGCTAATCTATGAAGAAGTAGGCTGAAAGCGGGGATCTTGGTGTTGGCTTCTAGATCTAGTCCATGCGTTGCAGGTTCTGACCTGATCTAGATCAAATCTAGTCTAACGAGAGCATTGGAAGCACTATAGCACTTGCAGACTCCCTCGCAAAACCCCTACCCAGTACCATACACATAGCAATATTGAGAGATTAAAGTTGACAAGCATAGATCTGATTGTGAGACGACAGATGATACACACAAGCCATAGTGATAGACTTAGATTTACAGAAATGTCTCTGAGAGTCCGAACTCAAGTCACACACATCGATAGCACATCCACTGTAACTTGCACAACAAACCCATGTTCAACACTCACGAACCAACAAGCCTACAACAGTACTGGCACAATTGACTCCAGACCGAACGTCACACAGAAGCTAGCGCTGCCCCATCTAGCCAGTAGAGAAGAACCCGCATCCCATACAACACAAGATCTGATGGTAGTTCATCCTCACGCACAACAAACAAAAAACTCATCCTCACCATAGGTACATCTTTTGCCTACTCCATTTTCTTTTATTGCAATCAAGTTTATGCTACATTCACAGGCCTCGTCAGTTGCTTCTGCATCAAGGATGCACCCTCAAATAGCATTCATCACATGACCACTAATAGCTCTAGTAGAACCACCAACACCACTAGAAAATCTAGCAAACTACAATGCACCACCAACAGATCTAGAGTGACCTTCAGAGTAGACAGCCCAAACAACTCCACACTGAATCTAGAAGCCACACGCCTAGCTTACAACACCACAACACTAGAGATAGTTCACACACTCAAAAATTTAGAAGGGACAAAAACCATGCGGAAGCTATAGCAAAATAGGAACAAAAATCATGGCATAGTCAACATAGAGCAGAAGCACTCAGAAACCCACTGCAGTTACAGAATTGCACAAGTTAGAAATCACCAAAGACAGAGTTACGTCCAAGCCACCATCACAAATGTCAGATCAAAGGCGGAACGCTCTAGCAAACTCCCTAATTGCAACACCAAGAGGGCAAGATTAACAAGAACGGAAGATGCACCTAAGCTGAACACCAACTCAGAACCGACAACAAGAAACTTTCACCTGTAGCATCAGAAGCCACGACATGAGCAAAACATGAAGACTTCAAGAGAACAATCAAAGCTCAGGTACGTAACCAACCATGTTTGTATCCTTACCTCTCTAAGTTTTTTGCCGTTCACCTCTCTGCACATATGCAATAAACCTATGGATGATTCCAGTTGCCTTTAGAGAAGCCCTACCACCCAACATTTCATGTTATCATAGACACACTTGTGTTGTGGCATCAAAACCGCCACCCAACCCATGATGAAAGACTGCCAATGCCCAGAAAGAAACCCTAGCCACCGCAACCACAAGAAGGACAAGGCGCAACTCCAAACAGATCCAAACCTAAGACCAAGACATCACAACCGCCAAAATTCAATCAAACGGCCAAACGAGCACCCTGAAAGAGGTAATCCAAATCCCTATCCACCCACGCAACGAAGACCTTCATTGACGACAACAGTAAACTCCATTAAGCTCCAACGCGGCTCAAGCAGGTATATAAAACACCCTCACCCTCTACTAGAACCATCTAATTCTCACCCATTGTCTACACAACCGTTCTATTGTGCATATTGTGATACTACAATGAGGAGAGGTCTTACTGGAGGTTGTTGTGACCAAGAGGAGAGGACGCAAGGAGGGCTGAAGGACTACGCGCAATGACAACCACCGACGACACCCATCACCTGTGTAGAACTATTTTCGCCCCACACACCATCTCTGCTTTCTCCTTTGCATAACCTGCATGCTTGCTATATCACCTATCAGTACACTGACTCAACTTTGTTGCATTGCTTAGAAAAGACACAATTTACTAAACTTAAAGAGACTGCCTTTTACAGAACCTGTTATCATAAGAAGCAACATGCCACCAAGCACAAGAGGGTGTCAGGGCTGTGCAAGTTGAGAGAGAGCCAATACAACTTGGAGAAGGCTTATCAAAAAGTGCTTCGGCGGGCTCACGAAGCGGGCTTGTCGCCTAAGGTGGCGAGAGGAGTTGTTGGAAACAAGAAGGCCGAGAATCCGGGGTCGCGTTGGTGCGCGCCCATCATCTCCCGCTAGGCACACTGGACGCCGCATCTCCCCACTACAGAACAACCCCTCTCCGCGCCGCAGTCACTCGTTGCACTGCGATATCCCCCCACGGCACATCATGTCTACGCGTCGCATGAGCTGCTGACCGCATTGCGACACCCCGCCGCGCCACAGACCACTGTCAAACTACAGCCCCGGGCGCCGACCTCCACACTCCTTGAAAACCCTAGCGAGCTGACATGACCCATTTACTGGGTGCCGCAACCCCTGGCCACGCTACAGCTGAACAGTACGTTGCTCGGCTCCCTGGAGCCTTGCCGAAACTCGCTCCTGCCGAACCACACGGGCGTTGAAGTTTTGCTACTACTGCGCTTAAACCTCGGAGATAGCTGTTGGCTAAATTACCGTACTAATCAGGGCCCGTATTGAATCCTGAAAAAGCTCTAGTCCCAACGGAACCCACCCCTATCTCAACCTCCATCTACGCTTGATCTCCCCCTATCAAACTACCGAGCAATTGTACATCTGCCGCTCACTGCAACATCACAACCCATCCAGGTAATATTACTCTCCTTTTCACCCGTTCATTACTGGATATATGTAATTGTTGCAATTTGTCTTGTCCTCTATGTGAAGTTTTGGATTATGTATTCAATAACTATATCACAAGATCTGAAAACCTATATATTTGTGTCAATTATATTTGCATGTATAAATGTAAATTGCTCTTACTCCACCTCTCCTTGTCTAGTCAACCTTCCATAAGCCCACAAATAAATTTGTGGAACGAAGGTTGTCACAAGGTCAAAAGAGGCATAATGTCATCCAACGCTCTGAAATGCTATAGTAATATGTGTACCTTTTATTGCAGAATGTCTCACTCCACTAATGTTGCCTCGACTGTAAAAGGACATTCTATTAATGATATTGTAGTTGAGAGTGATGTCGACATGAATGGTATCCAGAAACAAGATCTTGACACTACTTCAAATCCTAATAAAAAGAAGGTGAAGGCGACCATCATGCCAATATCGGAATTTTGGTTAAGGTTCAGGACCCTAAACACTATTGCAAGAATTAGAGGCTTGCCCAAAGTCCCAACTCTCAGTATGGAGGATATGAAGTTACGTGGTTTTAGTAAAAAATATGCTAAAGCTGATATTGAGTCTTTGCCCCATTTCCTTATGTTGCGCAAGAAGAGTGGCCTATGGAACGTCCAGATGGAGTTAAAGGTAACCATTTCAATCTTACACAAGTTTCTAGTGAAGTTGTAGTTGATGATGAGGGTTTCTCCAAAGACTATCAAGTTTCAATTAACTTTGAGCTTGGTGATCAAATATGTGCCTGGAAAGTCATTCACAACATGGTTGTGGAGAAATCGAAAGAGTTGGAGATCCCTCTAGGCACCCTATTGGGGGAACCAATTGCCATTTTCTGCCATCACAAGTAAAAAAATTGGAGTGGCACAATGAAGTTACACCTTCAGAACCCCAAGGTGGATGCACGAGCTCTTCTCCAAGGTGTGAAGCCATTTATCCTGGTTTTAAATGAGGGTATTCCACACAAAGGGAAGGTATGTAAATCTTTTGATCCTTTGGCTTCATCAAACAATCTATCAGTCAAAATCACAGGACCAAATCTTGCTAACAAAGAATGGTTCACAATGCATGAGGAAGTTGTTAGAGAAAGTTTTGCTAGAGGATTCAATTTTGAAATAACTGGGGTAGAAAAGAAGTCAGGTAACGAATTCACATGGATAAAAACATCTCCAAAAATGGCCTCTATAATTAAGAGCAACAAAGTGACGTTTGCCAACGAGATTTTTGTGCCCAATTTTGTTAGCAAAGGTAAAATGAGTGAAGATGAAAAATTAAAGAAAAATGCTCTAGTACTAATTGCTAAAAACCTCAGTAAAATTGAAACCACCGAGAAATTGGAGGAAGGATTGAAATCAAAACTTGGGGCAAACAACATTGTTAGCATGTACTTCAAACTTGAGAATGGAAAACATGTTGGAACATGTAATATACAATGCCTCAATGTTGCTCTGTATAAGAAGCATGTGAAACAAAATGTAGAACTCCATGGGAAATATGTCGATTTTACTCCTCATCATGAAGCCTTGATGGTTCAAACCCCCCAAATGCGGAGGAACTCAATAGGCTAGGGCTGACCGATGTGAACTCAGCTCCCATGAATGCGGTGATTGCCATGGAGAATGCTCCAAACCAAATTCGTGCACAAGATCCTAACTAAATTATGAAAACCGTGGTTAACAAAGGGACACAAAACACTATCGCCGAGTTTCGCAAAGAGATGGCAGCAATGAAAGGCAAAATTATTGAGGAAGCGAGGAATTATGCTGACATGGTACAAGAAACCACCAAAAAGGTTCTAAGAAGCGAGATGACCTCACTTAGGAAGAACATCATACAAACTATCATGGAAGAAGAAAAAAAAGCTAGCCAGAGAGTGCAATTAACCATTGAAGGAATGGACACGTCAAACTAGGTTTGACACACTACGCGGTGGCAATAAGATACTTAATAGTATATATTTATACTTAACACACCAAGTATCTACTAGTATACTTCTATACTCAAAAGTATAAAAACAAAAAACACACCAAGTATCTACTAGTATATTTCTATACTCAAGACTATAAAAACAAAAACACATATATATACATATATGTATCAAAGTATTTATATATATTATATAGAAAAAATATAAAAGAAAAAGAATACAAAAAGAAAAAGAAAAAGAAAAAGAATACAAAAAGAAAAAGAAAAAGAAAAACAATAAAAGAAAAAAACAACAACAACAACAACAACACTCCACACCCCTCCCACTAGTAGCCATAAACATTACTCATTGCAAACTAATAATTATACTTTGCGGATACATAGAAACTAACCCCGGCCCAATGCCAAATGTCATCCACAACCATCCAAAAACACACAAAAGATTATCAAAATATATATTTCATTCCAAACACTATAAAACTCCACCCCAAATATCAACACCTAACATCTACCTTTAAACCACTTCTAAAAAATAATCACATACTTCACCAAACTTAATCCACCCTCTACCCCAACATTTCCCACTACATACATCAAAAAAATAACCATCCACCCACACATATTCTATTTGCCATAATTACCACCCTCCACCCCTCAATAGACGAATGCAATAATATTTCCGACCAACATTCTACCAACACAAACCCAACACATTGGACAAATATATTACTAAACACCCTATCCTCTCTACATAATCCCCTTGAAAGACATAGATACACTCCACCCATACACCAAATTCCTAGAGGAAAACCAACACCTTCTTAAACACAAAACTTCTCTACCCAATGACCTATATAACTTT
Source organism: Bryoerythrophyllum caledonicum (assembly GCA_963971425.1). Classification (NCBI taxonomy): domain Eukaryota; kingdom Viridiplantae; phylum Streptophyta; class Bryopsida; order Pottiales; family Pottiaceae; genus Bryoerythrophyllum; species Bryoerythrophyllum caledonicum. The sequence goes on along the minus strand of OZ020518.1, from coordinate 10,800,168 downwards.
ATACTTAGCCAAACCCCACCCCCTTCCCACGATGAACAACAATTAAAATTTCCCTACTTCTTGCATAATCTCATCCTTGAAGCTCTCAGATGCTTTGAACCAATTCGTGCTTACACACATCCCACGCCACCTACCTATATTTTCCCTCCACCTTGTAACCTAGACATGGACAATAGAAACACATATATAACTACATGGAACGCCTCAACATTAAACATTGTTTTGCCATGCATCCACAATCTAACCGCCCACACCAACACACCACCCGCCATAATTGCCATACAAGAAACTAAACTAACCGCTACTAAATCCACAAACTACATCCAAAAAACATTCCCCGATTACAAACTTATATTTAATAACACTCATTCTCTCACACGATGCATCCAACAACGAATGCCATATACACCGGCAAGAGGAGGTCTACTCATGCTCATACACTAATCATATGCCTTCTCCGGGAATATTACTAAAATCCCTACCCTGGCTAATATATCACCATATCTTCGAATTATTGAAATTACTAACCGACCTCTCCAACCATGGCTCATTCTTCATCTATACATGCCCTCGTACATAGAAGACTCTAGGCTTATTCCGAAGATCCAAAACTCCATCACTTTACAAATAAATACACACACTAACCATACAATAGTACTTTGCGGAGACTTTAACCGAGATATTGCCCTTATTGGACAACAAAACAAAGGGGTTTTTACCCCCTTCACTTGACATAGACTATCAATGGCGAAATTACACGGATGACCTAAAATTATATTTAATCCCAACCGATACACAATACTCTCGTCAAGGTGGACTTAATTACACACAGTAGCCTAATTGATGGATTTTACATTAAAACACCTAACTATATCCAATACACATCTATCACCAATACCACAACCAACTTAAACTCGGACCACTTCCCAATCCAACTCAATATACCTCATAACACCCTTATAAGTAGACCTTCCACAACCATCAACTCAAATGATATCAAAATACTAAATCCCATTCCAAAAGAAAACCTTGATAACTTTAATACGATATTCTTTGAAAAAAACTCACTACAAATAGACTCCCTTATAGATATTCTTTCTAACCACCAACACCTCACACACATACAATAGCAAGAAGCTTGCACCACTCTTGACAAACTTATTAATGAAATTTCCACTATATTAGAAAAGACCTGTAAAGCGCCCCCCATCCCACAACTCACACCTAGAACCTCGCAACAAGGGGGGTATCTCCCGAGAAAACTAGCCAAAATGTGGAAACATCTTGTCACATACCACACCATTCGTAAAACAATTTATATTGCTAAAACTAACCACAATTAGCAAACCCACCCCATACTCTCCAATCTATAAAACCTCCGTCACCCTCAAATCCCACAAGTACCACTGTCCAACAGCCTTCACGAAGACTGGCTAAAAGACATTGCAATCATTGCAAAAACTGCCAACAAAGAAGCTTGAAAAATTACTACAAAATATGCAAGAGAATGTCTCAAAAAAGCCATTTTTAAGTATTGTCAAATATAAGAAACTAGCCCAAAAAAGATTAATAGAAAAGTCTTTAAAATAACACAAACTTGCCACTAGATTGCATTCTAGATCAAAACAACAACATTCGAACCAGCCCAGATGACATCGCAAACGAAATACATTTTCAACAATCCATAAACAACAGACTATCTACCCCCCCATGTCACTTCCAACCACAACATTCATCAACATGCACGTGCGGAGTTAGGCAATATCCGTGGCATGATCTTGACGGATTTACCATAGATAAAAGAGGCGAACCAACGACTCGTCTCCACACCTATTATAACAGAGACACATACAACCTGTGCCTAAAAAATTTGGGAACCAACGAAGCCCCCGGCCCGGACCATAAAAGAAAAAGAAAAACTCCAATCTCCGAAGGAGACCGGCGTGAATATAGCCTAACCATATACCTAACTCAATATAGGCCCGGACCATATACCTAACTCAATTCTAAAAAACATGCCCCCAAGATTCCATGACCTTCTATCATTATTTTTCCTTCATTGCTACAAACAAAAATCAATTCCCACATCTTGGAAAACAAGTTTAACAATCTTATTGTACAAAAAAGGCAACCCATCCGTGCTACCAAACCACCGACCTATTGCCTTAGCTAACACCATTTATAAATTGTACACTAGCACACTAACATCAATATTATCAGCCTACGGGGAAAAACACCAGATATCACACGAAAGTTAAGAAGGGTTCAGAGCCGAGAGAAGTACCGCACGGCAAATTCAATCCCTCATCGCCGCTCTTGAGGATGCACAATCCACTAATAAAGACATTTACATACTCTTCATTGACTTCAAAAACGCATTTGGTTCCATTGCCTTTCCTCGATTGCTAGCCATTATGAGCGATCTTGGGTATCTTAAAGACGCAGTCACACTGGTTGGCAATATATACTCCCAATCTACTACTACATACATTGGAGAATTCTTTGGTAGAACACGCCCAATCCCCATCCGACGCGGTACCATCCAAGGCAATACATTGAGCCCATACCTCTTCATTATTTTTCTAAAACCTCTACTGAGATGGCTTCAAAGAGGTAATAATGGCTACACTTTTGGCACCTCAAACTTGGCCGCTTATGTCGACAATCTAGAGGCCATCTCCGGACGCCTTAAATCACTCCAAACTCAATTAGACAAAATAGACAAATTTTGTCTATGGACTGGGATGGAACTTGGGGTCCAAAAATGTGGCGTAATTGAATGCCCAAACAAATCCAAAACAAATCCGACGGCATTCAAAGCCCTTATCCAAGCTACCAATATCCACTATCGTAATCAACCAATTCCGGTTCTCAACCAAAAGCAACCCTACATATACCTTGGAATAAACCTTGTCTCATTGTTAAAATGGATAATTCAAATTCACGCTACTACTACAAAACTTATTAAACAATGCAATGAACTTACACTATGTCTCGCCACATTGCAACAAAAAATAAAAATGACTGATACCGTCACACGTCCGGGTATCTCATACAGTTTCTATGCGGTCCCTTATTCCATGCCCGCCATAAACAAACTTGATAAAAAAATCATAGCCATACAAAAGAAAGTATGCGGACTCCTTAATTGTACGGCCAATGTCATAACACAACTCCCCCACAAACTATTCGAACTAGAAGCTTTTTCCCTAAAAAATGCCTATCTATGTTGCATTGGAGAACAACTCCAAAATGCACTTAACGACAAGGGACGACTAGGACTAATTTATAGTGGACTCCTACGGCACATCCTCGCCATTTATGGAGGTGCACAATACCTCCAAAGACTTAAAAAATCTGATTGCCTCCGGTCTCCCATTACCCGCACACTTTTTCTACTCAAAACAGAAGGCCAAACATTTCTAAAAAGCTCACTAGAAGATTTCCTACTAGGCCCCGCGCCGCTTGAACAAAGTTGGGCAAATGAAATACATAACCTCCCTAGACTTGACCGATAATTATCCGCTAAACTCCTACAAAAAATAAAATCCGCAAACATTACCAATCTAAAACAAATTACACTACCAAATGGAACACACCTTATGGACTACAAGAGCTACAAAACATTCTACGGTTTCCCTCACAAACTAATAAAAAGTGCACTAAATATTGCTAAACAATTATTTTGTCATCCTCCATGCCTCCTCATATGCCCTAATCCTTGCACCACTCACGCCCCAACTTACACACTTAAAGACCAGTACATCATTGGTCACAATGACATCCATTCCAACATCAACCTCCCATTAAACCCTCCAAACCCGCCACACTCACGACCATATGCCCCTCCACCACATATATTAAAAAATCCTTCCATGCACCAACATAGAAAGTACATTGACTCCAACAACATAAGCAAACGATATACGTCATACCTATGCCATTGGCCCCACAATAACACCACCTACAACAAATGGCTCCCGCAAAGAAATCTTTTCCCTTGGCACAACCCAAACGCTTCTCTACATAACACCGAAATCCTCACACAATACTACTTTAGAACTCAAAACAGTTATTACTTGAATATCATACAATTACACCACCCCCAAGCAGAACCTCGAGATACAAGATTTATCACGCCACCCCTTATTATCCCCCTCCTCAACATCTTTACAACCGAATGCAACCCCAAAACTGACATCCTTGCACAAACAAATACAATCAAAATACAACAAGATAATGCCCACATATACAAAGGTAATGGTAGACACCTAATAACCATACCACTCGCAAGACTACGATGGTTGTGGAACCAATACCACAAGGCACTACAAACCCCCATTAACATTGAACCAATACCTCAAACATTTGAAACCAAAATTGTTTGGCTATACCAAAGATATAAATACCGTATACCCAAAAATGACCCCCTCAAAAATGCACATTACACATTACCCGATCCTATCTTAGACTACCTCGTTATATCTTTGAATATCACACATTCAAATTTCATACTTCTCATCCCTCGGTACATGTTCCACAAAAATTTCAAAATTCTACTTTCCATTTGGACGTGATAAATTTTTTGGTTCTCTTGGAAAAACTTTTGACTATAGGTGGAGCGGAATAGGCCTTGCACACCCTCACAACAAAGAAGACACGCACCAAGCAACACATTGGGCACGCCTAGCGGCAAACAATGATCCCAACCACAACATCACCATTATTATCACTCCCAACATCAATTGGTACCACAACTCTAATCCACACTTAGGCCCATTCCCGAACTCTCACATCATAGTATTATTTGAAGCGGACTCTATGACTTACAAAGAACCCACTATACCACCGCAAATACAAACACCCCGTCTTGAACCAGCAACCCTACGTATCCTATGTATACATCACCAAACTCGAGTGATAGGTACACTAGAAAACCTCACTCATCTCACTTTGATAGCAAAAAATTTAAACATCAACAAGGTATACATCGCAATTGCCCCACCCACACCTATTCCAATCCGTGTAACAAAAAATGGTCTAAAACCCTCTACACAAACATTTCCGCACCAACAATTATCGAATTAAGCCTCCCACTCCCCAACTACCAAATTAATACCGACCTTTAATTTGACCCCAACTTTAGCTACTACACCAAAGGCTCTGTCATAGTACTTGTTGGCAAGTATTCACATCTTAACACAAAGATATCCTAAGATATTCGTTCCCACAGAGAATCATTGAGAACTACAACGACTAACAACAAGCCTAGATCTGTACAATGTCAAGTATACCACAATAGATACATCAAAAGAAAGAAAAGAAAGGTTTAGACCACCAGGTCTGAGTATTATTTACACCAACCGCCTTGCTCGAGTGCCTTCCTTGGGTAGGATCCAACTTGGCCCGGATCCTACATGGCCCGGATCCTACTTGGCCCGGATCCTAATTGGCCCGGATCTTACTTGGCCCGAATCCTACTTGGTCGGTCGGCAAGGATCCTTAGGGAGGATCCGACTTGGCCCAGTTTTAGGTAGTCTACTCTTAAAGCTTTATACATATGTACACTATAGACATCCGGCGTACGTTAGTACCCGGATAGGATATATCACCATGACCGATGGTCCGTGGACTCACAGAGATTTTAGTGTTGACACAAGTAACGACTATCCTTCCTCCCATTCTCTCCTTCTACCTCTACTCACTCACTTGGATGTTTATGGTGTCACTGAGATCCCCTCAAAGGGGAGTTAGGCCCAAGTTACCGAAACTAAGAGAGACATAAAGTAAGTGAGGAAGGGGCTACCCGCCCACTATCCGAAACTCTCTTAGTCTTCCTCCACATCCGATGCGGCTGGAGGTAGGATGCTTCCGGAAACGACACTAGCCTTCACAACCGACGCCAATCTGACGCCGAAAGGTCACTCAAGACTTGCTATGACCCTTTCACGTCCGCCACTCCCCCCTTATCCTTCCCTAAACACTTACAATCTCACCTGTTATTCCCATCCATACGGACTAACTCTATTTGATGGAACAAGGAAACAACTGCAAATGTCAGAGTTAGAGTCACACCCGACTAACAATCTAACCATCTCACATATTATTTCCATCCACACGGACTACTCTACTTGATGGAACAAGGAAACAATGACTTCGACGGTTAGTACGGACTTGAGGAGTGGACTACTTGAAATGGCACTCACAGTCTTGTATAGAATCTGAGCTCTCCAACCATAGAAGGTTTTCTGAGAGCGTAGATTTAGAATTAAATTGAAAGCAAATACACACATCAAGCAGTGAAGAGAGGTGCCAAGAGGCTCCTCACTTATACTACTACAAACTCACACAAACGCCAAAAGCAAACGACGTCTTCTAACTAAAAACGGCGACATTAACTACCCTTGGCAGATGTGGCCACCACTCTTCACTACGTGCACCGTCAGAAGGTAACTTATTACACAAATCCCAAGGCAAAACTAAGTCAAACCAAAGTCAAACCGGGGGCCAAATCCCGGAATAAACAATGATCTACGAACCAAGATCCTGACCCTACTTCCGGGCCAACTCCTCGAGTCTCTTCTTCTCTTCCTTCCTTTTCCACCTCTATCCTTTCGGTCCGAGCTCGTCCTCTTCTTCTAGTCGGGGTCACCGTCTCCTTTCCGATCCGGACTAGTCCTCTCTTTCCCGTTCCGACTTGTCCTCTCCTTCCCAGTCCGACTCGTCCTCTCCTTCTCGATCCAGGCTCATCTTCTCCTTCCAGGTCCGTCTCGTCCTCTCCTTCCCGGTCCGGGCTCGTCCTCTCCTTCCGGTCCGGGCTCGTCCCTTCCTTCCCGGTCCGGGCTCATCCTCTCCTTCCGGGTCCGGCTCGTCCTCTCCTTCATAGTCCGGGCTCGTCCTCTTCTTCCTAGTCCGGGCTCATCCTCTCCTTCCTGGCCCGAGCTTGTCCTCTCCTTCCCGTTCCGACTCGTCCTCTCCTTCCCGGTCCGGGCTCATCCTTTCCTTCCTGGTCGTTGCTCATCCTCTCTTTCCCGGTCCGGGCTCATCCTCTCCTTCTGGGTCCAAGCTCGCCCTCTCCTTTGCGGTGGTGGTCCTCCTCCCTTGCTTATCGGAGTTTTCCTTCCTTGCCTTGGTGGTGGTGGTCTTCCTCCTTTGCCTATTGGAGCTCCCTTCCGAGCTCACATCCGAGCTCAACCTTCTAGGCAGGATATCTTCCTTATTGTACATCCGAACGGGACAATCGACCACTTGATTGACATCTACTCGTTGCGTAGATGCCAATAAACTCCTCATTTGTTCCATTTGGACAAGTATCAATGGAGTTATGCCTCTCCCAAGGTTCGGGACTCCCGGGACAGCTTTCCAGGCTCGGTCCGAGCTCACTTCTGGGCTGAACCTTCTAGGCCGTGTATCTTCCTTGTCCCGCATCCAAACGGGACAATCAACAACTTGATTGACATCTACTCGTTGCGTACATGCCAATAGACTCCTCATTTGTTCCATTTGGACAAGTATCAAGGGAGTTATGCCTCTCCCAAGATTCGGGACTCCCGGGACAGCTTTCCGGGCTCACTTCCGGGCTCACTTCCGGGCTCTCTTCTTGTTCTTGCTCGCGCCGTACTTGCTCCTCGCTTAGCTGCTCGCGGTCCTCTTCTACTAGTCGTCCGCCTGCAAGCTCGTTTCGCGCTCTGGTGGTCTTGGTCCGAGTCCGTTCCAAGCCCTCTTGGTGATGGTTGCCCTCACGGTTCCGTCTTTGCCTTCGCCCTCCTATTCTCGTGATGATGGCAATCTTTAAGTCCTCTTAGTCAGCGTGTGCTCCTTGTTGCGCTGCTCGCGGAGTTGGTGATGTTCCTCCCGCCTACTCGCTCATGTTCCTCGTCGTCGTCCTTTTACGGGGTTCTTCCTCGCTTTTGGAGTCTTGTTCTTAGCTTGCTCCGTGGTGATCCTAGCGTGCTCGCAACCCTCGCCTCCGGGTTGATCTCCTTCGCGCTTATCGCCTGCTCAGAATCCTCGTCGTCTTTGATGCTCCAATGTTGTCTGCTCGGATCTCCTCGCGCTTTGGTGCTTGGGCTGCACGGATCTCCTCCTTCCTCGTGTTTCGGTGCTCGAGCTGTCTGCTCGGATCTCTTCCTTCTTCGTGCTCCGGTGCTTGGGTTGCCTACTCGGACCTCCTCCTTGCGCTCCGCTGCTCGTTCTTGAACCGACCTCTAGCTTGGATGGAGCTCGTGAGCAACTTCTTGCTTGGGCTGTCTGCTTGGACCTCCTCCTTCCGCTCCGCTCGTGCTGGCCTCCGGGTTCGTGTTGATTTCGACCTTTGGACTCCGTTGGTGCTGGCCTCCGGGCTCCGCTAGTGCTGGCCTCTTAGCTCCGCTGATGCTGACCTCCGGGCTGTACTAGTGCTGGCCTCCGAGCTCGTGTTGGTGCTGGTCTCCGAGCTCTGTTGGTGCTGGCCTTCGGGCTTGGCTGGTGTTGTTCACTCTCTAAGTTCCAGCTCTATAAGAAGTCCGGGCTAGGGCCCTAGAAGTTTCTTTTAGGCTTCAGTTGTTATCTTCGGGTTATTTCCCTCCGGAATCGTCATACTCCGCTCCAACTGTTGAGCTTCGAGTTGTTTTTCTCCGGGCTCCTTGCACTTCGCTCCAACTATTGAGCTTCCAGTTTTCCCCTACCGGGCTTTTTATTCCGCTCCAGCTAAAGTCGGGTCCTAGACGATTTTTTATCCACTCTAACACTACAAGAAAACCAGCCCAATGTGACCGGATGTGACTAAGCGCATGTGACTACGTAGTCACGTCTGTCATTAGTTTAGTCCGAAATCAGTCATAAGAGGGTCTAGTCATGGACTAGTCATAAAAGTAGTCATTTTTTTGAGGACCTGGGTGGGAACGAGACATATGTTCCCCTAGTCATTTTTTTGAGTCATGCTTTGAGTGCTTACTATATGGAGTCATACTAATATAGTCGTATGGTATTGGTATTTGGTTTATGTATGACTTAGTGTTGTAAATGAGTTGGTTTGGGTGACTACATGTAGTCATGTAGTCATTAACCTGACTAATAGTAGTCATTTATTTCAATCAGATGATTTTGAAGTCCTCTACTCGTTGGCTCAATCGGTGGGTGCTGTAAAATTGGAGTAGGTGCATAATCTTCACTTAGTACATAATAGCTTCCCTATTCAACGGTACCATGTTTGCGCGCAAACATTCTAGCATGTCACTTTAGGGCACCATTCTAGAAACACCTATAAATACAACTTCAAAAAATTGTAACTAGTTGCAAGAGAGTCCAAAAATCGTGATTCCACTTGCTCTATCTTTCCACTTGATTTCCAGATGCACGAAAATTTCTTGTATGCTTAACTTTATAGATTTCCAGATGCACGAAAATTTCTTGTATGCTTAACTTTATAGATTTCCCATGCTGACAAAGAAGCCATTATTGATCACCTTCCCATACTTTTTTGAGATGTCAAAGTGATTGCAAAATAACGTAGTCATGTGGACAGTTTTCTTTACTAAAATTGGTAATGATTGCAAAATAACATAGTCACCTGGACAGTTTCCTTTATTTATATTGGTAATGAATTGCATTTTCGTAACACCTTTACTTACATTGGTAATGAACTACCTTTTTCATGACAGAGGTCCATACAACTCTCATTTGTTAACTGTGCAATCTCTGTGACTACTCCTATGCTGTACCAAAATTCTAAAGACAGTAGTTGGGCTCCTACAGTCCTACTGTGGTGACTCATCAATGTAATCCGCCTCTGTATCCTCCATTTGTAGAGCAAGCTGCACCTCGTTGCTAGAAAGCTCCCTGGAATTTGATAAAACAGGCGGCACTGCTGCGGTATCATCAGTGACATTTTGTGCCATCAATCCCTGATTTTCAGCATTGTCGCGGAAGCTTAGGCAGTGTAGATCTGGTCTTCCCTCAGCCATGGAAGTCACTCTCACACTTCGTGCCTCTTTGTGAAGAACAACCTTCCACCCAGGATGTGCCACATCGTCAACAAAGAAGACCTGTTGAGCATGAAGTGGAAACGCAAACGAATCTGATGAGTACGGAATGGTACGGTCAAATTTCACGAGAGTGAAATCGTACTCATCTCTCTTCAGAGTTGCCCGTGGCCCAATCCACGTAGCTTGGACCCACTTACAATACAGTAGGAGTAACTCAAACTTCCCATAGTCAGCACCAATAATCTCTTCGACCCACCCCACGTACTCCACATTTGCGAGCTTGTGGTTCTGGTCCTTTCTGTTGGCACGGCAAGATTGTGAGAATGTTGCAGCTACTCCGCTGTCGCACGTTGACAAGTCTACCTCTGCTCTGCGCACACGTATATGGTTCTCGTATGCATACATGCTGCAATACGATTTTGCCTCACATGAAGGTGGTAGGACAAGGCCAAGAACATCTTCATCCGCCTGTGTGCCTGCCGCCACATCCTGTTGCACTGCAGCAAGAAACCACTTAGAAAACTCCTCATTCCTTGCGATTGGTGGATACTCTGCTCTTCTACCCCGTGATCGACGGCGTATCTCTGCACGCATTCTGTGCCGCGCTTCCATCTCCAAGTAGTGACGTCTGATTAGAAGCCACAGTGAATGGCAAGTTTTTAGATAACAAAAACAGTAAACAGTTAGAGGAAATGTCATCTACAAAACATTCTCTAGTCATGTGTTGCAATTTGATGACTAGAATTAGTACGCAAAAAACATTTGGGGACTACACACAGTCACATCTCCCTTTCCAGACAGAGCGCATGACTAAAACAAGAGACATTTGTGCACTCTTACTCTCCCCAAAGCACATCCAAGTGATTCTTACTCTCTGTACGACTGTAGAGGCTCCGCGTTCGTGAAAACAAACTCGTGAATCCATGCCCTTAGCTCCGATGTCAGGAGTCGGTATCGACCTGTACCCTCCACGACCTAACTCTTGGCCCCTACTTCCTCCTGATCGTCCCAGATCCTCCTGCGTGTTAGCTCACAGTCTTGCATGTACTCTGTGCAAAATCCTAACCCTTCCTCTGCAATGTACCCCCTTGCCATGGATCCCTCGGGTTGTGCTCGTTGCCTAACATAGCCCTTCAATCTCTTCAAGTATCGCTCAATAGGATACAAACATCGGGTGTGTACGGGACCACATATATCCAACTGCTGCACCAGGTGAATGGGGAGGTGTGACATGACATCAAAGAATGAAGGTGGAAAAACCTTCTCTAGCATGCATAGTGTCTCAACTGTGTACTCCAATAACTGTTCCATGGATGAGGGATCCACGAACTTTGCGCACAATCGTACAAACACCCGACTGAGCCACATTATTGCCACCCGCGTATCCCTGTCCAAGAGAGTGCGCAAACACAAAGGGAGCAACTGTTGCATCAAGACATGGTAGTCATGAGATTTCAGTCCCTTTAAGTCCCCATCCGACGCAATGCACTTCGCAAGTTGGCCAGCGTAGTTTGTAGGAGTCTTCAAATTCCGGATAATGTCCAAGAATTTTGCCTTCTCCTCTTTCGATAGTACATATGGAGCTGTTGGAAGTACGACAGACCCAGGTTTCCTTCCAGGAAGAGGGTGCAGATGTGGTCGAATATTGGCGTCTTTTAACTCTAGCCTGGCCTTCAAAGTGTCGCGGACTCCCCAAATTGTTTTCATTATGTTCTCGGAGATGTTTTTTTCACAGTGCATGGGATCCAAAACATGTCTAATGAGGAGGTCCTGCCAGAAATCCCAGCATAGCATTCCAGCGTCAATTTTGCTCACTATGGACAAAGAATCTTATGCATTCATTGAGAGGATATAGGTCCCTTTTCATTTTTCTCCCTACATTCAGTGATGGATTTCAGAAATTGCACTATTCACAGTCAACCTTCTTATCAAGCAGTTACTAGATTCAGTCAACGTTTCTGAAAGTAGTTACTAGAATCAGTGAATGCGTTTAGTACCTGCCAATACGGAAGCATGTACAGAGTTGAGAGCCGCTTCACTCCGGTCCGGTGAATGGGGTCGCCTTTTCCTCCACCTCTTCTTCGCTGTGACTCTTGCAGGAAGGATACTCTCTCCTGTGCAAAGCCCTTGATGTCGGATCCTCTTAGAATTGGAGGGGGCGGCCGGTACTCCTGTTGACCATCAAATGCTTGCCTGAGCCTACGATAGGGATGCCATCTGCTGAGATACCGGTAGTGACCTAGATATACTTTCTTTCCTAAAGCCTTTGACCGCCGAGTTGTAACATCTGGCCCACACTCCGTACACGCTCTATACCCTTTTGTGACTTGACCAGATGTTGGCTCGTACGCAGGGAAGTTGTGAATGCACCAAAGAAGTAGAGCGCGCAATTTAAAATGCTCTCTAGGGGGCTCTTCAGACACATCTATCGCTGGAACCCCTTCCCAGAGTTCCAAGAGCTCTTCAATCAGTGGAGTAAGGTACACATCGATGTTCTCCGAGGTCACACTCTCTTTCCCTGGAATCAGCAATGCAAGCATGATGAAAAATGGCTTTGTCACTAGCCATGCAGGCAAATTATAGTTCACCAGGAGAACCGGCCATGTCGAGTGACTGAGCGACTGGTTTCCGAACGGATTCACTCCATCCAGAGCCATCCCCAAGCGTATGTTCCTGTGCTCAGCTGTAAAGTTGGCATCCAATGACTCGATCGGCTTCCAGGCCTTCGAATCGGGGACGCAATCTACGTTACTTCCCTCCTTCTTGTGATTGGCGTGCCATTTGTTAAGTTCCGCCAGTTTTTTACACCGATACATGCGCTTCAGACAGGGAATCAATGGAAAATGGTGTAGAATTTTGGAGGGGATTTGACTAGACTCCGACTTGTATCTCGGGGCGTTGCACTTTGGACAGGACTTCGCATCCTGCAGCTCCTTCCTAAATAGGCAGCATCCATTGCGGCATGCATGTATAATATTATAAGACAGTCCTAGCTTCACCACATACTTCCGGGCTTCATAGTGAGAACGGGGTAGGTAATTGTCGCTTGGAAGGAGAATATGCAGCAATTACAGTAGTTCGTCAACAAATGCATTCGATACTCCAAACACCGCAAAACAATTGAGTAGCAGAAGAGTTGAGACCAACCGACTTGTTGTGGCACCTGCAAAAAGAAGAGTTTTGGCATGCTCCAGTAACTCCTCCATTACATCTGCCGTACAGCCCCTTTCCTCCCATGGGATTGCGTCATCCTCTTCCTCATCGTCTGTTGGAGTACAATCCTCACGGTCTTTGTCCTCGAGGTTATCGTATCTAGAGAGGCACTCCATTATCATTTTTATTGCGTCCATGCCCCCATTGTCGTTGTCAAGCTCAGGAGGACTTTCTCTGACTTCCTCTTCAACAAGGTCATTTTCCGCATCTACGAGACCCGCCTGAGCATAGCACACTCTTGGAATTAATCACTGAAGAATTTTAGCACTAGATATCAAATGGCTTGTTTATTACATCACGTAGTTTAGACATACCAAAATAGGCACAGTGAATTGAGGGTCTCTTCCAATAGTCCGGAGATGCTTCCGAATGGTTGCCCTGCTGATGCAACGACCTCCCATACAATTTCTGCATGGGCAAGGATAACTCGTTAGCCCCCGCCTGTCTGCTTCTCTCTCCTCCAATTCCCAAAGGTCGAGGTCGTTTGCCACCCTCGCACCCGGGCGGGCCATTCGTCAATGTAAAGCGGTCAATGGGTATGTTCCTATATAGAAAACCACACGAAATGGAGCAAATTTGGATATTCATACGAATTTCATGAATGGTGTTACACTACCTTGATCACACCAGAATCACACTTAAATCTGCCATCAATGTTTACGCTCTGTGACTGCCTCCAGTCATATGAACCGAACAAGTGACTACTGAACTAGTAATGTGTTGAAGGTTTGTGACTGCTTATCGTCACATGAACCAAACAGGACAAGAGAGACTAACCTCCCTATAAGACTTGACTTGAGTACCCAATTTTCTGCTCCTGTTCTCCAAGTCATGTGACAGAGGCTGAAGCTTCAATCCTGTAAGCCAGAACCCACACACTGAAACTTAGCCCCGAGCTACGTGAATGCTGAATGGGCCATTTCACAAATTTCATCACCAAAACCCCCCCCCTTGGAAAAAAACTAAAGGTAACAAAAAAACTAAACTTCAAACATCAAGGGAGCATCAGCATTCAAGTAGGAAGCATCAGCATTCAAGCAGGGAGCATCGGTTGTAATCCTGAAGAGCCTGTGACAGAGGGTGAAGCCTCATTCCAAAATCCAGGACCCACACAGAGAAACTTAGCCCCGGACTGTGTGAACGCTGAAAGGGGCCATTTCACAAATTTCATCACAAAGAAAATCCTCCCCTTCCTTGGAAATGGAGGAGGTAACGAAAAAACAAAACTTCGAACATCAAGGGAGCATCAGCATTCAAGTAAAGAGCATCAGCATTCAAATAGGGAGCATCAGCATTCAACTAGAGAGCATCAGTTGTGATCCAGAACCCACACACTGAAGCTTAGCCCCGAGCTGCGTGAACGCTGAAAGGGGCCATTTCACAAATTAATTCACCAAACCCCCTCCCTTGGAAAAAATCTAAAACTAACAAAAAAACTAAACTTCCTTCGCTTGCCTCAGTCTGAAATCAACACAAGCATTAACAGTCATTGGCTAAAACCTCGCACAATATCGTGCATATTCTCTGAATCCTTCAAATCCAGTCTAATCGAATGCAATCCAATTCTCAGATTCAATTCTCAATCCAATGTACAGGCAATCCAATCCATTCCTGAAAATTATTGGCATGATGAAGAAATCGGATTCTTCAAATCCAATGCAGTCCAATCCAAATTCTAACTGCCAGCGGTCATCGTTCAGTCGATGTTCTCTAATTCTGACTAAGTAAGGTAGAAGATCACTGAGCTTTACTATTGTGACTGCCAGAAGTCACCGATGACTCCCCCACAAAATAGATGAAAGTTTATATCCTTCGACTAACGTTACGAACCCCTAAAATGAATGCACACCTTCTTTTGGCAGCGTCTAAGCGGAGCGAGGGTACTTATGCAATCTAACCAGTAGAGGGTTTTTGAATTGAGGGTGGTGGCGGATCGTACCTGTAGATTTTGCGAAAATGGAGCAATTGTGGGCAGTCAATTGCCTAGCAGCCACAACAGCTCCTCCGTGTTGCGATGGAGACGCAAACGAGCTCTGCTGAAGCGCAGTCAGGTTCTGAAGAGGACGATACCTCCTCCGGCACAAGCACGTCGCAGCGATCCTCGGAGCAAGCTTCTGAGGAAGGGTTTGAGAGGGACGAAGATGCCGAAGTGCCAGAGTACGAGAGGCTGCAATAGCAAAACATACAGAAGAATTCGATTAAGCTACAGGAGCTTGGACTTCTAAAATTGGGAGCATCGCTCAAATCGTCAACAACCACGATAGAAGCTGCGGGGGGAGAGGGGAACCGACACAAGAACGGGCAATGCGTGAAGGCGAATGAGAAACCGGGCGCCAGCGACCACAAAAAGCGTACATTCCCCGTCAGGTACTTTACTTAAACTCTAAACCCTTGCTACCGTATTCACTGTTTCCCCTTCGCTCCCATGTGTATTCTGATTCCTCGCGGGCTCGGGGCAAAGGCTCACAGCAGGTTAAGTGGGATTGATTCTCGACTAACCTTCGGACACTAAACAAAGATCACTCGAACGAGGAGTGCGTCGGCGGAGTGAGCGACTTGCAAAACTACCGCCATCATAAAGAAGGACGCGCTTGGCGCGGAAGAAACAAAAGGCTATCTCATCGGACAGTAGCTCCGAGGATTGGCAGAGTGAAGAAGATACAAGGGATAGCGCGGAAGAAATCGACAATGATAACGACCAGGGTGGCAATGGTGATGAACACGTTCGGACAGTAGGAGTGGGAAGGGGAAATCGAGGCTCGCAAAATCATCAGGTAAGTGTACTAACCTTACTACACAGATTTTGCACTCTTGATTGATCTCTCTCAGTTGATTGAGTCATTGATTCCTTGAAACTGCCATAATGAGTAAGCTCCGTGACTGCTCATAGTCACATGAACCAGAAGTGTGACTACTAAACTCGTTAGATGCTAAAGACATGTGACTGCTTTGAATTTTTGCTATGAACTCGTTACATGAATTGCTCGAGGCTTACAAATGATGCTCCCTGCTTGAATGTTGATGCTCCCTACTTGAATGTTGATGCTCCGTTGATGTTCGAAGTTTAGTTTTTTTGTTAGTTTTGATTTTTTTCCAAGGGGGGGGGGTTTGGTGAATTAATTTGTGAAATGGCCCCATTCAGTGTTCACACAGCATGGGGCTAAGCTTCAGTGTGTGAGTTCTGGATCACAACTAATGCTCTCTAGTTGAATGTTGATGCTTCCTACTTGAATGCTGATGCTCCCTTGATGTTCGAAGTTTTGTTTTTTTGTTACCTCCTCCATTTCCAAGGAGGGGGAGGATTTTCTTTGTGATGAAATTTGTGAAATGGCCCCTTTCGGCGTTCACGCACCCCGGGGCTAAGTTTCAGTGTGTGGGTTCTGGATTTCGGAATGAGGCTTCAACCACTATCACAGGCTCCTCGGGATTACAACTGATGCTCCCTGCTTGAATGGTGATGCTTCCTACTTGAATGCTGATGCTCCCTTGATGTTTGAATTTTTCGTTTTTTCGTTAGTTTTAGTTTTTTTGGTGATTTAATTTGTGAAATGGCCCATTCAGCGTTCACACAGCCCGGGGCTTAGTTTCAGTGCGTGGGTTGGTAATTTTGGAATGAGGCTTCAGCCTCTGTCACAGGCTCTTCAACCCACGAACTGATGCTCCCTTGCCGTTTGTTGATGCACCCTAGTTGAATGTTGATGCTCTCCTGATATTTGAAGTTTGGTTTTTTTGTTTTTTTTATTTTTTTTACAAGTGGGGTTGGATTTTCTCGATCTTCAATCAATGGATCCTGAGCAGGTTTTAGGAACATGCATGCATGGATAGAGCTGTCACAATTTCAAAATCCTGTTCGTTCATGTTTGAGCTCTAGGACTGCCTTCAGTCACATGAACCAAGCAACTGACTACTGAACGCCACATATGTTTAGAAGTTGTGACTGCTTATCGTCACATGAACCGAGATTATGACTAACCTTAGTACTGAAATAACTGACAAGCATAACTGACAACGCATTTTTGCAATGCTCTCTGTAGGGCAGAGGACAGTCGACCGAGCCATCTGTGTGGGAGGTGCGTAAGCGAGGTCTTGGAGGTTGTACAATTCCAAAAACCAGTTTAAAACCTCTCAAGATGTCAGAAGATACACTATCAGGGGAGCCCTTTGATTATTGCAATGACGTTGTTCCCGAAGTTCCTCCTGACCACGGAGGCAGCACACCTCCTCCTTGTGGCAACGCTACAGGTGTTTTGCGGCATGGCCCCATTCATGCACTGGACTTGGAAATTGCAGAAAAATAGCTCCAACTACTGCAATGGAGGCGAGCTATGGAGTTGCAGCCTGTAGGAGGTTGGTGGCAACTCCTCTACATATTCTTCATCGGAGATGAACGATAGCTTTGGTCAGCCCTCATATGCCAGAGACCAGAAGTCCAGACGACGGGTCGCTTTGAAGCAACAACAAGCCGAGGAGGTCACTTTTCGAGATGCAGGGGGGCCCAGAAAACACCTTGTGGAGGTCGATCTGAGAGGACATCCGCAAGGACAGAATCGGCCGTTGTGGCTAACATGTCTTCGAGGTCATGCGCAGGATATAGATTTCAGCGAAGACAACTACAAGAATCTCAACACTTCTATGTTGCTCGCTGTCAAGGAACGAGTGGACAACACTTTTGAGTACCATGGGGGCCTCGGCAAGGTGACAGAGGAGGCTTTCAACAGCATTTTGAAGGGCCAGTTGAAGGGGAAGAGATATCAGTTGAAGAAAAGAATGCAAGAAGGGAAGGACAAGCCGAAGCACATTCGGCATGACCATTGGGTGAAGTTGTCAAAACTCATTTTGGAGGAGAAAAAACAGCAGGAAGTAGAGAAGCTGCGGTACAACCGAGCGCAAGTGAGGAGGCCGTCTTCAGCCGGGCACAACGAAGAGCACGTTCGAGCTAATTTGGTGAGTCTTCAGTCCTTCTTGTTTTTATGCGTTGAGTGCAAGCATTCCAAGCTTCGTAGACTGCCAACAGAGTCAAATGATTTTCCTCTACTTGGAAAAACTTGGCTCTCTTCGATCTGATCAGCCTGTGTTTGTTTCTCGTGCGGTCTGTAAAAGATGTTCTCAGGCTGTTCACGCAGCCAGGGGCTTAAGGTGACTAGGAGCAGTCATCAAGGTTAGAATATGTGATCATTATCAATAATCAAGTTAGAGTACATGACTTCTCTTAGTCATAGTGTTTCAGTGTGTCGGTTCTGGATTTCGGAATGAGGCTTCAACCTCTGTCACAGGCTCTTCGGGATCACAACTAATGCTCTCTAGTTGAATGTTGATGCTCCCTACTTGAATGCTGATGCTCCGAGGGAATCTAACATCTCTGTGCAGGCCATTGAGCTGGAGAGAAGCCCAACTAGGGTTGAAATAGAAAGGGAGCTTGCACGGGTCAAAAATGCCCCTCGAAGACTCATTTCAAGGAAGGAAACCTCCCCAAGTAGTCGAGTGTCTGATGCACAGCCAGAGCACAACAGTGATTGGCGGAGATCCATGGAGAAGAACATTGAACGCATCATGCAACACCTACAGATTCCCGTTGTCACCCCCACGAAGGCATCAAGTGCAAAGAGCAGCTCCAGCTCAGAGTCCATTGGCATCGACACATCACCAAAGCCAGATCACGTCGAGGAAAGTATCATGCCACTTGAGGTATGAGTATGATCTTGATGTGTTTTGTCCTGAACTTGCATTACAACTCCTGGTTGGGCATTAGATCCGGAGAAGGCAGAGGATACATACGTCGGGAACTTCAAACAACCCTGCAGGAGGCACTCCAAAATGCGATACAGTGACCATGGCAGAGTTAGGAGGACGTGCCCCAGTTGTGTACTCGACTCGGCATTTGAAGGCTTCCACGCTGCCATAGGAGGACAGTCGCACCCACAAGAAAATGCGTATGACAGAAGTGGAGAAGCTGAAGAAAGACCATGACGACCCAAAGAAGCAGAGGGTACTCGGAGGGAGCAAAGAGAAGGCGGAAAAGCCGGCCAATATCAAGAGCAAGGAAGGCAACATTGACAGTGAGCAGAACGCGAAAGGGAAGAGGAAGAAAAACAAGAAAACCAGCACAACAGAGGACAAGCCTGAAAATGAGAGCAACATGAACGCACCGGTAAGTGAACATGTAAGTGCCATCAGCCTTAGAGAAGTACATTTTTTTCTCAAAGCAACAATTCAGTCCCAACTGATCCTTGTTTTGTGTTTTTTTTTCTGATAGGTTGTACAAGAAACCGAGGACCCGGAGTTCAAGAAGGGTGACCCTGTGAGACTCAAGGGACTAGAAGAAGGCAAGGAGGATAAAGTTGTGGCACTCGGGAAGGTGCAGAACGTAGCAGGAGATTCTCTACACGGG
The DNA here is from genome assembly GCA_963971425.1 of Bryoerythrophyllum caledonicum. NCBI lineage: Eukaryota > Viridiplantae > Streptophyta > Bryopsida > Pottiales > Pottiaceae > Bryoerythrophyllum > Bryoerythrophyllum caledonicum. The sequence goes on along the minus strand of OZ020518.1, from coordinate 10,780,602 downwards.
AAAACCATATTTCCAGGTTCTGTTTCTGTAGAAGTGATCAAAAGCCTAGATGACAACTACGGTTTGTTTGCAAATATAGAACTAGATGATCCTTCTGTGACCTTGGTAGGACAAGCAGTAGGGCACTTTGTGCTGTGGCCCACAGAATTCATGGACATTGATCTGTCCTTCTCCCAAGCAGTTTAGACTGATCGAGTTCCAGTTGCAGTGCATCATGTTTGAACATGAATTTTCTCTTTTAATGAAATGTTTGAAAATCATATGAATGACCTAATGTAGTGCTCACAACCGCAATGTTGACTTCTAATAGTCATCAGATTTCATTAGCACCTTAATCCGAAATTGAAATTTGCGACTATGCATAGTAAGAATGGTAGATTCGACTGCATGGCATACGTTTAAATAAGAATAGGGACAGTCAAGTTCTAGTCACAGAAAATCCGATTTAAGATTGAAATTTGACTACTGGTAGTGAAATAAACGAATATACAAGGACTCCACATAGTCATCAAATGATATAGGTGACTATGTGTAATGAAGTATATTTGACTCTACAGAGTCGTATTATCTCAAGTCTATGTATGACGCAATACAGTCACAACCACATCACTATGCGTAGTGATTAAACCATTGATATGTTCACTGATACATCACTACAATTAGTCGTATCATTCAAAAGATATTTCAGTATTTGTGACTAGGGGTAGTCAATTAGATGTGACTCCAAAGAGTCGTTTTTTCCCAAGTCAATGTATGACTAAATTCAGTCACCATCATACTACTATGCGTAGTGATAAAACCAGTCATGTGTTGACTATTACCTCACTACAAGTAGTCATCTCAATTAAAAGCTATTTTTATATTGGTGACTAAGTGTAGTCAACAATATATGACTCTATAGAGTCATATGGTCTCAAGTCCCAGTGCAGGTTCCTATTTGAGGTCCCAAAACACTGTGGGAACGCAGCATTGGAAACAAGAAGTGTCCGATATGACTCCCAGTCAGATTGTCCGAAGCGACTAAGTCCAAATGACTACAAACAGTGCTAGTCACATTTTGGTTTATGCCCTACTGCAGTCATAAAACCTAGTCACATTGGGCTGGTTTTCTTGTAGTGTAAGGTTTTTGAAATACCTTCTAACTTTCTTAACTCTAATCTACCTTAAAACTTAACTACTAGTCTATGGCTAACTCCTATATCTATCCAACTAGTCATATTTAAGATCCCTAACTAACTAACTAACAAAATTTTATAATTTGTGGTACAACAGGCTCCTTTAAAGAACCAACCGAAGTAAGCCCGGGACATTGGCACCAGGAAAAAGCCGGTTATGGGGTATACAACCCAACCAAACAAATTAAATTAGGCAAAAAACTACATGGACTCCAAAATATTCTAAGAGCCAAACTGATGGCTATACACAAAACCCTCAAGATAATCACCACCCAATATCCAAACGAACCGGCTCACATTTTTACAGATTGCATAAATGCATTATATCCCCTTAATACACACATAAAACACCCCACTTTACACAACAGTCACCCGGACCAAATTATCCTCACATCTATGGTTGTAATGCTCCAAAATTGCACACAAATCACACACTCCATTAAGTCCAAGCTCATGCTAATATTGCCGGCAATGAACAAGCCGACAAACTATCAAAGGAAGGAAGAGAAAAAACCCACAACAATGCGGAACACCCATACAAAGACGTCTATGCCACCCCATATTACTTTTATAGATATGAATGGCCGTCTATGGACAAAACCCCCGATAAAGGTCCCATACGATTCTTGGACAAATTCCTCAAAAAACATAATCTTGTAAATATCCTGAAAAAATTACAAAAAAACTCCCCAGTATTGATAAATGGACCGGCAATCCAAACATTCACAACGAACTGTCCACCAATTTTTTGGAAAAAGCCCATAATTATGGATCCACAAATCACATGCCTAATCAAATTCCGCACTAGACAATACATGAGAAATGCCAGCGAACAACTCTTCTTTGAAATAGAAAGATTTCCCACAATAACATGTCCAATCTGCAATACCACGGACTCGGACACATGGCTACATGTCTTACTCAAATGCCAAAACCCCCATACACACTCACTAATTGTCAAAAGACACAATAAAGCCGTATGGGCAATTCGGAAACTACTCCTTTCATCAACCAAATCTCGTTGCTTCATTTTCATGAATGCCGGAACCTTTAATGACAATCCACAAGAAAATACGGTCCCTTCTTGGCTATTACCATGCATATGTTGCACTCAAAGATGCCACTGTAATGCAAGATTCAAACCCGACCTACTATGTGTTAGAGGACTATCATACAAAGACCCCCCACCAAACCACATAGACCCTAGTCTCAGGGGGGTTTCACACTAGGGGCCGAGCTCGAGGGGCCGAGCAATTCTAGCAATTTGATTGGCCTAGAGTTGAAAATCGGCCCGTGGGCCTTCACACTAGGGGCCAAGGGCCAAGGGCCGAAGGGCACCAAAATGCTTACATGGCAACACTTTTTGAGAATTTTGGCGCCAATAGTTCGGCCCCTCGAGGAGAGTTTGGGTCCAACAAGAATAGAAACCCAAACTCTTGCCGAGGGGCCGAACATTTTCTCATTAAAATAATTTTAATAATTTTTTACAACTCCAAAACTCGGCCCCTCGGCATAGTTTGGTCTTCAATGGAGTTCGGCCCTTGGGCTTAGTGTGAAACGCCCCTCACTATTCAATATATTGAATTCACATATTGCAATGACAGATTCTCTCCGGACACTATTGCAAACAAAACAAATAAATACCAACCACTACTTAACGATATTCAAGCACTAGGATGGAAGATAGACCCCCTCATTGTCATTACCGCGGGTGCTAGAGCCACCGCCTTCATTCCCTCAATGACAACCCTTGAAGAAATATTCAAAATCCCCATCACTTCAATCAAAACCACCTTTTCAAATATTAACATTATTGCAATTCAACATGCTATGTCAATACTCCTACATAAACAAAAACTTGAAAACAACCAACCCCTTCCTGACGCTTCCAACCCCCCTTCATAGACAAACCTATGCATTTCACCGTACACGCCCCCCTCTTGGAGACCTTTGGAACCTATGGTCCTTGTTCTTGGCTACTTGTTACTGGATACATAGTGTCTACCCTCGAAAGGGGGAAGTAGTTCCATACTACTAATCCATGCCCGGTGGGCATGGACTTAGTGGTAGAACGAACGGACACTTTATTCACGCCAACCCCCCTTTTGGGGACCGGCGTTCTTCTTCTTCTTCAAGGACATGAGACATGTACATTGTTTCCAAAATGCATTCTTGCTTGTTGTGGTTATCTACAAAATTGCTATTCACCAGTGCTCAAAAAAAGGGAACAAACTAATTATCAAGCTTATCAAGTAAGTAGTACATCTATTCATATTTCAAATATATAAATTTGGTTGTACTTGAAGTACGCCCAAAATACATGATTGAGTTAAGTCCCAAAGGAGAAGGTCAACAATAAATGCGTCATCAACAACAAGTGGAGTACGTGTAGAAGTATAATATATAAAGTACACATGAATTCACATATTTAAATGTCCAAGTATATGTATTTGATAACCTTGCTATTTAAGCCTCACTAACATTTGTTGGTGTACAACAGGAATTCTCTTTAACCCCAAAAAATCCTTGACAATTTCACACCAAAATCACCTTAATTCTAGTGCTATGAGTAGGAAGGAAACAAAGACTATTGTTTCTAGTTTTGATTGTAGGATCTCAATGAAGACTTATCAAGTAACAGACTTACAAATTTTCATAAAATTTGACCGCATGGATTCAAAGATTATAATACTAATTCAGAAACAACCATCCTTTTTTCCTTGCATTGATTGGATCAACAGACTTTGACTACACTTGGTGTCACATTTTTGCACTAGACAAGGTCTAAATTCAATACCATCGTATTAACTCTTTAATGTCAGAGGTCTAAAGAAGGCATGAGAGAATCCACGAGTGTACTAGATCATTGACAACAGCTAGTATATAATGCACAACAATATCTAGACATAGGGTACATTTCACGTTGACTCCACTTCAAAGAAATCATTGTAGCTCTCCAATGCTTGCACCAAACCGCCCATGAATTGTTCGAGATGAAGCATATGAATTAGTGCTAGATTCATATTGTAGTGGAAAAAGTGAAAAGTCAACAAATATGAAGATCTCTAAGTATTTTTGGCATCTTTCCCGACAATGTATGCAAATGTTTGACTTGGGTTGATATGCTATTATCCACTAAAGACAAGTTTTATTCGACAATATGAAAGGAAATAATATTACTTGCTCGTATTAAAAATCTTATATTTTATCAAGTGTCCTAGCAAGTATTTGGAGCTGTGTGACGTGCCGGCCCTTGAGAAGTATTTTTGCTTAGGTCCTTTGGGAATAAATAAAATATAATATCACACGCACCTCTTGCCTTTTTGCATCTTTGTACAAAATTTCTAGGATTGTGAATGTAAATTGCAATGAAAAGGTTGCCCGTGATTTGCAAACAACATTTGAGGAGACTGCTGTGCCACTGTTTCAAACATCCACATGAAACCGATCCATCCCACCACATACACCTTATCAGCAAATACATGGGGCCTACGATTTATGAGATTTCCACAGTCTAACTTCTAGGGAGGCTTGCATAGAGTAACTTCCTGTCTGTGGTTACTGGAGCAGCCAATGGCAAGTAATTAGTTCATACAATCATGCGCAAGCCACACTAAAAAGCCTACAGGAGTGAATTTGTCCTGGAGCCCCACCATATTGGAATATTGGTATTTTATACTGTACTGACAAATAGCATGGGTGCCATGTGACACATAACTGTCCCAAAGACAAAGATTGCATTTGTGTCCAAAAAAAAAAGGGTTGTGGGTCCGGGGGAAACTCCAGTTCCACATTTGTAGTGGAAAATTACACATTTGTAGGGAAAATTACTCATTTGTAGGGAAAATTACACATTTGGGCCCAAGAGGGAGGGCCAGGGAAAAATGACCCCTCGCTAGTCCTTACCCGAGGTGGGCCCGTCTTAGTTTCATGTGGTCATTTTTCTGGCCCTCTTATTTTGGGGGGTCTAGAGGCTTTTTTTGGATTTTTTTGGACAAATTTGGAGCCTACAACCATTGTTTATTACAAACGACTCTCCCTTCCTGTGAATAGGGCCCCATCCAAAAATAAAATAGGGGCCATGTTTGGCCCCACCACCTCGTGGCCCCCTCGAGTAAAGACAAGCGAGGGGGTCAATTCGCCATGGCCAAGAGGTAGCCAGTTCATGAAAATATGGATGGGGTGGATTCCTTCATCTGTGTCCAAAAAAAAACAAAACAATAAAATGGAATAGGTGAGTCAACCATGGTTGTTGGAGAATTGGCAACAAAGGCTACCTGGAGCATCCCTACCGGTCCGCAAACCCAGCGGACGGTGTGAGGTGCAACCTATTCTTCTCCTCGCCAGGACGCAAGCCTTGACGCTTAAGAGGTCGGGCGGGCATATAGATTGACTCCACTGCCGAGACCAACCCGCCGAAGCATGCGCCCAACAAGAGAGACTTCGGAGAAGTTTCTAGAGAGTCCAAACAAGTTTTTTGCAATTATAGACAAGTAGACTTTTTGGTGTTCAACTTCTTAGCTATGACATGTGATCTCGCTCTGTTGTTGTGTTTTGGCAAATTCCCCGGGCGTAGGCACCATTGGCGGACAACGATGGGGTCTACTACAGTGGCAACCAAAAGTGTCCGGACAATGAAGCATCTCTCCAATAGGTGTTGATTGCAACTTCGAAAGGGGGAAGTAGTTCCATCCTACTAACCCATGCCCGGTGGGCATGGACTTGGTGGTGGAATGAATGGACACTTTATTCACGCCGGCCACAACGGGGACCGGCGTTCTTCTTCTTCTTCTTGTTGATTGCGACATAGTTGGTGGGTTGGTAAGAGATTTAATTGGGCTAGCTTTGATTAGTACACCTCATGGCACCTAATTAACATTGACTTCTTCAAAATATACCACTTGTAGAGATTATACATGCAATAATCATGAAGGGGTGTGTACAAATTAATATGCACGCAAGTTGTACACACCACTATCTTCTCATTTCAAGTACACTTGTGAGACTTTTTGTTCTGGGTTTTTTTTGTGAGATTTGGAGAGGCCTTTGGTGATTTGCTATGGCTCCTAGAAGGTTTGAGAATCATTGTATGGCAGTTCTTGAGATGTATGGGCGAGGCAACTCATATGACGAGATTTGAGCAATTTTGGGCATTCATCAAAGCACTTCTTATGAGATAATGGGAAGGTTTCGTGAGAGAGAGAGAGTCCAACAGACAAAACTTTGCCCAATAGAACTAGAATTCATGATGAATGTGGTGACTGTGACATTGTGAGGAGATTAAATGGTGGAAATACTAGTACAGCGGTAGCTATAGGAAGAGTGTTACAATTTGAACGCATGCGATCAGTGATAATACAATTAAAAGGAGTCTTCGGAGGCAAGGGTTGAGAGCATGTGTTAAGACCAAGAAGCCACTTTTGACAAAGAAACATTAAGCTAGCCATTTTCAGTAGGCAAAGGAGTGCAAGCATGCATATTGGACGTTCCGGGAGTTTTGGGCTCATGTCATTTTTTCTAATGAGTCCAAATTTAAACTTTTTGGTTCAGTTGTGCGTCAGTATTGTTGGAGAAAGAGTGGAGAACATCATTAGATTAGCATGTGCAATTTGCAATCAAACATGGAGGAGGAAGCATATTGATTTAGGGTTGTATGAGTTGGAAAGGAGTTGGCAAGTTTCATTTGATTGAAGGGAAGATGGATAAATATATATACCGCAACATTTTGGAGACGGAACCTATGGGCACTATAAAATGCAAGGTTTAGAAGATGATCACGTTATTTTCCAACATGATAATGACCCAAAACACACTGCACATTACGTTGTAGATTGGTTGCGAGCTCAAAAATTTCTCTTTATTGGACACCCTCTAGAATCACCTTACATGAATCGAATAGAACATCTTTGGAATGAAATAGATCCCTGTACGAGAAGGTCTGAGAGGAAACCCACTGGTAACAATAACTTTTGGGAGACGATCCAAGAAATTTGGTACAATATAGAGCTTGACGTTGTTTGGAAGTTGATACGCTCTACGCCTGAAAGAGCTCTTGATGTCCACCAAGCAAGAGGTGGCTACGCATTGTAGTAGTGTTTGTGTTCTTCTTAGTTGAATCATTGAGTTGTAAAGGTGTTTAGTAATCTTTAATCTTGGTTTCTAAAGTTGATATACAATAAAAATCAATTTGACCATAAAGAATATTACAGGCTTGTTGAATGTTTGAATTACTATGTGTTTTTCTAGTTCATATTTTCATTGAAAACTTTGTGTTTTATGCTTGTTGCAACTACATGCGCTTGTGGTTGTGTTCTTGCTATTTTATGAGAGTTCATGTAGATTTGGTAGCTGATTTTCTAAAAAGCTTCTTTTGTACAACTATTTATGGTTGCCACTGAATTTATGTGCTTGCCGGTGACCCAAATTGAACCCCGCACACCGTGACCGGGGCCGGGTCGTTGATTGAGGTGTTCTTAGATAGAGTTTTTTTTGGGGAAGTCTTGCAAATTTATCTATGGGAAAAATAGAGCATGAGAAAATCTTATATTTGTCTTATCTACACCAGTGAAATGCATAAGTATTAATGGCAATAAATATAGCATCTCCACTCATCCCCTAGCCTCGGTTACGATGGAGACGCCAAGAGGGGAGGGAATTTGATAATCACTCGGCATTAGCCCCACCGCTGTCGTGTTGAGAAACTTTGCTTTAGGAAACACAGGGTCTTTTTTGCATTTAGGTAGTTAAGTGCAAGACTTATCTTCTATGTATGGCTTCAACAAACATAAAAAATGGCTACTATGCCTTTCTTTTGCTTCTAGTCTATCTCCATAACATTCTTAATCTAGGAGTTCCCATCTTCAAACGCTGCCCTTAAAAATTCCACCACTAATTTTCACATAACTTTCTATCTACAAATCCAATGACTCTAGGATTTTGACACAACCTTTATAATCCTATTAAGAAGCTAAGTACCAATTTTCACTATCACTGGATCAATTTTCAACAAGATCCATGGCCTCAAACTCCTCTGCCTCTAATATCAGGACCCTCCCTACTTCAACTCTTCATCACTCCTATTCTATTACAGACAAATATCTCAAAATTTGTACATAAATCACTCATATAACAAAGAACACTTCCACAAAAAATCAATCCTAAAGACTCTATTAATAATCTCCCAAAGCGTAGTTTCCTTATACCAAGTTCTGCCCTTGAATCCCTCTCAAAACCCCGGTTACAAATTACCTCATAACTTTTAGATTATAGTCCTAATGGATCTAAGATTTTAACACAAGCTTCCTAAGACAATTGTAATACTACCCTCAAAATCTCACTATCAAACTCACAATGATCGCGGAACACCACTCCTTCAAAGTATTTTTACATTACTGCCTCAATTTCTAAACCCCTCTTTATTCAAATCCGCACCACGGCTTCACTACAACTCCGATTGGAGCGTGTGATACATCACTAGAAAGCTAACAACAAGAAGAACAACACTCTAAAAACTGACAATCAAATTCTAAAAACTCGCGATGAAACAAGCAGAAACCTGAGGCTATTTGTAGTCTTGGGGAGAAGAGCTCGAGCGGGGGAGAAGGGCAAGAAAGTCAAGAATAAACATCAGCCCACGCCTTCAAGCCTCCTTCTTTGACCAAAGTTTGGTCACCAAAGTCAATTTACCTCCAATTCTTGCCCATAACTTCCCACATAAGCCTAGATTCCCTCTTATCTCTTATCTACAATGTCAACAAGTAGCTGCCCCTATTTTCTTCCCTCTAACTTGACTCTAAACACTAGCATTTCTTACTTTTACTACAAACTAAACTACCATAACACTCTGTTTAGGTTTTTTGATCTTAGAAGCGTTAGAAAATGGCTTAAATACCATTAGAGCCCACGTACTGACATCGACTGCGGCTCAGTTCGGCTGGCTGAGCATTTCGTTGTACCTCGCCGGTCCGGGTTCGATTCCTTGGCTTGTCAGAGCGGCTGGCGCACGCGTGGTCAGGGGACTGCTGGAATCAGCAGGAAAACCAGCTGGTGGACGCTCCTAAGCCCTGAGCTAGTGACAAGAGGCAGTAAAAGATCCTCTAAGATAAAGATGCTGTTTGGTGAAGTATGACTGCGTAATTGAGGATGAATCCGCTAGTCATGTCTTCACCTTCGGCCCTAACCATTCTCTTTCCCCTCTTTTTTAATCCTTTTACAACATCTAGTGATTTCCTTCACGACATACACCCCCTCCAAACCTGCACATCCTCCGTGATGTGCCAAACTAGTTTGGCTCTTCAACGTCTCCATCTTCATTTTCATCAACATGGATGTTTTGATTTGCATCCTCTTCGTAATCTTCATCAATGGTAATGTCTTCAAAGTTAAGGCCACCGTGACGTCTTCTGAATGTTTTGACTCTTTTTCCAGCCACCGGTATTCTTAATTGCGTGCCGTCTAATTCACGAAGTGTATACGTGCCATTTTCATGGACTTCCACCACCACATAAGGTCCAAACCATCTTCGTGCAAATTTTCTGACAGTGCTGTGTTGATGCTCCAAACTACTATCAAACACCAACACCCAATCTCCAGCTTGAATTGGTTTGATCCTTAATCTGTGAGTCTTATCAAATCTTTCTTTGTTTTTGAACCTTGCTGCCTTTAACCTCTCCAATGCCACCCCTTTGTCTTCAGGCAATCGTTCGAGCTGCTCTATCCGGAGCTCCAGTAACTCTTCTCTTGATATTCCATCCTTCCAATTTAAAAACGTCCATGTAGGTATAGAAGTTTCTGTTGGCATGATAGGCTTCTGGCCAAGCATTAATTCAATTGGCATGTAGCCAGTGACCGTGCTATGAGTGGTTCTATCTGCCCACAACGCAAATGGAAGTAGCCTAGGCCACTGTTTTGGTTGTCTTTTACATGCTTTGACCAAAGCATTTATGATAGGAGGATGTCCTCTCTCACTCTTCCCATTTGCTTCAGGATTGTAAGCTGTGGTGAGCCTTAACTTTACCCCATATCTCTTGAAAAACTCTGTGGCTTCAATAGCATTTAACTCACCACGATCCGCTCTCATCCTACCAATACTTCCATATCTACTGAAGATGTCCTCCAATATGAATCTACAAATCCCTTCGGTGGATTTGGTCCTCAAAGCCCTTCCTTCAACAAAATTTGAGAGTTCTTCTCTAGCCAAAACAAGATATTTCATGCCCCATAGACCTAATGGCATTGCAACCAAATCAATCACCCACTGAAAATGCATTGCAAGTGGATAAGTAGGGTGCAACTCATCTCTGTATCTCATTTTGGATTGCAGTTGACAATTTGTACAAGAACCTACAAATTCTTCCACGTCTTTGTACAAGCCCTTCCACCAATATCGCTCTTTGATCTTATAGTATGTAGCCCAAACTCCCCTGTGCCCTGCCCAAAGTGTGTCATGAAATTCTTTGAGAACTTGACTCTCAGTCTCCGCATCGCCAACCACTCTCAATGGCATTCCATCCTTCCTCTTTGGCCTTTTCCACAAGAATCCATCTCTTAAGAGGTAGTTATAAGATTGGTGTCTGATATCCTTAAAGGTCTTGTCTAACCAGCCTTCTTTCCTCTTCAAGGTACTCAAATATATGCCAATATCCCTCAACCTATCTTGATAAAGCTCTTCTTTGAATGATTGATCACCATCACTAGTGTTCGCTCCATCTATTGTCAAAACATAGCCATAGTCTTTATCTTCATCATCTTCACCAATCTCTTGTGCCTGCATATCTTCTTCACCCATATATCTGGCTCTAGATAGCATATCTGCCACTGAGTTTTTTTTGCCAGTAATATGTACAAACACAGGATTTAGTGATCTAATGTAGGCTATCCAACGTAGCATTGCAATGTCTGGTGTAGAACAATTTGCAATCATGCCAAGTAATGGCAAACAGTCAGTCTCCAAGATAACATTGGCACCAATCAAGTAGTTTCTCTCTGCTTTCAGCGCTGTCAATGCTCCTAAAAGCTCCCTCTTCACTTGTGGATATGCTCTTTGTCGTTCTGTAAGAATCCTTGCCCCAAATCTTATAGCAAATCTTCTCCCTTCTGCATCATCTTGGCCAATAGCCCAACCTATAGCAATTGGACTACTATCAACAGTCACAATCACTGGTCTGCCGCTATCGTACTCAACTTGCCTTAGAATTGGTGAAGACTTCAAAATATCCTTTAGTCCCTCCATTGCCGACTCTTGATCACTTCCCCATTTGAACTTCACTCCTTTTCTTAAAAGTTTGTACAATGGATCAGCGACATGAGCGAAATGTGGAACCCAAATCTGATAAAAGACACACGCCCCTAGAAACCTCCTTACTTCAGTAATGCTAGTACATGCTTTCATTCTTCCAAGAGCATCTACTTTCTCAGGGTTAGGTTTCCGCCCATATCTCCCGCACAAATGTCCAACTACCACGATTTCTTCCACACCAAACTTAGACTTATCAATGGACAATGTCAAATCCACTTCTTCAAGTCTTTCCAAAATCTTCTCCACATCTGTAATATGATCATTTACAAATGCTCTGCAACCATCCTTGCCCACTGTCACGTCCTTTGTTTCTTCCTTACAACCTTTGATTGGTATATCATCAACAAAAGGTATTGTCTTCTCAGGGACAAAATCCTTTAGAATACGGTTCATGGCGTTCTGCATGTGAGCCACCGAATTGGTGGCACCTTGAGGTAGTGTGCACATTCTAACAAGTCCCAATGCAGTCTTCATGGTTGTCAAATCTCTGCTTTCATTTGCAAGTTGAAACTGATCGTAACCTGAGTATAGGTCTCCAATAGAATAGATGCCATGTCCTGCAAATGCCTCCGCAACTTCATCTACAACCGGCCCAGATCCTTTGTTCCTGATAGTGACCTTATTTGCTGGCTGCATGTCTTGGATAAACCTTAAGGCTCCCGATTTCTTTGGCACTGTGAACCAACGATTGGAATACGGAGCCATAGAAGGTTCAAGTATACCCATACGCACCTTCTCCTTTAATAAACTCACAAGCTTGGGTAATAATGCCTTTGGCACTGGTATAGGCTTCAAATCCCATGGCACATGCGGTACAGTGAAAATAACCATTGGTGCAACTACAGTAGGTTGCACACATCCAATTTCATCTGGTGATGAAGCAAAAGCCTTACCATGTTTGGAGAGCATGTCTCGGAACTTTTTCTTCTCTAGTTCATTCAAGAAATCACCCCCTCCAATCTCTAGTTTGCCAATTGACTCATCAGTAAACTTGTGCCCAATTTGTCTTGATTGTCTTAGCCCAGGCTCCTTCCCAGCTTGTCTGATATGATCCTCAGTATCAGGTGGTAACTGTGTTGCCACGGACCTCACTTTCTTTGCCATTGTTTTGTACTTGGTGTTAACATTGGCCTCAAAGTGTGCACCATAGCTTCCAACCAAACCCTCGGTTGTTGTCAATTCTAGTAGTTCATTATAGATTTCCCTTGAATGAACCTCAACCATAACATCACCAGGTGTTGATTTTTTGTCTAGTATGCCTTCTAAAACTCTTACTATATCTTCTGCAAATCCTTCTTCTTCTATCACTCCAGTAATATCTTCCTCACTCAACACCACACCCACTCTTTTTAATTTTCTTTCAATTTTCTTAACTGTCTTTCTCTGTGTAGGATCTAAATCATGAATCCTTACAAAAGTTATAAGGCTTTCTCCAGTAGCGTTCAAAACGATACGACGGCTACTATTTACATTGGGGAATGAGATAGTAGATAAATCCCTTGCACCCGTGGACCCCCATGTTCCACGTGTGCAATCTAGAAACCCTGAAAGTCTTCAGAGTCATCAACCATGGGTGCTTCTCTGAGTTGACATCTATGCCTCTCGTGATTTGGCTTAACAGTGAGAAACTGCACTGCTTTCTTTCCATCACAACTCCATATTCTAGCATAGTGTGAGCCATCATCCAATACCTTCGTCCCCATCCGTGTAGCAGTGATATACGGTTGCCCCAAAATAACCGGATATGTGCCATTGTTCTGCACAAAGAAATTCTGTTCAACCTCAACATCCCCAATCTTGGTCTTAACAGCTGGACATGCACCATAAAGACCTCCTCTTTCATTGTTTGCCGCTCGGAGAACCCACCCATGGTTGATGTCGATGGGCCACTTACCCTTTTCATAGACCTTCCTCGAGATAATATTAATCTCAGATCCATGATCAACAAGAGCTAAAATAGGCGCATCCAGGTCTCCAAGCTTCACAAGCGTTTCTGTAGTAGCTCTAGCCCAGAATGGTTGAATGTACGTTCTCATTGCGTCACCCTCATGCTCTCCCAGAAACTCTCCACCCATGCAACATGTCATTGCAATCTCTTCAGAAGAAACGTGTACATCTGCTTCTTCTTGTTTCCTTGCAATAAACCCAAGGGAAAACATCTGTAAAACCTCATCTTCCATTTCTCCATCCAAAAGATTAGTAACATCTTGAAAATCCTCCTCCATTGTGCTTGTGGAATCACACATGATGGCAAATACCTGTCCAATCTCTTTTTCCTCATCAACAGTCATATGAGTGTCTATAGCCCTTGCCATCACTGTCTCTGCTGTCATTTGTCTCTTTCTCTTGATAACATCAATAATAAGCTCGTGAAAGTCTTTCTTGGCAATGCCAAGAGCTTCTCTCAATGTGAACTCAATCTTGGCATCAAGAATTCTCTCTTCAAGAATGCCCTTCATATCAATAGAAGACTCAATATCAGATTGAAGTTTGTAGGCTGGCGTTTTACCTCTTGTCTTTGCAGAATCTTCTCTCTCCTTTCCCTTCTTGTTGCTCATCCTTTCCTCCCACTTATCCTTTGGAAGTGGTGCACTTCCCGGGTGTACGGTAGAAGGTCCTGCATCTTGTTTCTGACGGGTGTGATTTGCTGGCCCTTGTCCTGAAACACCATCCCTGCCGCTTGTTGGCTTTCTCTTGCTCACAGGCTCTGCGGTCTCTTCCGCCTCATCTCTACCACGTTTTGCTTCTACCAAAGCATCACTAGGCAAATCCATCCCTTCTTCATTAGCCAAATATGCTCTAATGGTAATTGAATCTACTGGATCATCCCATCCAGTAAGTTGTCTAATGGCTTGTGCACCTCTGACCATCAATTCTCTGGGTATACGAGATGAAGCTTTGCTCTGCTCAACCCCAATGTTATAAGCTTCTGCATCTTTGCCTTTCGAAGAGTTGCCCCTCCCCATCTTCTCATCCATTAGCTTCTTCATGCCGCCTCTTCCAAAGTTAGTGTTTAAGGCTTCTTCGGATGATGCATCTCTAATTCTCCCTTCTTTAAAGGTAATAATCCCACTCTTCATAGCATCTGCATACGAAGCACAATCTCCACGCTTATGGCCCGGATCATCACACCAAATACACCTGACCACGAACTCCTTCTGTCCTCCAACAGGTGTTAATGAGCTTGTCTTTCTGTCCTTCTTAAGCGTAGTCATCTCCACCTTCAACTCTCTGATGCCTTTCATAAGTTCCTCAAGAGTGTCATTGTCCACGACTTTACCATTTGAAGAACTCGATGGCGTTGAAGGCACCGAAGAAGGTAACGCCTTAGGAAATGATACAGATGGTATATCACCCCTCGAGATAGCTCCTCGAGCCTTCACACGTTGTTGCTTCGCAACAAGGCTTACCGACTCTTCTAACCTTCTCCACTCAGGATCAAAACCTCCTTCAGTTGTTGCATCTTGGAGTATTAAAAGAAGTCTGTCTTCCAATACATCATCTGCAGCCTGAAGAAACAACTCCGACTTCCTTGTGTCAAGCAGCCGCTTCTCTGATACCGGAAGTTGCCCGTACTTCTTCTCAAATTCTCTCAAGAGCTCATTGGGCCCCATACTCTTACCCGGTTGTAGTTCAACCCATTCCAAGAATGCCCTCTTTGACATCCTCTGAGAATCCTCATCGAAATATTCTTCTTTCAGTCTCTCAGCAAACCTTGCCCATGTATTCACATACATGGCACCATGAAGTTCTCTCACTCTCTCACGGATTTCAGGTACAACTGCAACATCAAAGGATTCGATCATCCTTGCATCTGTCACTCGATAAATCTCCATTTCACACGTATAAGCCCTCAAAAAACCCGTGATATTCTTGCCATCAAACCTCCCACTCTTGTTAATAACATCCCTCAACGCCTTTGTGGCCCCTTGTCCAGTTACATTAACTGCTTGTTGGCCCATAAACATCTGCATGGCTTGGAGAAGATCTTCAGCAAAATTTGGGCCACCACCTCCATCTCTTGCTCCACCACCTATATCTTGGGCACCACCAGCTTCAGGCCCTCCAGGGTCAGTCATTTTGCCTTAACCAAACTAAATGCCCTAAAGCACTCTCAGTGGAAGCACCAAATGTCGTGTTGAGAAACTTTGCTTTAGGAAACACAGGGTCTTTTTTGCATTTAGGTAGTTAAGTGCAAGACTTATCTTCTATGTATGGCTTCAACAAACATAAAAAATGGCTACTATGCCTTTCTTTTGCTTCTAGTCTATCTCCATAACATTCTTAATCTAGGAGTTCCCATCTTCAAACGCTGCCCTTAAAAATTCCACCACTAATTTTCACATAACTTTCTATCTACAAATCCAATGACTCTAGGATTTTGACACAACCTTTATAATCCTATTAAGAAGCTAAGTACCAATTTTCACTATCACTGGATCAATTTTCAACAAGATCCATGGCCTCAAACTCCTCTGCCTCTAATATCAGGACCCTCCCTACTTCAACTCTTCATCACTCCTATTCTATTACAGACAAATATCTCAAAATTTGTACATAAATCACTCATATAACAAAGAACACTTCCACAAAAAATCAATCCTAAAGACTCTATTAATAATCTCCCAAAGCGTAGTTTCCTTATACCAAGTTCTGCCCTTGAATCCCTCTCAAAACCCCGGTTACAAATTACCTCATAACTTTTAGATTATAGTCCTAATGGATCTAAGATTTTAACACAAGCTTCCTAAGACAATTGTAATACTACCCTCAAAATCTCACTATCAAACTCACAATGATCGCGGAACACCACTCCTTCAAAGTATTTTTACATTACTGCCTCAATTTCTAAACCCCTCTTTATTCAAATCCGCACCACGGCTTCACTACAACTCCGATTGGAGCGTGTGATACATCACTAGAAAGCTAACAACAAGAAGAACAACACTCTAAAAACTGACAATCAAATTCTAAAAACTCGCGATGAAACAAGCAGAAACCTGAGGCTATTTGTAGTCTTGGGGAGAAGAGCTCGAGCGGGGGAGAAGGGCAAGAAAGTCAAGAATAAACATCAGCCCACGCCTTCAAGCCTCCTTCTTTGACCAAAGTTTGGTCACCAAAGTCAATTTACCTCCAATTCTTGCCCATAACTTCCCACATAAGCCTAGATTCCCTCTTATCTCTTATCTACAATGTCAACAAGTAGCTGCCCCTATTTTCTTCCCTCTAACTTGACTCTAAACACTAGCATTTCTTACTTTTACTACAAACTAAACTACCATAACACTCTGTTTAGGTTTTTTGATCTTAGAAGCGTTAGAAAATGGCTTAAATACCATTAGAGCCCACGTACTGACATCGACTGCGGCTCAGTTCGGCTGGCTGAGCATTTCGTTGTACCTCGCCGGTCCGGGTTCGATTCCTTGGCTTGTCAGAGCGGCTGGCGCACGCGTGGTCAGGGGACTGCTGGAATCAGCAGGAAAACCAGCTGGTGGACGCTCCTAAGCCCTGAGCTAGTGACAAGAGGCAGTAAAAGATCCTCTAAGATAAAGATGCTGTTTGGTGAAGTATGACTGCGTAATTGAGGATGAATCCGCTAGTCATGTCTTCACCTTCGGCCCTAACCATTCTCTTTCCCCTCTTTTTTAATCCTTTTATAACATCTAGTGATTTCCTTCACGACACCGCCACCACTTCAACGACCCAATCTAGCTACCTTTGTTGTTGCTTTGCAGCTTGCCAACAGTTCACTCATTTGTCTCATTCTGAAATGTGCCGGCGATTTCCTCAATATTTGTTCCCCGTTTGTGTCTATACATGCCGGAAGTTGAGTGGAAGTCTCTCCACAAGGCATGAACTACGGCGGATTGGCCCTTGGTCGGAAAGCCTGGCGTTGTCGACCCTAGGCACCGCTCCTTGCTAGAGCACCTATCCGGCCAACTCCCAACACTAAGCATAGGCACATGAGCCCCATACGGTGATGTGAGGTACCAAATCTGGCTCCTACGGGGGCAAATTTGGTGTCTCACATCCATATCGGTTTGAGGTGGAAAACTAGTTTGATTACTAACCAAACCATTGACTTTACAATTTTGACAATATTTGTAACTTATCTATTCCCAGTGTGTTCCCACATTGTTCTCATGTGTTCTCAATCTTCCCAAGTGCGTTCCCAATTGAGTTCCCAAGTGGGCACGGTAGTTCCCAAGTGGGCATGGTCGTTCCCAAGTGTTCCCAATGTGTAACTTTAAAATGTCAGAAAACAAATTTTCACAATAGGTGGGGCCCACCATTTTGACATTGGGGGTCCACACTAAGTCGTCCTTTCAACGTGATCCTAGTTACTATCATAAGACTATAATATAGGAAGTGACGAAAGAATTCATCCTTTTGACTTTTAGCAGAACTCATTTTGAATAAGTTGATTTGTGAGATTCCACCAATTGTTTTAAGATCTTAATAATTTTTTTAGTTTTAATGAATATTTTGATACACTATATGTACATAAAGACTACACAATATAAATAATACCTGTTACTTTGTAGTTGTTAAAAATACTTATCCGGGATGAAATGCATAGTTGTAAGGACACACTTAGTACGGATGATACCAATCGATTTATTTGGTGTATTGGATTAATATCTGTTTTATATTTTTGTTTTTAGTCCCTTCAACAAAGTTTCCAAGTTTCCAAGTTTTCAAACTTATTCTGTCTTAAATAAAAAACTTGGGAGAAAATTGAGTTTTCCTGAAAGTCACCAAAATACACTAGATAGGTACCCCAAATCTTAGGGTCTTATGTTAGTAACCGGGACCACATTCACATGGTGTCTTGGTTTGGGAAAGGTTTGGGGGAACTATTGGTCAACCCTGTGAGAACCTAGGGTACTATGGGGAAGCTTTAGCTTGCATGGGGTAGGGCCCAAGAACATTGATTGCAAAGCATTTCATTGGTGCAGAAAAAGGCGACATGAAATTTCCTCATGCTCTCTTTCTTTCCGTTTATACATCTCATACTCTCTGGCACCATATTCCTCATGACTAGCCCATTCGGGTAGCACTTTCAAGGAAAACTCTAATGACTATGAAGGTCTACTGGAACCCCTTCCATATCCACTAACCGACAGCTATCAAATTGGGGTATATCCTACCTAGTTCCATCTCATTTCCACCTATTCAACTCCAAAAGAAGGTTTGCTATTACTGAGAACCTCTTATTTTTTGGTCGGCGCTTTTAGGATGTAACTATTGGCGGCCACATGCCCACAGGCTAAACATGGGAGCACACTTTGAAAACTTATAACTAATTTACATTTTATTGGAAAAATATGATATCACTTGAGATAAATTTATAATTCTATTGTGCTATAACTAAAAAATTAATGTATCATATATGCACATTGCTTAACTCGTCAGTATGGAAGGGTTTAAGTTATACATACTCAAAAAAGTCATCCTTGCCTGGTGGGCATGGTTTTAGTGGTGGAACGAACAGACACTTTATTCACGCCGGCCCCTTCGGGGACCGGCGTTCTTCTTCTTCTACTCAAAAAAGCCTCACAAAAATTATCGAATGTAAAAATATGATTTTGTGACTAGAATAACCACCCAAGTCTCAAACAACAAAATTAGATTAAATATATTTAAAAAATATTGATAGCTCATACCATTTGGAAAATTAATTAAGTCAATAGTGCTTATCATTTAACTGCTAAATTACCAATAGTTCCTTGAGGACGACTCTTAAAAGTTTGAGCACGTCCCTACTGTGTCAATTTATTACATTCTCCTTTGAAATTTTTATTGTAGACGGACATCACTAAAATCTTTGTGTGAGTCCAATTTTTTTCCTAAATCCAACATTTAATGAAATAGTTATAGGGTTTTGAAAATCAAATGGGGAGAGTTGGCACGTTGGGCAACTCCAAAAACTTTTACTGGGACACTCTATTGAAAGTGAGATTTTCATCACAAGAAAATAATATTATTTCCTTTCATATTGTTAAAAACAAATATTGTCTTTAGTGAAAAACAACATATTAATCCAAGTCAAACAATTTCACACATTGTTGCACATTGTCAAGCAAGGTATCAAAAAATCTTCTTCTTTTCAACATAAAACTTAGAGATCTCCATTTTTTTTGTTATTATTTTCCCCGCTGGAATTATGTGGTGTAAACCTTCTTGTTGACCATTTGGATTCTCATTCTAAAACAAATTAGGTTCACAGAAGAATACAACGGGAATTGACAACTTTTGAATCTTTGCTCCTTGCACAATTTTTTGAATATGCTACACTCTTTTTTTACCTCTAAATATTGGTGTACCAGGAACTAATATCATGTTGAACATGGTGGTAATGAATTTACACCTTTTTGAATATGCTACACTCTTTTTTTACCTCTAAATATTGGTGTACCAGGAACTAATATCATGTTGAACATGGTGGTAATGAATTTACACCTTGTGTAGTGCAAAAAATCGACACCAAGTGAAGTCAAAGTTTGCTAATCCACTGTACACAGAAAGAAAATTAATCCTTTTCACTACTCCAAACACAATAATCTTTCAATCCTTGCGGTCAAAGTTTATGAAATTTTGTGACTATGTTACTTAATAAGTCTCAATTGAGATCCTACAATTAAAACTAGAAAATAGAAGTTTATTTTTCTTACTTCCCTATTGCACTAAAACAAGTAGTTTTGAAGTGTTTTGGTGTGCAATTTGTCATAGTAATTTCGGGGTCAAAAAATAGGTAAAGCTGATACACTGATAATGTTCAGTAGTGTTATGGCACCAATAGTGTAACTACCCCTATGACCTGACTTTCACTAAATGTCAATTTGTTTACATTTAGTGTTTAATGTAAAAAAATCAGCCTAACAAAATTGCTCATAACTTTTGCATCACGACGAATTAGAAGATGTACCGTATACCGATGGAATCTCCTTGAAAAAACACATAAGCTGGTTACCTCAGTCGATAGAATTGGTGCGAAATTGATAAAGATATGCCTCCTCAAACTTTCAACCAAAACTCAAGAAATCTGCCCGAAAATATTCGCTATAACTTATTATTTAAGACGAATTTGAAGATGGGTAAGGTGCCATTGGAAGCGTCTTTTCAAATCAGTTTAGATAGGCACCAAAAACTCTCAAATTGGACAAAATTTGCCCCGGAAATCATCATTTGAAAATCCAACCTTCCAATAATCAGCCCAACATGGAAGGTTTGCTTTTGACGTGTGACGAGATTTGGGTGACTTGCAATGAAATGTGGCATATGACATTGTTACACAAGCAACACTAAATGTCAATATGTTAAAATGTAATAAGGGCAAAAGTTACAGAAATTGACAATTAGTGTTAAAATTGACATTTAATGTTGTTACATTAGTAGGATAGTTGGCATTTAGCGTTCGAGTTCGTAAATAGTGTTGCGAACACTAATGAACATTATCGGTGTAGTGCTTACCATTTCTACTTTAATATTAAAAAAATGAGAATTTGAGCCTACCCAGAATCTCAAAAGAGCCCCTCCCATCATTGTAGGCTAGAAGTTTAGAGTGATGGCACCAGAGTGGAAATCAAATCCATGAAGACCCTTACAGATACGTGAAACAATCCATGAACCCAACCCATACATCATAGAAAAAGAGAATTCCTCGAGAGCCTTTTTGGATGGTGATGATATCAGATGCGCAGTGGATTCAATGAACAATGGAAAATGCGACGAATGGCAGAGGAGGAGTGTGGCCTCTCAGGAAAGGACTTCTCTGACATTTCTTATCAAACCATATTAAAAAGGACATTTAAGTGGACAGTATTGTACATTTTGACAGAATATACCCACACTGGGCCTTTAATGCCCATTCAGCAATATTTCATCCGCATCCTAGTACACTGATTTTGATGTTTAGTGTCATGGGCATTAAATGACTTGTAAATGCTGTAAGTTTTCACTCTTGATGAATATTTTTACCGACCATACCATTGACCCCCCTCCTTGAGTAGTATAGATTGTTGTGCTCTTAGTAAAAATTTATATCTAAAGTAAAAACTTACAGCATTTACAAGTCATTTACTGCCCATGACATTAAACATCAAAATTAGTGTAGTTGTCATTTTTGCTATACATGATGCACATATACTTACCACGAAGGAATCTTTACCAAGTACTCTATTTTACATTTGTTGGCTTCAGCGCTTGTAGCAACAAATGCAAAATAGAGTACTTGAGATTAGGGTAAGTTTCTTAATCTATCACAATGATGGATGATTTAACTACCACAATGGAATGTTGTCCTTTTCTTTCAAGTTTTAAAATAACTTTAGAGCTTGGCTTTTTCTCACCTTCCTGAAAAAAAATTAGGATAATATTCGTGAGTTGGAAAAATGTGTGGTACATAATTTTTGACTTTTAAGTCTTTTCAAATGATATGTTTTTATATTGTAGGGGCTAACAAACTAAATCTCTTACATGGTTTCCTATTCAGAGAAATGAACATTCTTTTGCTTCAAGTGTACTCCAATCAAGAGCTGCTCAAACAACCTTTGCTTCATGAGATACAAATAAACTAGTTGCATTTAGTGGCATAATTTGTTTTCTATGAGCTAAGGAAATGATTAGCTCAAATAATTGTCTTGAGCTTGAATATATAATTGAAACTTTCATTAGTTGATCTTCAGATCATCAATGCAATGCAGATATTTGTGTTCAATTCAAATTTGTATATTTTATAAAGCTTTGCTTTTGATTACACATTTATTTGAATTAACAATACACTTCAAGTTTTGCATATTTCATATCCTTCTCATATTTCTGAAATTCAAAAATCCATATGGTGGATGCATAGATGTCCATTTCCTTTCCAAGGGGATTTTTATTTTATTTTATTTTTAAATGGACAAAAACTCAAATTTCTATGGAGTTTAGAGTTAATTAAAGTTTTGCACACTATCTGTTATATGTCACACTAAACCGCCACACTATTTATATACGTCATCAAAAATTCTTTGGAACTTTTGAATTGTAAGTCGGATTTCTACGAAAATTATTTAGGAAAGCTTTTAAAAAGTTGCCCATTGAGTAAGAAATCTTAGGAAATCATGCCTAAATTTGAGATCGTGGGACCCTACCCAAACGCAAAATGTTCCGCTAGGGAACATTGGTCCATGGAACTTACTTGCCGTCAACAGCGTGATCCCAAAGATGCCACCTCTACTTGAGCCAAACATGTAAAGAGTAAAGAACACTCTCTCTGGAAATCAGGAGAAGGAATCCTTGAATACATCTAGCACAATTCCAAGACATGATCCATTACATCTTAATACCCAGTTTATGAATTACAGTCAGCTCCCCTTACAACAACCCGTTGTTTAGGCCTGTTATATATAGAGGCTGCTATATTGAGCGGCTATAATAATGGAAAGGGTGGATGAAAGTTGTTGCATGGGAATGTTGGACGAATGGTTCACTTAAAAGATGACATCATAGGATGATGGTGCAAGTAATCTCCACATGACGCACAATAGTCGAGGGGTTTGTCAAACACACATGTAGAACTAAAAACAGCTTAGCAATTAGTGCACACTGCGGTGACCACAATTAATTTCCAGTTTGTGGCATGTTGTGACTGTAGTAGACATGGTGACGTTACATGCCCATCATCTGGAGCATGTGGCAAGGAACACCAAGCATTGTTGAAATGTTAGTAAAACCTAGTATTGCTTCTTTGAACCCTCAAATGTGAACCTGGTGGCAATCAAATTTACATAATGAAAGTGACAATACTGTCTTGTGAAACATCAAAAATAAAAATCACAAACACAAGAACATTTGTTCCTTCATTCCGACCAATTTTGACATGCTTTATTCTTAATGGATGTCATGGGGGTGACAATTTGGTTTGATGGATGTTGTTGTTATACCAAGTGGATGTTGTAGAGAGCAAATATTTTTCAAGACCTATGCTGCATGTTATATTGAATTTGTTGTTGTATCATATGCTTTTGTAAAGAGAGCCTACTATATTGTGGCTCGTTGTCTTTCCCTGTTCAAAGCCTTTTTTGATGGGAAGCAATTTTTTTTCTTTCCTTCATTACTAGGATAGCCACAATGGCTGCAGTTGCCATGTAGCCGCAACACTTTTGGCTTTTGAGGGTTTAAGACGGTGGAAAATATGTGGCTGCAAGTAGACATGAGAGGAAGCAAATTGGCTAGTAAGAGCAAACCCAAAATGAATTGAATGGCAATATTATTTAATTGTGAAAGAATGTTTAGGCTACAGAAGATCACAAAGAAAGTGCAATTAGGCAGCGATGAACTTTCACAGATTTGTGAACCGGCAGTGAAGGAGAAAATGTGGCGTCAAATTGGCTAGACATGCTACACTCTTTGTAGCAGAATTTGGCTACAAAACAAAATAAAAGTACGGTAGTCTTGGTCTTTGACTCTACTTTCTTGACGTTCTTGATAACGGCAGCTGCGGTGCACAGTTGCACAACTTGCATGCACAACAAACACACTCCGATGACAAAGTAAGTGACATTAGATACATGAAGTGTGAAGAACAACATGAAATGAACCTAGCAGCCCAACTTTGAGGCGATTAGGAATAATATATGCGGGAACCGCATAGTCCATTGCCCCATTGATTGCAGCCTATCCAGAGACAACCGTGTCTCCGGGCCTTGAGTGCAGTTTAACCCCTAAAGGACCAAACGTCCCCCCGGGGTCATTTTGGATTTTGGGCTTGTACCTACAATTCGAAAAAAAATCCTTTTTAATTGATTTTTTTTTCAAGATAGGATCTGATAAGAGCTTATTGGAGATATTTTTTAATTTTTTTTTGGATTTGTGGTTTGAAAGTTAGACTTGGAATAAAACATTGTTTAGACTTTAAACACTAAAATCTAGTTTACCATTGTTTAGACTTTAAACACTAAAATCTATCAATCCGTGCGGTGGATTGCAACCAAAATTTGATGCCATGTTTATATGGAAGTCTATTTTAAGATCTTACGGTTGAAAGTCCAAAATTCAATTTTATATGTGATTTTCATGTCTCTTTTTGACAGTGGCAGTTTTGGACTGGTTTTAGAGCGAATTAGGTCGTGGTCCTTTAGGGGTTAAGGCAACTACACATTGGCCCATGCCATCGCCACAACCAACACACGACAAGTGGTGGAAGAGCAGACATTTGCAATTGCAGCTCATAGAGCCGCAACTTACACGTCCCACATGGTGCTTGCACACTATGCTTGTACAGTTTTTTTGTCCCAGACATAATTTAGGGCAAGGTACAAGTTTAGACTAGATTATATTATATTTTGGAGGGAAAAATAAGTAGGTATAGTCCTACATCTTGCATATATTGAAGATTAAGAATCAAAATATTCATTGGATATTTAAAAAAACCCTTAAAATGAGTACCAATATTAAATGTTTGTACTGTCTCAATTCAAGTTCACATATTTGTACTCATGATGTCAACTAATAGATAGCATTTTTATATTTTAAATAGCTATGTATGATCCTCTACTCTTTGGCATTCATACCCCACTATATGGATAGATTAAATGATAGCCAATTGACCAAAAATGCAACAAATGTGGTTTTTTGGGAAAATCCCAAAACATGAGTTGATTGTTATTTTTTCTACTTTTTTTGGGAACTAGATACAAGGACTATTGGTGTAAAGGGGCCAACAATTTTTTTTTGACAAACAAAACATTCCTTCTAATTTCCTACATCAGAGACTTTACTACCCATTTTGCCTTGGTTTTTCCAAAACTCGTAGAGATTCTTCTTGTTCCTTAATGTACTTAGTTCGTACAGTTTGTACTTGTTGTAAAGTATGGACCAACCACAACTTCCCGTGTGGCTTCCAATTTTGGATCTCTCTGATTTGTCAACGTTGTTAGGTGGTGCCTTTTCAGCATGAATCTTTCATAAATGACCACAATTTGGAAGACAAAGGAATTCTTTTTTTCTCTTGCAAGTGATGGCACTCATGGTGATGCACTCATCCTTCATCATGTGGCCATGATTTGCCCCAAAGCAACAAAGCTACTAGCATTTTCAGGATTCCAAATTTTGTACAATTTGTACTGGTCATATTCGTTCATACTTGTTGTCAAATTTGGCTAGGGAGTAGACCATAGAGTGCAACCAACCCACAGACACCCAAGCCAGTAGACAGCCCCACAAACGCCTCAACAAACACTTCATCTTAATCCTAGTCCGTAGACGAAAGCTTCAGCAAAACCCAACCAAAGACACAAGCAGCTCCATCTAAACATATGGCGGTACACACGGACAAACGTCCCCTCCTCGCCGGATGCCTCATCATGGGAAATCATTAGTCATGCCGCTCCCACATAAATCAAGAGTCCGGCAATTCCAGCCCACGAGTCCAACTTGTGACAACGGTGAATCCAACCCTTGAGGTTAACTCAAAAGAGTTGCACATCGGCGCATAGAATTGCGCCAATTGCCATACCGCACGTGATGGAATTGCAGTCAAGACAAACGCCAGAATTGGAGGCGCAGTTTATGAAGCCGCATGTCATAGAATACCAAAGCTCATCTAGCCGCGGCTCATGCAACCGCAGCAATATGCAGTTCCAGTGACATGGAGCGGCACCCGCAACCACATGCAGGGGCAACCCACGCTCAAATAGAGTTCATACAAAGCAACAATTAGACTTAAGCCTTAAATTTTATTGGGCAACCTTGCTTTCAAAAGCTTGAGTGAGTAGAAGATTAAGGAGTCGATAGAGAAATTGCTTTCGTCTACGTATTCCTACTTCAACAAAAGCCCAAAGAGGATGCAAGAGTTCAAAGACTTGGCAAACACTCTGAAGTGCCGCAGTCTCAAGTTGTTGCAAAATGTCCACACGTGGTGGATTAGCTTGCTCAACATGTTGCGCTAGTTGGTTCCACAATTTAGACTAGTCCTTGCAAAGATGCACCAATCCATGGAGGCAAAGTTTGTTGCCGAGGCAAGTGCTATAAAGTACTTTATGCTTGATGAGGATATCCGTCTGTGCCTCTAGGAGCTTTGGCCGTCCATCGATGGCGGTGCATATTATGCATTGCATAAAGTACACGCCGGCCTCCACAACTCTTGTAGCCTGTAAGAACCCCACGGCCCATTGGCAATTGTAACGCCGGTTGTGGTCATATTGTTGCATTGGTCCCTTGCACGCATGAGGTATCCGCTTACAAAGATTGAGTCACTAGACTTGCTAAGCCCGTCGTCCGAAAGCACCTGCACTTGAAAGTAAAGACAAGTTGGAACATGGCAGGTAGCCACATTCACATCACATCCCTACACTTAGTCATTCACCCATCCCAATGTCCTCTTCACTGTAGATATAATACAAAGCAATTCAACCTAAAACAACAACAAGATCCAACCATAGACACCGCAATCCCACAGAAATTTAGCTCCACCCGGATAGGCCATGACCCATCTAGACAAAGCCACGGACTGGACAGACGCAGACTCCCCCATTCCATCCCCGTAGACGCCTCACCTACAGTTGCTAGAACGAGACATCCCTCCTCTGCAACGTTTGTCCTAGCTTCAGACCCCACACTTCCACAAACACAAGCAAGCATTTGCCACAAACGCATTGATACCCTCCGCTTTATCTTCTAAGCCCGCATACACCCCCTACTTTAGCCCACATTCACCCCCTAGCATGCATACACCTCCAACATTCAACTAAAATACACCCTCCACCCTAGCCTGCAAACAAACAAACAACTCCCACCTAATACAACCAAGCACAGATAGTCTCCAATCCCGGACAACAAAAAAAACTCTAGCTACCACCACCTTCCCTCATAGAGGCTCATGCTGACCCTCTCCCTCACTTGAAGGCAGCCTCGTGGCCCAATAAAAATTCCTAGCCAAACAAACATACACATAATTTCTTTCAGCCCAGTTCCTTAACATTAGCACATAGAAAGCAACCCATGCACAACAACAACACCATCCATAGAATAATGAAAACCTCGCTCATGTGCACATGATACACATTCACATCACATGCACCCAAACAAGACAAGCACAAGGCCTAATATATACATAAGCACATTCACAAACAGACATTGAGGACAATCACATTGACATATACTATAAGATACTCATCAACTGCAGAAGCAAAATATTTGACATAACTCAATGGGAAGCGTGGTTGTTGATGTCGACTTTCTTGAAGAGGCTGCATTTTTTTCCTGATTCGCTAGTACAGGGGTGATGACTTCTCCTTGGCATCTAACCAATCTTGGAGAAGTCGCGCCACTGGATTGCTTGGTGGCAGCGTGGCTAAAAACAACACCGTGTCTTAAGCTGAAGCTACAATTGTGCGCGCTTTGGAGGCCTTTTCGGCACCGCTCCAAGAAAGTAGGGCTTCGCTCAATGTGCTCCTAAACGATTGAAAGAACATGTCCAATATTGCACCTACCTTTGCCGCGGTCCTCGTAGCTTCTTCGGGCACCCACAACAGCCTTCTCTTATCCACCGCCTCTTTTAACAAACTATTATAGATTTGCCACTCTTCTCTGTCCACAGGATGACGTCGGTGCGTGCTAGAGATGATGACGTTAATCAATCTTCCTCCTCGATCAACAGATCCGCATATCCATGTGAATCTCTACCTCCTTGTCTAAAAGCCTAGGTTGCGCTCAAAGCTTTTGCTGGAGCATATGCTCTAACGCAAATAGAGCTAAGAGTGCATGTTTCAAAATATACTACTCTAATCCACATTACATAAAGTGAATAGTGTACTAGATGATAGCATAGAGGTACTTAACTCTTAAAGGCCTAGATAATCCTAGGGAGGATTTTTTTAATTTAGGCAGGTTCGTAGACTTTGCAGTTTTTAATTAAAAAATAATGACTTTTATGCTAGATTTTCCCTTATAAAAGCTTCGTGTTTTTTTATATCTTTGGCACTCATAATTTGAAAATTATTGGCCTTCAAAGTCAAATGGGGAGTCCAGGCAGATCCAAATTTTTGCTAGAAGTTTCCATTGACATTGAGATATTTCATACATACAATGAATATCACCTTCTTTGAAGATGTAAAAAAAAATTCTTATCTTTAGTGTAATTTTTTTAAAACCCAAGTCAAATATTCTCACACATTGTCGGGCATGGTACCAAAAAAACTTCTTCTCTTCTACAGAAAACTTAGAGACCTTCATAATTTTCACTTTTTATTTTTTTGACAACAATATGTGGTGAAAACGTGCTTGTTGACTATTTAAATTATCATTTTAAAACATATCAAGTTGACAAGAAATTAAACGTGAATTAGCGATTATTGAACCTCTACTCCTTGCACATTTGTTTTAAATATGCCAACCCCCCTTTTCTACCTTTAAAAATTGGTGTGTAAGGAACTAACATCATGCTTAACAGAATGGTAAGGGAATTCAACCTTGTGTAGTGCAAACATTTGACACCAAGTGAAGTCAAAGTCTGCTGACTTACTCAAAGGAGGGAAGAAATGAACCATTTTTGGGACTTCAAACACTATAATCTTCATATCCTTGTAGTGGATTGTGGCCTAAAAAATAAGGTTAGTCTGTAAAGAACGCCTTTTGAACATCTTACGGTTTAAAGTTCAAAATTTTACTTTAAAATTAGATTTCCTGCCACTTTTTGATAGTGGCAGTTTTGGAGTGTTTCTTGAGGGAAAACGCCTTGGGCTTTTAGGACCAATGGATCAAGTGGCATTTGAATTCTTGGCCCTAAATCTTCTCAGTACTTGGCTTAAGAACCTAGCAACAAGCAAGGTTATCAATTACATTTACTCAATGTACATTTATTGAATACATGTGTTCATAAGTACTCAATGTATACATATATTCAGATGTACTACCACACATTGTCCCCCAATTGTTGTTCTCCTTTCTCTGCCTCAATCATCTATTCAAAGGTATTTGTAACCTGCAGTAGAACTGAATACATTTATTTGTTTTCAAAATATGAATACCATACTTGCAAACCTTGGTCACAAGTTGCCAATATTACAACACGTGTATTTGGAAAACACATAAAAAGGAATCCTGGCATGAATGTGCAAATGCTGACTCGGGAGCGAGGAGATGGCTAAATTCGACACTTGTCTGATTTTCACCAAGCTTTAGAAGGTCACCATGTTCTACTTCACATGGCTTCTTCAGAACTTGACTGTTCAGTTTTCTCTCCCCAAGCTTTTCTGGGGAGGCTTGTTCCATTTACTTCGTTACAAGTCGCCACCATAATGATTACCCCATGTGGGCAATTTGCTGTTTTCTCCCGTGCTTCAACACTTGTCATCGTAATGCTCCATGCTTTCACATATAATTTGGAGACTTATCATGTTGAGTGCACACCTACCCCATTTGGAACCTCGTCACCCATTTGAAATATCATAGGACTTTTTTTTGGATAAAATATTTTAGGACTTTTCGGTTGTGATGAACTCAGATTTGACAAAGTTGGCAGTTGACCACCGAACTGAGGGGAAAAGATATCATGCCCGAGAAGTTTTGTAGACGCAAGAAGTACAGTACAAACTATGTCTACAAGGATCCCCTTATTTGAATAGTGTAGATTGTTGTGCTCTTAGTAAAAATCTTCATCAAAAGTAGAAACAAATAGCATTTACAAGTCATTTACTATGCACAACACTAAATACCAAAATCAATGTAGCTCCTTTATCTCCTAAGGTACCGTGACAATTTCACACCAAAAACACTTCAAATTTTTTGGATTCTAGTGCAAAATCAAAAACTTCTCGGGCCAAAAACTTGTATTTCTATTTTGGACCGTAGGATCTCAAATAAGACTTATTAAGTTACATACTCACAGAATTCCTTAAACTTTGACCACACGGGTTGAAATATTATTGTGTTTAAAGTTGAGCAAATGCTTCATTTTCTTACCTATGTTGAGTGGATTAACAAACTTTGACTTTGCTTGGTGTTAAATGTTTGCACTACACAAGGTCTAAATCCATTACCATTGTGTTAAGCATGATGTTAGTTCCTTCTACACCAATTTTTAGATGTAAAGAGGGGCGTAGCATATTTGATACAATTGTGCAAGGAGTGGAGTTCAAAAATTGCCAATTCTCATTTTAATTTTTTGTGAATTTCATATATTTTAGATTGATAAGTTGAATGGTCAATAAGAAGGTTTACACCACATATTGTTAAGGAAAAAACAAAAAGTAAAAAGTGTGAAGATCTCAAATTTTTATGTGGAAAGGAATATAAAAAAATTGGTACCTTGCCTCACAATGTAAGACAATGTCTGAAGATATTATGTTATTTTTCACTTAAGACATGAACTTTTTTTTGACAATATGGAAGGAAATAATATTACTTGCTAGTTTTGAAAATCTCACATTCAATAGAGTGTTCTAGCAAAAGTTGGAGGTGCCCAACATGTCTGCTTTCCTTGTTTGAAATTCAAAACCCTAAAACTTTCCATTATATGTTGGATTTAAATAGTATTCCTACTGAGGTTTAACTAATGCCCTTTTACAGTAAAAGTTTCAAAGAGGATTGTTAGAAATTGACACCATAGGAACCTGACCAAACTTTCAAAAAGCCTATTTTTGGCACTTGGTCCTTATAGGTTATTATTCCTTTATTGTTATGAAGTATGATATTCATCAGCCAGATAAACTTTTTCTCCTCTGACGCATGCAAAAATAACTTGCTCCTCTACAATAGCCATGTTTGTTTTATCAAATAACACCTGCTATAAGAATAGCTTTTTTTTGGAGCGCTTGTTATAGTGGACATGGTTGATTATGCTATTCATGCAATGAATGTCATGAGGGGTGATTTTTAGCTAATAGATGTTGTTAATGTAAACAACCTATTGAAAAGAACAAATATTTGATATGGACCTAAGACAATTGTTCTAATGAAATTGCTCTTAGAACATATGCTTTTATAAAAGGACGTGATTATTTGGGGGTTTAATTGAATTGTTCCCATGATTCAATTCCTCCTATAAATCATCTTTAAGTGAAGTTGAACACAATAAGAAGAGGTAATCTGATGGCTTTCATAGTTTGTTCTTTTTGTAGAGCCCTTGTCTTTCTTCTTCTTTTTCTAAATTTCTTCCCCCCCCATTTTTGTGATTTGGACTTAGGTACAAGTGATAGCTTATGTTGTGGATTTTGGTGAAGAGGTTCGCTACTCGGAAAAGAGATGCCTATGGCCGAGGTCTTCGCAAGTGATGTGTACAACAATTAGTATACATGCTAGTGAAGTACATCTTATCTTCAAAACTGTACGAAACCTGATTGCATAATTGTACTGTTCAGTACTGTATCAATAGGTGTTTGAAAGGGGCATTCTGGAAATTTCACAAATAACAAGTGGTTGTTAGGCTCTCCACTTCATAACAGATATAAGGTCAAAAATAATGGAGATGTCCATTAAATGGCTGGAGTAGGGTTGGGTTTGATTTTGATTTTGATGCTTGATAGTCCTCATATGATATGACAACATCTATGGTAAGCCCCCCCATAACCAACCAAAATTCATAGCCAACGCCTATAAAATTGGGGTATATCCAACCCTCTTCCATCCCATTACCACCAACTCAGCTCTAAATGGAGGTTTGCTATTAGTCAAGACCCTTACTTTTGGTCATTGGTTATGGGGGGTACCTACTGCTTGCCACCCACTAAACATGGCTGCACAGTTTGAGAATTCATAACTAATTCAATTTTCATCGGAAAAATATGAAATCACTTGGGTTGGAATTGTAATTCTTCTGGCTATCACTGAAAAATAATAGTATAATTATCTCCTCTCTCCATGTATGCACATCTCTTAACTTGTTGGTTTTAGGGGGGCGGGCTACCTTATATACTAACTTTGATTGTTTCTTAATCCTTTAACGTCTACGTGGACCATGAGAGCCAAGTAGAATTTACGAGTGTAATAGATTAGGTTGAACATCATGTACAGAGCGTGCACATTTCAGCATGACCCGAGTTCACCAAAATCATTGTGGTTTGTTGATGCTTGGATGGTGGAGAGATCCGTTGGAAAGCTAACAAGGAGCTCAAAATGCATGTAGAGGATGTGAGAGACAATGGCTAATTGTGGAAAGAGTTAGAAGAGCTAAAGCACCAAAAACGAGCTTGCCGGAGCCTTGTAGTTGTTGAACGGTTAACCCTTAAACGACAATTCATGGCCTGGGCGGGCAGCCCGAAATTGGATCACGGCATCTTCTGTACTTGGACATCAATGAATAGTGCACTTTTTGAACTTGGGCATCATGAATAAACCAATCAATGATGAGCTTGCAACCTCCTACAAGGTTATCAACCTACCTACCACAATCCTTTCAAAGCACAAATCACTCATACAAATTGTGATTTGAATTGTAAAATTTCACTTTGTGAATGCATCAAATGAAGGTGATTAGAATGATATCAAAAAGTAAGTGAAAAGTTGAGTACATGTAGAGCTTCAGAGAAGATTCTGTAGAAACTAAGCCCCTCGGGCTGGCTCTGACGTTTAAGGGTTAACAATAAAACTTGGCTTGTGTTTAGAATACACAACCAAGTATTGGTTCTAACTGCCCAACTACAAACGTTAAAGAATATTTCGAATTGCTACATTCAAATATTCATCTTCAAAAATTGAAAAAAAAAAATGCCTATGCTCTGATACAAGGAAAAAATTTCATGCTTGCAACGACCTCAAGATAAAACTTGGCAAGTCCATATCAGGGGAACCTTGCTCTTCTCACCACTAGAAATGAGGAGCTTTTAAACTTTCATGTCAAGCACTCTTGAGACAAAAACTTTTCTTAGAAACTGTTTTCTAATTTACATCTTGTCTAAACTACTGACATGTTACAACAAAATCCACGGTGAGCCTGGGCCGCAAGCAACGATTTTCTTAGTTGATTTTGTAAAAGTGGACACAACAATTGTAGAATCTAGGCTATTTATCACAAATCTTTACAAAGCAATTGAAAGCAATAACAAATCAACCACATGTGGAAATTGATCTTTCAACATGCTTCTCCAATGTCATGAAAGTTGGTTGTGAACCTCTCATCTCTCAAAAGCAGGCAAGGTTGTGGGATATAATCACAAGTCAGGACCTGCAAGCCAGGTGGATTTGAAAAAAAGCATAAGTATTGTAAGATTGGTTATCAACCCTTAACCCTTTACCGCCCAGGGATGTTTCTGGGAAAACCAAGATTTCTGCTGATTTTTTTTCTTTGCACGATTTGATGGAAATATAATGCCTAATATTGATATCTAACCTTACAAAATTGAACTTAACCCATGACCTGAACTTTGGGGAAATTTTGCACAACATCCAACGGTTGATGGAATAGATTATAGTGTTTAAAGTTACCGTATGTTGGTAGTGAAAACTATGGATTTTTGAAAGGTGCACTACTTTAACCATCAATAGATTCTTGCAAGAATTTTTTTACTTTGAATTAGAGCGGTTCACATGTGCACTAGGTTGATAAGCTTTGCATTGACATATTATATGCGAGGAAAATATTTATACACAATTATTGGTGATTTTTTTGCTTTTTTCTACTTGATTGTATACAAAAATGTTCCAACCTTATACGAATCAAAACGGAAGTTTTGTATGTGAAGAGAGAGATCAACAATCACAAAACAATGAAGAATGTCTCAAAAACAAAGTTCAATCAAAATTTAAGACCAAAATCAATGTGCATGTGTGTGAAATACAACATAGTATGTGGCATGGTATTCACTGTATTCACTGTATTTGGTGTATTATGTGTTGTATTCCTAGCTTTTCCAAGAGTTCTATAAATCCAAATCATGATCTGATTGATGGAGAGTGTTTGTGTATCGAGTGCGCAAATCTGAACCTCTTATCTCAAAGCCTAGTTCCTCATGGATTTCATGCAATTTGAGTTTTAGCACCTTCGGAGTTCCATTTCGGGCTTCCTTGGCGCTAAAGGACTAACCCTTTAAAGCCAATGAGCTTTTTGGGTCTATGAGGATCTACCAGTGTTTTAGATTATGTAGAATGACATCAATGCAATGGGTACCTTTTGGCATGAAAAATCTATGAACTTGTTCCACGGAAATCATTGTAGCTCGCCAATGCTTCCACCGATTGCACTGGCGGTGGTCTCGACAAATACCCATCTTTCTCCACCTGTAAGCACTACTAGAAATCCAAGGATAAATAATTGGAGCACAAATAACTAGCCAGGAAATAATTACTCAACAATTACTCTGGAACCACAGAGGTGCCCGTTTTTGGTTGCAAAACTGCCCGAGTAATCTTGTAGTAGTTGATTTTTTTTGCGGGCAGGGGGGGACATAAGCCACATGACTTCCAGTATCATTTGAATTACCATCCCCATGTTTTCATCCAATTTGAATTACCATCCCAATTGTTTGGTAATGTTGATGTGACAAATACATGAATGACGTGGATTGTGCCTTAGTATATTAATTTGTAATACATTTGAGAATAACTACTATATAACTGTAAAATAATTCAAGCAGCAATACAATTTATAGCTAAAAAAAAACTTGTGGATATTTTTATATGACTGTTGACGTGGATGGATGCCTATTTACCTCTGGTTCTGGTGAGGCAAGTATGTTGTGACATGGATGGTGATTATTGGTAGTAATTGATTTGTACTGAATTGGATAGTGGACAACGGATGAAAACTAAGTTAGGGTTATGGTGACTAGGATTTGGAGAGGATGAGGGGATGAGGGCAAATGCCCTCATCCCCTCATTCTCTCTTGTTGTGGGGTGTGTGTGTAGAGAGAGAACTAGAAGGTGGTAGTGTAGAGTTGTTAGAGTGGCTAAACCGGTTGTTAGGGTTAGGAGAGTGCACACCGAGTACTTTGTGAAGGTTTTGTGAAGTAATGACACTCTTTTGAAACCCTAATGTGTGTTTGGAGGCAAGGTTGAGTGTATGGACTTGAGATCTAGTTCTCAGAGAGTGGTTTTGTGCAGGAGACCTTTTGGATTCAATAAATCGGATCTTTATCCACTTCCTTTGAATTCTATAAACTATACTGGTTGTAATTTTGTAGTTGTTTTTAAGTAAGAATATGATTATTGTGTAGTGATTATTTATTCATTTCAAAGTAGTACACTTCTGTTTTGTTCTGTCATTCTACAGTCATGTCAGAGTCATTGTATAGTTACAGTGTTATAAGTATGTAGTCATTGTATAGTAATGCATCTCCATGGATTGTTTAATTACAATTGTGTTTATTGGTCTGGCAATAGTATGTGGGAGATTTAGTGATACCATGTAGAAGATTTAGTACCATGTGGGAGATTAGAGATTTAGTGATACTTTAGAGTACCCAACTCCTGAAGCTCAGCCATAAATGAGGGTTGGTTTTTTATTTGGCATGTATTTTTCGGCATCGGTAGGGAATTTGGTACTATGTTTTGGCTCGGACTTTGGAGCATTTCTTGAACCAGATAATACATCACTATTTATTTACTATTGTTCTTGTAAACTAATCACTATGCAAATTGCAATGTGCATGCATGGAATTTCCACTACTATGTAATCACTGGAAAGTAACTATGTAATTACTAGATAATTTCTTGAGAATCACTTATTTGGTAACTAATAATTAGGTCTTATTAACTCAACATTAACTAAAGAATACTTATTCAATGACTGTGTAATATTTAAACAATCACTAGAAAATAACTCTTGAATGAATATAAAAAACAACTTTTGAACAACTAACAATAACAAGAGAATAATTGTGGTGTAACATTATAAGTGCATATAATCTCTAGTAAGGAAATATGTACTACAAAAATAGGTTATAAATGACTATGGTAGCACAACGTTATAACTATGAAATAACTACACAATGCGCTTATAGATTTCATCCAATCAAATGCCTCTACCAAATAGCAAGTGGGTCCCATAAGAAGTGACACATAAGTTGCCACATATGATTATACGTCACCAATGGAAAGACGTCATTGTCCACGTCAACTGCCACCTCATTGTATAATCCACGTCAATATCCACTTCAAATTCCACGTAACACTCAAATCCATGTCATCAACCACCTGATCATTCTTCAATGATGACGTTCCATGTTTGGAGATGGATGAAAAATCTACATGGCAAGAAAGAATATCTACATAAATCATTAACTCTCAACAATAATTGTGCCGGTTTCCAAAAAAATTGTAGTTATTCTTTGGTTTTGTCTATTTGTTTAGTTATAGATTAAACATATAACCCACCTGTAACTAAACATAGAGACAAACCCCTAGGAGATAAAAATTCATAGGTTTTTGAATTTCAAAAGGGGAGATTGGGCACGTCGAGCAACTCCAAAAACTTTTGCTAGGACAATCTATTGAATGTGAGATTTTTAATACTAGAAAATAATATTATTTCCTTTTATATTGTCAAAAAAAATCTCTTGTCTTAAGTGGAAAATAGCATAATAATCTAAGTCAAACATTTTCACACTTTGTCGGGGAAGGTACCAATAAAACATCTTCTTTTCCATATAAAACTTAGAGAACTTCATATTTCTTACGTTTTATTTTTTCTACCACAAAATCTGGTGTAAACCTTCTTATTGACCATTCGGATTATCATTCTAAATTGTATTTAGTTCACAAAAAAATAAAAGGTGAATTGGCAATTTTTGAACCTCCACTCCTTGCACATTTGTTTTGAATGCGCTACTCCGTGTCTTTACCTCTAAAAATTTGTGTACAGGGAGATGACATCATGATTAACATGATGGTGTTGTTTTCAGACCTTGTGTAGTGCAAAAATTTGATACCAAGTGTAGTCAAAGTCTGCTGATCCACTCAAAGCAAAGAAGAAAAATAACGGTTTTCTCTACTTCAAACACTATAATCTTCCAATCCGTGCGGTCAAAATTTATGAAATTTTGTGAGGACGTGAATGAATAAGTCTTCCTTGAGATCCTACGGTTAGATGTAGAAATAAAAGGTTTTGATTCCTTATTACTCATTGCACTAGAACGGGCAGTTTTGAAGAGTTATTGGTGTGAAAATGCCTTGGGCTTTTAGGGGTTAAGAGATTCTTCTTTGTTTTGTGATTCTTGATCTCTCATTGCATACAAAACTTTTGTTTCAAGTTGTATAAGTTTGGAACATTTTTGTATACAATCCAGTAGACAAAAGGAAAAAAACATCAATAATCATGTATAAATATTTTCTTCAAATGTGATATATCAACGCAAACTCTTCCTCTTACTAAGCATGGAGAAGTTTGTCTTGTACAAGAAAGTGGCTTGGGTTGAAAATGGATGTGACAAACCCAATCTGTGGTGAGAGGCCAACAATGAAAAATCCAGGTAAATCCAGTACATGTTAACCCCTAAGGTACTGTGACAGTTTTACACCAAAAACACTTCAAACTAAATGGATTCTAGTGCAACGAATAAAGAAGGTAACAAAAACTTTGATTTTTAGTTTTGACCGTAGGATCTCAACAAAGGCTTATTAAGTAATACATGTACAAAATTTCATAAACTTTGACCGCACGGATTGAAAGATTATAGTGTTTGAAGTCAAGCAAATGGTTCATTTTCTTCCTTGCGTTTAGTGGATTAGCAGACTTTGACTTCAGTTGGTGTCAAAAAATTTCACTACAAAAGGTCTAAATCTATTACCATCTTGTTAAGCATGATGTTAGCTCCTTACACACCAATTTTTAGAGGTAGAGACCGGGTGTAGCATATTCAAAACAAGTGTGCAAGGAGTGGAGGCTCGAAATTTGTTAATTCACACTTTATTTTTTTTTGAACTTAATATGTTTTCGATTGATAATCCGAATGGTTAATATGAAGGTTTACATTTCATATTGATGTGGAAAAAATAAAAAGTGAAAAATATGAAGATCTCTAGGTTTTATGTGGAAAAGAAGAAGTTTTTTGGTACCTTGCCCGACAATGAGTGACAATGTGTGAAAATATTTGACTTGGGTTGGTATGCTATTTTTCACTAAAGTCAAGAACTTTTTTTTGACAATATGAAGGGAAATAATATTACTTGCAAGTACTGAAAATCTCACTTTCAATAGAGTGTCCTATCAAAAGTTTTTGGAGGTGCCCGAGGTGCCCGCCCTCCCCATTTAAAATTCAAAACCCTATAACTTTTTCATCAAATGTCCAATTTAGGGTAAAAAAAATTCCCACTAAGGTCTTGGTAATGTCTTTCTATAGTAAGAATTTCAAAGAAGAATGTTGGAAATTGACACCACGGGAACGTGACCGAACTTTCAAAAAGCTCTTTTTGGACACTTGGTACCTTAGGGGTTAAGCACGAGTTCCGAAGAACCCTTTAAGTACATGACCTTCTACACTAGGAACGTTCTCATTTAAACGCCACTTTCCGGGAGGTCAACCAGGTCATCGCTTCAAAATTGCAAACAAATCAGGAAATGTCACTTCCCATGTAATGAGTTGCTTTCTGCCCTTGCTTAGACCTCCCTTTCTAGTTGTGCTTGCTCATCGCCGCGGGATTGTACTGGATACAAGTCATGGAGCAAGAGCTAAAAAAATGGGAAGTATTTAAAAGAATACACAAAGTGTACCACAAGAGCTAAAAGAATGGGAAGTATTTAAAAGAATACATAAAGTGTACCACAAGGATGCTAGAGACATGGCCATCACCTTGGTGTAGCATCCTTCTAATCTGCAAATAGTCACATCATGAAATCAAATTACTCTCAATCTGCGCCACAGTAGCATCAAATAATCCTTATCCCGGGTTTGAGCTCAGCGGCCCATGGAAAAGAGAATCTAGAGTGCAAAGGATGTGAGTAAACCATTCCTAGTATTGGTCCAATGCTCCCTCGAAGAAACGTTATCAAAAGGAAGAGATTTGATAACAATGCCACCACTAGAGTAGTACATAAATTATGTGAAGTTTGAAGAAGAAGTGCTTATATACCACTTCTTTGGTTGGGTAGTTGGTGGCCCATAGTTAGTTCACAGTCACCTAGATGAAAGTCTGAAGCCGGTTCTCTTGTCAAATATATTAAGGTAAGCCCCCCATAACCAACCAAATCCCATAACCAACGCCTATTAAATTGGTGTATATCCAACCCACTTTCATCCCACTACCACCTATTCAATTTCAAATGGAGGTTTATCATTTGGCAAGATCCATTATTTTTGGTCGTTGCTTATTGGGGTACCTGTAGGTGGCCACCCACTAATCATGGTAGCACACCTTGAAAATTCATAACTAATTCAATTTTGGTATGAAAAATATGAAATCACTTGGGTTGAAATTGTAATTTTATTGGCTATCACTGAAAAATAAATTTATTTTTATTTTCTCTCTTAATACATGCACATTGCTTGACTTGTTGGTTATTGGGGGGGTTTACCTTAACCCTTTAATCCCTAAGTGGAGTAGGAGCTCTATGAGAATCTACAAGTGAGATAAATTAAGCAAAACATCATTTACAAAAAAAATATATTTTATTGCTACCCGAGTTCATGGAAATCTTTGTAGTTTGCCAATGCCTGCATTGATTGGAGATCGGGGAAATGCAATAGGAAGTTGTCACGGAGTCAAAGACCACAATGACAACGACCAATCATGGAAGAAGTTACAACAACCAGAGCACCAAAAACCAATCCTCCCAAGGCCTCATTGGTCTAAAAGGGTTATACTTTTCAAATATTTAAACTGAGGTTATGTCTAATAAGTCACGGAGGTTTACATCGATGGTCATGTGTTTGTGACTGTTTTAGCAACAACATAACTTTAAATTGGTACCATACCAATATCATCACTATACCATCGCAATACTATAGGTGAACCTCTAGTTTGACACCTTCCCTCAGAATAATTAATTGATTTGGAAAAAAACCATTTGGCATTCAAAAATAACACTAATCCCTAAAGGACCGGCCCTTGTGCTTCACCAAAACCACTCCAAAATTGCCACTTTTAGATGAGATAATATTAGACTTACTGAAACGCCTTTTTACTATTTTCAACCATTGGATCTTCAAGCTGACTACTACAGGAAAACACCCTGAAATTTTTGTAAGCTTTGATCGTACGGATCGAAAGATAAATGCATTTGAAGAGTGCAAAATTGTTTTTCTCTACTGTGCCTAGACTCGTTTCAGCATACTTTGACTCAAGATAATGGCATGTTTTTCCATTACACATTGCATAGACTCAATGGATCTATATTCTACCTTGCATTTAATCCTTGCAAGCCAAAAACCATAAGCAATAGAGGTGTTCACAATAAGAAAATTGGACCTGTAACGACTAAGGGTATAGAAAGTGGCTCTTCACTTAGGAAAACAATTTCATTTTTTAAATAGATAAATAATTTTTGGATCTAACATCCAAACGGTGAATATAATCATTATATCACATTCTAACAATAGAAATAAATATTTTTCAAAAAAAGTTAAACCAGATGTTCCCTATGGTATCACCCCAATATAACCCCGACATCACCCCAATATAACCCCGACATCACCCTAATATAACCCCGATATCACCACAATATCACCCCAAGTATCACCCCAATATCACCCCAATATCACCCCAATATCACCCCAGTATCATGCTTGAGGTGCTCATGGTCACCTGCAATAACCATCCCTTCAACCATTGGCTCTCGTTCAATGAACAGGAACAACTTTACAACGATGTCCCCGATCGCAGGCAAGGGGAACGGAAACCACAGGTCCCGGGAACAGAGCCTGGGAACAGATCTGGGGTTTAAGGATCGGGGACGGTCTCAAAGAAGGGGTGCGGGGGTTTAGCTTCGACCACGCTCTGGACCTCTGTTTTTTGAAAAACCCGCCACGATTAATTTCCAGAGTTTTGAGAATCTCAGTTGCCTGAGTTTCTGTACTGGGTTCAGAAAAGCAGATCAGTTTTATCAAATTGTTTGTGGCTTTGGTGATCAGCCCTAGGCTAGGGTTTAAGGGTTGGTTTGGATTTTGAAAATCGATGCTTGACTGGAGTGGGAGAAGAAGAGATGGCCGATTCTGCGGCAAAGGATGACAACATGGCGGTTGAAGTGAGTATGGGGGGTGAAGCTCAAGTGAAGCACAGTACAGAAACCAAGGAGGCTGTGAACACGAAGAAGAAGAAGAAGCGGAAGGTGATCTTCCAGTATGGCAATTACAATCGTTATTACGGGTACCGGGTACGTCTCTTTCGCTCAGCTGAGGGTTAGGGTTTACGGTTTATCTACTTGTGTAGTTTGTCACTTGCTTTATGTTCTGATTTGGAAAGTGATGTTCCATTAGGTGGGCAACACTCTTGAGGAGGATCCGCGCATGAGGTTGATGCGGAGGAGCTGGTTTGAAAACAAGGACGTTCTTGATGTCGGCTGTAACGAAGGCCATGTGACAATCTCTATAGGTATGGCTGACTTTTTTCTTCGATGGTTGTACTCTTTCGGATGGAGGACTTATGTGAAATTTGATGGTGGCAGTTCAGAAATACCGTGTGCGAAGTATGTGTGGCGTCGACATCGACCCAGGTGTGTTTACTGGATTTGGTTTTTAAAGTATGATACTTGTCTGTGAAATATGACAGGGCTGTTGGATTTATTTTGTTTCTTTTGGAAGGCAAAAAAGCTGATGTGATTTCTGATGCGAACAGGGTTGATACATAAAGCTTGGAAAAATCTGGAACAAGAAGCTGGGGTGGCCGGAGGCAAGAGAGCGAATAGCTTATATCAATGGGAAGATTACGTTCACGAGGACGACACGGACGGGTTTGGCTATGCCGGAGAAGACTTGGAGACCAGTGCTGAGGCCACAACCGATGACACGGTGGAGGGCGGTCTACAGGGGACGGAGCTTCTGAAGAGAGTCATGTTCAAGAACGCTAACATATTGCAGTGTGATTTGCGCAGCAACGTTGTGGATACTGTGCTGTGGTAAGAATTTATTGTCTTTTCACTTGGTTATTACTTGTTTTGTCTTGCATGTTGAGATGCGAAAGATTGTGATTTTAAATATGCATCAGAGGATTTTCGACTTTGGGGAAAACGCTTCTCTGTATCAAAGCTCTTCTCTGTTGCGTTAATGGCACCTGGAACTTTTGGGCTGTCTGCAGTTTGAGTGTGGTAAAGTGGATACACTTGAATTGGGGTGACGAAGGCCTCCTCGATTTTTTTATCAAGACGTATCGAGCCCTCCGTCCGGTATGTCATCTATATGGATCTTGCAATTTGTATTTGTGAGGTAAAGTTGGACATTACTATCAGAAAGAGAAACTGGTTTGTATTCACCAGCAGCAGATGAAAATGGCACCTATGAAATGCAATATGGATGCGCTTTTAATTATATGTAAAGTGTGAGCATGACTCGGCTTTAGGTTTCAGGGTTGATGGGATATGGCACAGCTCACTTTGTTGGATGGCTTGTTGAATAACAGGGTGGATCGTTTATCTTGGAGCCCCAACCATGGTCGTCATATGAACGGAAATGCAGAGTCTCAGAGGTACTCTTTTGATCCGGAACTGAGCGTGTAGAGACCAACAGGAGTAGTAACTAGTACGGTACTTGTGTTATCTAATATTGCCGGTAGTTGGTCGTGTGAACTTGGTTTGGATTTAGGGTTCACGGTTTGCTGTTGATGGTTTACACACACAATTTATGATGAAATTCAGAGTCTTGTTCAGAGAACCACTACTGAAGTGGGCCGTTTGTGCATTCTAGGTGTGCCGTCAGAATTTCAGGATTATGATACTTCGACCAGACCACTTTCCCGGAATTCTTCTTGAACAGGTAAGCTGATGATTTTTGCTATCAACACCTTGAATAGGAAGTGGATTAGTGCTTTTGTGGTTAGTGAAAGAATCTGCCAGTTCGCCTTGCAGCTTTTTTGAATGAGATCAGTCGAGGATCTTTTGTAAGACCTGCAATCACGTGCCTGTTCTGGTTTGTCTCTGGGTTGACGTTTACTGCAATTTCTAACTTGGGTGCATCTGAATGCTTGCAGATCGGGTTCAAGTCATGCGAAGAGATATCTCTCCAGGTTCCGAACAGCACCAAAGGCTTCAGTCGTCCTCTCTACTTGTTCACAAAGTGACTCAGAAAACCAGATGATGTATGCCTGGCTTTGCAATTTAATTGGAATAGATGTAATGTCGGAAAAGTCGAAATGTTAGGCAATTGGTTATCGAAGGAGTGCTAGAGTACTCTAAACCACAGGATTT
The DNA here is from genome assembly GCA_963971425.1 of Bryoerythrophyllum caledonicum. Classification (NCBI taxonomy): domain Eukaryota; kingdom Viridiplantae; phylum Streptophyta; class Bryopsida; order Pottiales; family Pottiaceae; genus Bryoerythrophyllum; species Bryoerythrophyllum caledonicum. Next base: position 10,736,879 of record OZ020518.1, on the reverse strand, counting down.
TTCACCCGCAACAATTTATGACACGTTCCAGGTGAATCAAAGTAGCTGAGGGCACTGTAATTTTCCAATGAAGCGCTTAACTGAATCCTGGACAGCACTTACTTACCATGCGCTATAGCACCAAGAAATACAATACTGTAGTGGATCCCGTTGGAGATATATTTGCCCCGGTTAAGTAAACAGTTGTAAATCCTTAACTATACCCGGAATATACTTTACATATTTGTTATTTTACATTAGATACCCGGAATTTACTTTACATATTTGTTATTTACATTAGAAACTCGTTACATTTTTTCCATGGCAAGAGCTGTGGAATTGAGGATGATTTCAGAATCTGCATTGTTGGCTTCAATTCAAGGTTCAAAGGTGAGTCAGAAACTGTAGTGAATGAATCTTTGTTATGTTGGTTTGAGGCTAGAATCAATTCTTCACACTTCAGTGACCATTTGTAATCTTTACTTCGTAACATAAACGAGCAGCGTTGGTGATCTTTACCACGTGTGTGTCACATTGATTTCAGGCAATGCTTATGGTTTCTTTGGGCGTGGACTGCAACTAATGTGTTTCATACCTATACATGACTGCATAAGGATTTGGTTTATCTTGAAGTAGAATTTACCTATCAAGGTGTAACCATTCCTTAGTCCCCATTGCAGAATGAAGAAGAGATTTTCAGAAGTTGAGAGAGTATGAAATGCTCAAGTTGATTGTATCTAGATATTGTATCTAGAGATTGACAGTAACAATTGCGACAATCGCAACATAACTTGCAAGCTAATGCCTTCGTCAGAACATCGGCAATGTTGTCAGCCGATGGGATCTTCTTGACTTGAATCTGATTAGTTTCGGTGAGGTCTTGTGTGTAACCAAAGATGTGGGGGCTGATGTGTTTGACACGGTCAGCCTTGATGAATCCCGAAGACACTTGCTCGATACATGTTGCATTGTCTTCGAATATGATGGTTGCGTTGTTTCTAGGTGGGAGTCCGCTCATCTGAAGAATAGCTTCTTGCATGGTGCGCAACCATACTGCCTCGCGTGATGCTTTGTGGAAGGCAAGCAATTCGGCGTGGTTGGTGGAGGTGGCGGTGACCGTTTGCTTGGTTGATCGCCATGATATCGGTGGACCGTTCTTGATGAAGATATAGCCAGTCTGGGACTTGCCGGTCAAGAGATCGGTCTTGAATCCAGAGTCGGCGTATCCGACTATGTCGCTCGGTGCTTGTTTTTGGTAGTGAAGTCCAAGATCCTCTGTCCCGCGGAGGTATCGGAGGAGGTGCTTGATGCCTTGCCAATGTCGGGCTGTGGGCTTCTGGCTGTGCCGTGCAAGTACACTGACTGCGAACGAGATGTTCGGCCTCGTGTTGGTGGCGAGGTATAGTAGGGCTCCGACGGCTGCTGGGTACTGGGATTTGTCGAGCTCCTCCTCGCTATCTTTGGCTGGTCGATATGGATCTTCTTCGGTGCGACTCTTGCCGATCATGGGGGCGGACAACGCGTTGGCATTCTCCATGTTGAATACACGTAGCATCTTCTTGACGTAGGTCTGTTGATGAAGAAGCAAGTTGCCGTCCTCGAAGTGTTTGATTTGTAGACCCAAGCAGTAGGATGTGCGACCTAATACTTTCATCTCGAATTTTTCCGTTAGTAATGTTTCTACGTATTTACTTAACGTTGATGTCCCTATCGAGTTGAGATCATCAACGTATACCGCGAGGATCACGAAACCAGTATCGTCCTTGAGGATGAATACACAGGGTAGGGCTGGGTGGGTTGTGAATCCTCGGGAAAGTAGAAAGGACTTTAGGTGGTGATACCATGCACGGCCGGCTTGTTTCAAGCCATAAAGGGCCTTGTGGATTCTCAATCCAGCAAACTTCCCGGGTTGGGGAGAGGTATCACCTGGTAAGAAGTCTGGTGGGGGTTTAATGTGAATATGGGTGTCTTGGTCACCATATAGATATGCTGTAACGACGTCTAATAGACGGGTTTCGAGGATTAGCTGGACTGCTATGCTTAGAAGGTAACAAAAAGATGTACTGTCCATTACGGGGGAGTAAGTTTGCTCAAAATCTATCCCTGGTTTCTGTGTGTACCCTTGGGCTACTAGCCTGACCTTAAATTGAAGGACTTTACCGTGCTCATCTCGTTTGCGGGTAAATATCAGTTTGTGCCCTATGGGTTTGGTTGTGAAGTTGGTCACTATGGATCCAAAAACTTCACGTTTTCTAAGGGATTTGTATTCGTTTTGTAAGGCTTTCTCCCACTCTAGCCAATCTGGGCTACTCTTAGCCTGATCTAGTGTAGTTGGGTCCGTCTCGGGGTGGGTGAGGAATGATTGGAAATCATCCCACGGGAATTCTACAGTCGGCTTTGATGGGTTGTAATGCATATGCATGGCTGCACGTGCTCGGGGGGTCGGGTTCATTTTTCGTTTTTTGATTGGGGTCACTAGGACCGGGTTACCTGAACCAGGTACGGGACTTCTAATGATCCTGGATCCTGAGTGGAATCCATCAGGGATGTTCTCGGCCAGGTACTGTAGGTTGATTAATTTTCTAACCTCAGTTTCAGCTAGAGCAGTCCGTGGATCCGGGTTTAGGGTCAAGGTTTCTAAATCCTTGAAGTTCAGGGCTTTGTAGGTGGCTAGGTATGGGGTGCCTGGGAATTTTTCTATAAACTTACGGTTCTGAAATCTAGCCTTGTAAATATCGTCACTCTTGGGGAGTTTGTATCGAATGATACTTGGAGAGTCATATCCAAGGTATATGGCTCTAATTATGTGGGGTGTCAAAGTCTTCTGTATTGGGTTAGAAACAGGGATCCATACTTCGCAGCCAAAGGTGTGTAAGTGGGCGATATGAGGTGTTCTACCGAATGCTAGTTCGAGCGGGCTTTGGGTTTGTAGAAGCATTGGTCTGAGCCTAAGTAATACAACGGCGTGTAAAACAGCATGACCCCACAAGGTGGGCGGTAGGTTCGCATGAAATAAAAGGGGTCTAACTATGAGCTGAATCTTTTTGATATAAGCTTCTGCTAGACCGTTCTGGGCGTGTTCATACGGAACTGAGTAAGTTAATTCTGTCCCGGATGCTACACAGAAATCTTTGAAGGCTTGGGATTTGAATTCTAAGGCATTATCCATTCGAAGATAACAAATCTGATTATCAAGGAAATGGTTCCGGAATCTAATAAGCATCGCTAAGGTTTTAGGGAACATATTTCGGGTTGTAAGCAATGAAACTTCAGCATGTCTCCCAGATGCATCAACAAGCACAAAGAAGTATTTAAACTGACCAGATTGAGGTGTGATGGGACCACACCAATCGCCATGGAGGCGGTGTAAGGCGGCTGGCATCTCTGTCGGGAGCTTCCACCTCGACGACTGTCTTATCAGCTTCCCTTGTATGCATGCGGGGCACTCATCCACGCGCTATGCGTCGTTGGTGCATAGGTCATGGCCTATGAGTTGAGGGTTCATCTTCCTCATCATCGTCGTTCCCGGATGGCCTAGCCGGCGGTGTCACATGTTGGCCTTGCTGCTGGTGGCTAGGAACGATGATATCATGCCCCTAGGGGATAGGCGCTGATGACACGCTCCAAGGCGTCCATCGGCTTCTTCCTCACCTTTGCAGGGGGGCTTGACTTGCTTGATAGCAAGCTTGTATAGGCCGTTGGCTCCCGCGTGTGCGGTGGCGAGGATCGTCGGCCCTCGCTTGAGCTCCAGCACCTCTTCATCGTTCTCACACACAGTGGAGAGGTGGATATTATTGGCCCGTAAGTCACGATAGCTGATCAGGCTACGTGGGTCGTCTGGGGCATACATAGCCCGTGCACAGATGAGGGGGGCTCCCCAGGGCAAAACAATCTTTGCCCGGCCCTCACGGAACTTGAAGTTCCTTGTGCCTACAATTGTGACTGTCACAACTTTGCCACGGTTCATTTCGAGTTTTGAACTCGAAGTACGACGGGTCTTGTAAAATGGTGTGAGTAGAGGCGTTGTCTAACAAGGCAATTTTGGCTGTGCTGACTGGCGCTACTCGTTGGACCATATAGTTTTCTGGGTCTAGATCAGTGAGTGTGAGGGAGGGCGCATCGAGGGTGTGTGTTTCCCTTTTGCCCTCCTTCAGTGACTGCAACTCTTTATACATCTCACAAACATACTGGGAGGCACGACATTCCTTGGCGTAATGACCAAGGCGACCACATTTATGATACATGCCTTTGACTGTCGTAGTGGAGGAGTGAAAAGATGTTTCGTTTTTGGGTTTATACGCATACCTCGGGTTTCGGAGATTCCGATTCCACTCTTGTTTCGGCTTCCAGCTGCCTTTCGATTTTCGGCGTGGTGCATCAGAAATGTATGACTCTCGGCTGCCGTTGCCTTGTGCTGGCTTAGAGTTGTGTGTTTTCGTCGGGTTTGAGGTCTACGGTTGACGCTGTACTTCGCTTGTATGGATCTCCTTGGCTCGGCACGATTCGGTGTTCTTCAGCAGCAGTTGTTGTTGCTTCTCAGCCAAGAGCAGGTAAGACATGAGTTCAGCATGCGTCGTGAACCTCATGTTGCGGTATTGTTGGGCTAAGATCGCGCATGCAGATGGAAACGTCGACATCGTCTTGTCAATCAACTCGGTGTCTGCTACTGTGTCGCCGCAAAGTCGGAGTTGTGCAACGATCCTGTGGAGCTCCGAGTTGAATGCAAGAAAGTTGGGGAAGTCCATGACACGAAGAGCGATCCACTCGCTACAGGCTTGAGGTAAAAATATGGTCTCCTCGTGTTTGAATCGGGCCTCCAAAATTGTCCACAGTGCGGCGGAGTCTTGTACCTGGATATACTGCTGTCGCAGTGAAGGATCAAGGTGATGTCAAAGGAGAAGAAGTGTCTGCCATTTGTATGTAGTTGGAATCTCCTCCTCGGGTGTTGGGTTTAACGTGACGTCTAGTTCCTCAACGCATAAGTATGTCTGTATGTCTATGTTCCAACCTAAGTAGTTCGATCCATCGGGTTCTAAAGGTTCAAAGATGAGAGGCTGTATGCGGCTATTGCGGGGTGGGCGATGTGTTGCCATAGCTATGACTTCTATGGTTTCTACAACAGGTTTGGCTTCAAGTGTCTCTGTCTATAAAGCTGGCTGTCTAAACAACAAAAGAGAGAAAAAGAAAACTTCATGTTTGTCTACACAAGCGGAGGATGATGAATAGAGCAAAATAAAATAAAATTGAAAGACATGAGCGAAAGTGCTGATAACGTGTTAAGAGATGTGAAGCAAACAAACCAGATGAACAACAAGAATGAACTGTGTCTATGAGCACAGGCCTTGGTTTATTTATCTTGAGGCATTAATGCCTCGGGATTAACGGTAGATTCAGCTAGTTGTGAGTTAACTGTAGGTAGCTGGTGGTTAATGCCTCGGGATTAACGATAGCTGGTAGTTAATGCCTCGGAATTAATGGTAGCTGGTAGTTAATGCCTCGGGATTAACGGTAGCTGGTGGTTAATTGCGTGTTAACTAGAAGGTCTACCTAATCCGGTAGGTGAGCTGAATGCTCCTGATTAAGAATCCCATAGTGAATGGATGTACATTCATCCTATTTTAACAACCTCCATTGGAAGCCCTAGTGCAGCCTATATCAACAGATATCGATCCTGTGAAACCATGCTCAAACTTGGAGTGGGACGAGACCGAAGCTGCCACATTCACATCCGATGTCTCTTGACAATTACATATGAGATACCTTCACTCTTTAAACCCGAATTTGCTGTTGTGGAGGCTTGATGCTTTGGGGTCTATGCTTCACAAGTTATATTTGGTGGAGGCCAAGCATGGAGCATTTCACCAAACCTGATTACAAAGACGACTTTGAGTAAGTCCAGGTATGCACAACCTTCACTGTCAGACACCTTAAAACAAATACCCATCTGTAGTCACCAAATATTTCCACAGGACATCATTTTGAAGCTCCCAAGCCGTCGATATGATCAATTATGTGAAAAATGGACAGAGATTAGTTCCTTGCTAGTACAAAGATGGTGATCAGCTGCAGTGTACATTATTGTTGAGATTGCATACAACACGAAACCTGCTTTAGATAAGTGCAATTATTCTCCTCGTTCCCGTTGTTAAATGTTCAACAACCCTGCACCAGTCACTCAACACATCAGGTTGATCGACAGAAGGAGCAATGGTCTAATGCCATTTAAATCGCGCCAATATACTCTCAATTTATTTGGCCAAATACCCATAGCCATTTAAATGGCGCCAACATCTAGTCTATGAATGCCATGGCCGCCAACTCTAAAGAGTCTAATGGTAGACTGTGCCACGAGCTCAATCCACTTGTTGAATTGATCTACCATCACTAACACATATTTGGCTCCTTGTGGGATGATGACAAGGGGACCAACAAAGTCCAAAGACTATCAATAACCTTGCACTATAATGGGCAAATGCTGCAACCATGGTGACAAGGTGTTGAAGTTGGATCAAATCCAATCACATACTTCACACCAAGAAATATATGTGATGACTTGCTGATACATGCCGGTCTACCGACACTGGTTACGCCGCTGCGTAACATAAAATGAGTCCGTCGTACACCAAAATGTCTTTGTGTGCTTGTCATCCCAACGAACTCCTCTAATCTGGCCTAGAACTATATGCCTTGTCCCATTCGGCCACAACCAAAGTAGAAGGCCGTTCTCCTATCAGAACCTTGCTACCGAGTGACTAACTTGATTGCGCTCTGTAGCCAAAAGAGCTAGTGGAAGTGTCATTTGTTGTAGCTTGTGCAAGACTGGAACATCTTCCTACACATCACTAACAACTTGGATCTTGTCGAGTTCCTCATCAACTATCTAATCTGCCAACGTAGACACTAACCCAAATATCAAAGTGAGATAGGCCGATGCATGCCACTCCAGAAAAGCTCCCTTTCACAGTCCCAATGCCACCTAGTACCAATCAAATCCTCTTCTAAAGGACTTGGATTGTAAGAAAGACCATTTGCATCAAAATTTGTGATGTCGGCCCGGTATACAACCTCAAAGTTATATTCTTGAAGCAAAAAAGTCCACCTGGCAAGCTTTCAAGTGAGCTTATTAGACTCTACGAGCTACTTTAAAGGTTGGTCGTCAGTCATCAATGTAAATGTTGCCTATACAATCAGGGTCAAAAATGAGCTATGGTCGAAACCTCTACCAAAGCCTCCCCTTTATAAGATGAATAGTTGGATTCTCTGTTGTTGTTGCTCCTAGAAGCAAATGCAACAACGTACTCATGTCCTTTTTCATCCTTCTAAGTTCTGAATCAACATGGCTTCTAGTCCTACAACACTCCAATCCATATGCAACTGGAAGGGTCATATAGGATCTGGACGTCACAACACTAGCGTTGAACCAAACTTTAGCTTCAAGGCAACAAATGCATGTTGTTGCTCTTGTTCTCAAGCCTAGAGGCTAATCCTTCCTTGAGAGGATAGTTAGCGGCTTAGCAGGTAAGCTAAAGTTCTTGACAAATCGGTAATATTAATTTGCCAAACCAAGAAAAGCTCAAAGCCGTGACACGTGGATTGAGGCTCGGATCTTTTGCAACATATCCACTTTTGCCTACTATATGCCAAGACCCGCTGGGACAATTATGTGCTCCAAGTATAGTAACATATCATGAAAAAACTACACTTGCCATGATACAAGCGCAATTTCCATTAGAATAACCTCTCAAACACCGCCTGCAAATGCTTCACATGCTCTTGTAGGTTGCTACAAAAGATGATAACATCTTTGATGTGGCATTGGACAAACGGTAAACGGCCAACACCCGATTTATTACCTTTTGAAACTCAGAAAGTGCGTACTTGAGGCCAAGCGGGAGAAACTTCCAATGGTAAAATTGACCCCTCCCATCCTTATCAACTCCCCATAATGCGGTCTTCACCTAGTCATCCACCATCAAGGGTAACTGGTGATAATCGGGTCTCTGCAAGTCTAGAGTACTACATACCCTGCCATGTCTCACTGCATCAAGTAAATCATCTGGTGTGGGAATAGGATACCGGTCTGATTTGGTCTTGCGATTGACCGACCTGTAATCCTCACACATTTGCTTCTCCATCCAACTATCAAAGATGTCATTTTTTCAATGGCATGATTGTAGCACAAGTCAACTCAATCAAGTCGGCAGCCAACAACTCCTGACGGCGAGTTTGAACCCCAACTTTCTTTGAAAGTTGTGATTCTTGATGATGGAAAAAATTTATATTGTACGCCATCAGTGTCAAAGTTAGTGATCTGATCTTGTTATGAATAAATTTTGGAATTTGGAGAGTTTGTATATTAAGTGATGGTGTGGACTGTATATCATCTGATTTTTTGGACTTAAAACAAGTATTAGGAATAGAGTATTCAATGCTTGCTTAGTTTAAGTGACATGTCTTTGGAAAGGTTTTCTTGCTCAGTTTGAGTAGCACATATTTGAAAGTTGTAAAGTTTACATATAATCACTTCTCAATAGTTTTTAGGTGAAAGAAATATGAATTGAGATATCAGTTAGCCCAGAAGTACATTGAGATGGATACTATTATATAGGAGCAATTTGATATGCAAAATCCTTCCAAGATACACGGCATCCGAGCAACGTTAAAAATACTTGAAATTTTTCTCCCTTCTTAGAAAAAAAGCATATCTAAGGGCTGCTTCACACCTGGCCGAGTCGAGAGTCTCTCCGTCAAAATTTCTGCCCAAACTATGGCGAGAGTCCCAACCTTTGGATTAAAAAAAAACATTAAAATTTAAATATTGAAGCCTTTGGGCGGTTGTGGTGTGAAGCCCCTAAGCCCAAGTTCAAAGTCCAAACCCCATATCATTAGGCCAAAAAAAATCAGCCCAAAAAATCAACCAGAAAAACCAGCCTAAAAAAATCAGCCAGTAAATTTGGCCTCTTTCATGAAATGGTCCACATCTTGTCAGATTTTGATTATTTTAATGATAAAATCGATGATTCGTGAAGGAAGTTTGGGTCAACTAAAAACGGCGACCCAAGTTTTGCTCGAGAGTCCATCGCCTTGGCGCCAAAACTCTCCAAAAGTATTGCCATGTAGGCACATTGGAAGATGATGGCCTTTGGACTTTGGCCTCTTGTGTGAAGGCCGAGAGGCTGGACTTTGGCCATTCACACAATCTCATTGGTGGAAACCGACGGACTCTTGACTCGGGCGTTAGGTGTAAAGCGGCCCTAAGTTAGCTTTCACGCACACCAATCAGAGTCTACATAAAGCAAGATCTTTCATAGTAATTTCTTCTGACTTATTGTTCTACAGTAAGCTTCTGGTAACACGCAATTAAGCAATTATGCACTTGGCCATATAAAAGTGCACTTGGGTACAACGGTGGCCATTGCGAACAAAAGTGGCAAAATTGCAAAATTGCAAAAAAAATCAATGAAAAAAAATGATTTCCAAAGAAAAAAATTGAGCTTCTACAACAATATTACGTACAATCATGGTTGTTAATATTGGAAGCGGTTTTTTGGCATTTTCAACTAATTTTTGGTGGCCCCTCGTTAATACTAGATAAATCTATATTTAATATAGTTTCACAATATTTCAAAGATAGATTTGAAGGATTTTAGTATACAAACCGGCGTAATCACAGAAAAACATAGTTTATGCAAGGGTTGGCAGTTGATTAAAAGATATTCTACGTAGTATATAATGCAAACAATGGTGGAAATTAAATATAGATTCTTCTACAACTGGACTTAGCACCAATAGTAAAATTACCTTTACTCTATAGGATTAATGACATAACGTCTTACATCACCCTTAGAATATACTACTCTTACACATACACTATATATCAATTACCATACACAACTAGTATACTCTCATAAAGGCATACTATCTACTCCACAGAATTTAGGGCTGCTTGCAAACGGTCGTCATCGATAGCTTCGGTTTGCATTGCAATATATTGTAGGATGTGAGCCTTTGCCGATTGAAGAATGCGAATCCTGCTTTCAACTTGCACTCCAAATACATTGCGCTTTCTCCACCCGCTGGCCCCAGACATGGTTCTTTCCAGTGTGTCTACCCATGAAAAAATGCATGCATCTTTCTCTACCCAACTATGGCTCTCCCCAGATGGCTCCCAGAATGAATCGATGCAATTTGCATACCGTTGTGCAGAAGACCTATGTCCATCAGCAACCCCCCTTTGGATGATGGGCCAATACCAACAAACCTTAATATTAAGTCTCCATCGATTTTTTCCTTCCTCAATCACTTTCCCCACATAGAATGGTACACCGCCTTCTATCTCTCCTCGATCAACACTCAAGGCTACAAACTATCCACAACGGATATCAGATTGTGGATTAAATGGTGGAAATGGGTCGTGATTACCTTCATACATTGCTCCTTCTTCGGCGCGTTCCTCAACATAGTTGCGCTCTGTTTGTTGTGCCCTACGCACTGCTTGATTAGAGGGTCTTCCTCTACGAGGACCAAAGTATCCTCGAGCCTCGGCATTTGGAAGCATGGCCACTACCTGCTCTACAACATCTATCTCGCGATTTTCTTCACTTGCACCATCCATTACATCCAAAGATGCGCTCCATGTACGTCCGGTGTTGGAGAACTCTGAAGGCTAAAACGGTGAGGAACGATGTTCATTGCTACGGTCTTTGTGTGGAAATTCAGCTAAATAGAGTTTCAATCTTTCAGCCTCTACTTTTGCCTCACGATTCTTGTCCTCATGCTGCAACCTTTGAATGCACATTTTTTTTATATATAATGAAGTCATCCAATGCCTTCAACTCCCATTCGTCCGCTCCAAATACTTTCGCAAACGCTAGTTGCTCATCCCTACTTGGCAACGGCCTCAAAGATTTCGTCCCTGCCTCCGGTCCCCATGGATCCTTGCAATAATGTTTGTGTTGTACTCAAACCTCACGAGTCCCTTCTCGATTGTTCAAATAGAATCGCATGTGGTGCGGAAATGTTATGCCCACCAATGAATCCTGACCTGTTAGTAAGTAAGGAATTATGAACAATTTCCAATCCCATACATTCTCTAGCAGCCGGGCGCTATCAAATGCCTCCGTAGGGGAAGTTCCTCGTTCTATAAGACTCATCATTTCCTTCAACGAATCCACGTCCGACCTCTTCAACGTATTTGATATACAACTGAAGCGTTGATCAATATCTTTGTGTGTATGGCCCACTATAAGAAAAGATAGTTCCACCTCCTGAAAAAAACCCCAATCCCACCAATGTAGCACATAGAGCAAACATATAAATGTTTTTGTTCTCACGCGTGCAGTTGTCGGCCTGAATCCGCAATGTTGGTGGCAAAAAGCCCCTCCTCCGCAGCACATCTCCTATCACGTACAACAATGTACTCACGACTTGGTTGCTATCGTGTTTGTGGTGAGCCCCGAACCACACGTCGCAATATAAACCAATCCCATGTACAAGAGCACCACACAGATGAGTCTTCACAAACCGGTGTTCAATGTTCTTCACAGTCTGACGCATCCTCGGTACCATGGTCGTGTTTTGGTCCATGCCATCCACGATGATGCACATGTACAACTCAGGGCTAATATAACACGACCTCTTGAATATCCAATAATGCCTACGTTCTTCCATCTGGTTGCGTAGATGCAACATAAACAACTCCTTTATCTTTATCCTTGCATCCGCATTGGTGGTTCCCTCCATGGCACACTTATACTCCCAACAATGATAACACTTTGAGAATCTCGAGAATGGAGGTACCTAAACGTGGGGATACTTGATGCACCACAACCTCCGGAACGAACTCATAGAAATGGTTTCTCCATTACAAATTCTCTTGTCCTCCTCGTTCACATAATTGAATACATCAAATTTGGTTGTATTCATAGGAAGGAGAATGAGAGGCACCACTTCGTTGTCACTCTTACGGCGAATACAACGATGAGGTTGAGGACAACCAGCTTCATCGACAAACGATTTAAAGCAAGCCTCTGCTGCAGACATTCTAGTACTCTCTCTTATCGGATCTGAAAGGGTATTGCCGTGAATCGATGTCACTCTTCCATATATTCGACAGTCCTTCTTCAATTGCTTAAAATGCCTCTGTGAATATCCAACCCCAAGAGCGTAGCAAACATTGCAAACTTCTTTCCCATCTAACTTTGTTACAAACTTGTCTCGACGAGTTCCGTCCGTTCTTGTGTAAAAAGAAATCAGCATCTGTCTCATCCACGTACTTCGAACTGAAAACTCATTACCCCATGCATTATATCGCATGTCCAATAGATACCTTGCTGGAACGTCTCTCAAACAATTGCGTTTGCATCCTCCTTGTGCCATTGCAATTTGCACGCTTCTAAGCGATACCTTAAATGGTGCAGCTTCTGTTAATGATGGCTCCCTTGAATCTCTCCTTCTCCTATTTTGCATAAAATATGGACGACGTGCTGATCTAACATAAGAAAATCCATCTACATGGGATTAATCTTGGATATTTGAGGGAGTAGATTGGGAAAACGGCGAATTTTCATCTATGGCGTTTGAAGCATGACTACTGCGTCGAGACCTCTGGGTGGATCCTGGTGTGTTGATGAACTCAGGAAAATCAAATTCTGGGGCCATCACTTGTGTAGGCGCTATCTGTAATCCAATGTCACCATGGACACCTATGATATCAGGTTCTACAGCCACTACACGTAGCAAAGATCGATGCCAACGAATGATCAAGCCCACACACATGCCAAGGCGTTCTCCTACAATCTCTCCGGTCCAATGCAATGCATCATCTACCCTAGTGATACGCACCGCCACCTCGAATGGGAACAACTTTGACCCATTCAATTCCATGCCACTTTTGAATGCATGCTCCCTCGTTGCTAAGCCCACCACATCTCCTCTTTCTGAAAGCAATTCTACTGCCCTTTCCAATTCAGATGTTGTGATCCCAACAGATCTCTGTTGAATTTGCTTTGCACGTGCTGCTCGTACTAATCGGGCCCCCACAGAGCTATTAGAAGGCATATTGTCCGTTTCGATGTGTGGCCGTATCAAAGGAGTTTGAATCGTGCGGCTCTCCATTATCACTATTCTAAAAATAGGAACATTATGGCTGCACATTAGTCAAAATACATGTACTAATTGTTAACCTTTAAAGCACCATTCATCTGATAAAAGATATGTTTCTAAACACATATTTACAGTTCAAAATATGATGATGATATTGGACCTTTTGATAAAACATCTTTGAAATGATAAAATTAAGAATTTGTAGAGCATGAACTCCTTGCATGGAGTCTTTAACCCTGAAGATACAATGACAGTTTTACACCAAAAACACTTCAAAATTGTTGGATTCCATCGCAATGAACAAAAAAGGAAACAAAAACTTTTATCTCTACTTTTGACCGTAGGATCTCAATTAAGACTTATTCAATAACATACTCAAAAACTTTCATAAACTTTGACCGCACGGATTGAAAAATTATAGTGTTTGAAGTCAAGCAAATGGTTCATTTTGTTCCCTGCATGGAGTGGATCAGCAGACTTTGACTTCACTTGGTGTCAATATTTTGCACTATACAAGGTCTAAATCCATAACCATCTTGTTAAGAATGATGTTAGTTCCTTGTACACCAATTTTCAAAGGTAGAGAATGGGTGTAGCATATTCAAAACAACTATGCAAGGAGTGGAAGTTTGGAAGTTGTTAATTCACAGTGTAATTTTTTGTGAACTTAATATGTTTTAGATTGATAATCAAAATTGTCAATAAGAACATTTACACCACATAATGTTGTGGAAAAATAAAAAGTGAAATATAAATAGATATCACGGTTTTAATTCGAAAACAAGAAATTTTTTTGGTACCTTGCCCAACACCGAGTGAGAATGTGTGAAATGTTTGACATGGGTTGGTATGCTATTTTTCGCTAAAAACAAGAACTTATTTTGACAACATGAAGGGAAATTGTATTACTTGCAAGTACTGAAAATCTCACATTCAACAGAGTGTCCTAGCAAAAGTTTTTGGACGTGCTCGACTTGTCTGCTCTCCCCATTTGAAATTCAAAACCCTAAATTGTTTTGATCAAATGTCCAATTTAGGTAAAAATTATTTTCCCACTAAAGTCTTCGTAATGCCTTTCTATAGAAAGAATTTCAAAGAGAAATGGTGGAAATTGACACCATAGGAACTTGACCGAACTTTCAAAAAGCCCATTTTGGACACTTGATCCTTTAGGGGTTAAATATGCTACACCTCTTTTGCATCCCTAAACATTGGTGTAATTGGAATTTATATCATTTCTGACATGATGATAACGAATCTAGATCATGTGTGATGCGATTTTTTGAATCCAAGTGAATTGAAACGAAGGGAATCCACTGAACTTAGGGAAGAAAATGAACCATGTTGTCTACTTGCTATTACCGATACCATTGGAACTTATTACAATCGCTAATTAAAAAAAGGTTTGTACATCCACATAAAGGTTATTCTACAAATAATATAGTATAGAAGATCAATCAACATTCAATCTTAAACTTGTATAAAAATAAATGTTTACCTCAAGATACGTTGCAGGTGTTAGCGGTATACACACTGATGCTTGATGGCATTCGACATTTAATCACCATTCCGTTGTTGTTGAACATGTTTTCTAACCCTTCCCACTTTACCTGCACCACATGCATAAAATTTATACGGTAAACTATGCGATAAAACCTCCTAAGTATCATCGTATTACATATACCCCAAAATTTTAATATAATATGTAAAAAGTTTAAACATAAGGAGTTCAAAAGTCAAACTTTGACTCGTAAACTTGAGGCACAAGGTTCCAACATAGATATAAGGTTTCTATGCAAATTTGGAGGTCATTTCTCTTCCCAGTTTCTAAGGTGAGCTCTCTTGCATTCGAAACCTTAAGGCCATGTGCAATTTTACTCCATTCACTAATTTCTGTCAACTTTGTGTATTGTGTAGATTGAAGGAAATTTGCACATCGAGGAGATTTTAGCGAATTTGGTAAGCTTCTAACTTTGTTTCAATTCTGCATAGAGGGAACTCAGGGATAGGTGCATGATGATTGAAGTTCAGTCAGAGTTACTATAGAGTTAGGTGAATACCAATATCTGAATACACAAATGAGGACACCAACTTCAGTATGTACAAAATTGCAAAGTTGAATGAATACACATATAGCAGTCAACAACTAGTAAGTTCAACCTTCGTTCAACTGAAATAATTACACCAACACCATACAAATTGAAGTCAATGTGAAGTTAATGATATGGCACTAAATCCTCAGTACGGCACATCACCGTACAACCTGAAACCCTAGTCGCCACACACAGGCACCCAAACCCTAGCCGCCGCACCCAAAACCTAGCTGCCGCAACTAAACCCTAGCCGCCGCAGCCAAACCATAGCCGCCAGTCCCATGGAGTTCGCGCGACATCTCATGGAGTAACCGTAGACTGGAGGTGTGCGCGTGCACACCTCCAACTGCTGCTGCTCCTGTACCCATCCAAAAACGCCCCGCCGCAGCGAGATCTGCGATTCAAATCCATCCTCGGGGCGCAGCGCGGGCGCTCGCAGCCCAGGCGCCATCTCTCTCACCTCTCAATGACTCACATGTTCATCTCTCACACCTCCCAAACTTCTCTCTTCTCTCCCAAACCCTAGTCGCCCACTACTTCTCTCCCTCACAACTCCCCTCCATTCCTCTCCCTCACATCTCTACTCTCCTCACCCTCACAAGCCCTTCTCTCAAACCCTCTTCCAAACCCTCTCTAACACTCACAACCTCCCTCAAACTACTGCCAGGGGTGTGCGCGCGCACACCCCCTCGTAGGACAACCCAACCTTGCAAAGGATTGATATCCTCCATTGCAAAGGATTGATACCCACATTTCCAAAACCCTAATATCAAACCCTAATTTAAACCCGAATTAGATATCTTGGTTGATAACTTGGAAATGGTACCTATGAACTCATACCCTGGTGGTGATACCCTCGCTATTGATACCCAATGTACCTTGGTCCATAAATGATGTACCCAATGTACCTTGGTCCAAAAATCGTTAAAAATGCTTGTTTTAGTGCATTTAGCAAGGAAGACAAAATATAGTTTTTTTGGTAGTTTGAACCGTAGGGTCTTAATCCTTACCTATTAAGTAATATGCTCGAACAATTTCATAAATTTTCACCGCACGGATTGAAAGATTATAATGTTTGAAGTAGTGAAAAGGCTCATTTTCTTCACTGCGTTTTCTGGATCAGCAGACTTTGACTTCAATTGGTGTCACATTTTTGCAGTATAAATGGTCTCAAATTAATTACCATAATGTTAAGCATGATGTTACTTTGCTGTGTACCAATTTTTAGAGTTAGAAAAGGGGTGTAGCATATTCAAAAAAATTGTGCAATGAGTGGGGGTTCAAAAATTCTCAATTCACGTTATGTTTTTTTGTGAACTTGATATCGTTTGAAATGAGAATCCAAATGGTCAATACGAAGGTTTACATCACATAATGCCGTAGGAAAAATCAAAAGTGAATCATACAAAGATCTCAAAGTTTTATGTGGAAAGGTAGAAGTTTTTGGTACTCTCCTCAAAAATGTGTGACAATGATTGAAAATAATTGACTGGGACTAATATGCTATTTCACCAAAGAACTAACAACATGCTTAACACAATGGTATTGGATTTAGATCTTGTGTAGTTTATAAGTTTTTAGAGGTAGACAAGGGATGTAGCATAAAAAAAAAAAAATGTGCAATGAGTGGAGGTTCAAAAATTCTCAATTCACGTTATGTTTTTTTGTGAACTTGATATCGTTTGAAATGAGAATCCAAATGGCCAATGAGAAGTTTTACATCGCATAATGTTGTAGGCAAAATCAAAAGTGAATCATACGAAGTTCTCAAAGTTTTATGTGGAAAGGTAGAAGTTTTTTGGTACTCTCCTCAAAAATGTGTGACAATGATTGAAAATAATTGACTTTGATTAATATGCTATTTCACCAAAGAACTAACAACATGCTTAACACGATGGTATTGGATTTAGATCTTGTGTAGTGCAAAAGTTTTTAGAGGTACACAAGGGGTGTATCATATTCAAAAAAATTGTGCAATGAGTGGAGGTTCCAAAATTCTCAATTCACGTTATATTTTTTTGTGAAATTGATATTGTTTTAAATGAGAATCCAAATGGTCTATAAGAAGTTTTACATCGCATAATGCTGTAGGCAAAATCAAAAGTGAATCGTACGAAGTTCTCAAAGTTTTATGTGGAAAGGTAGAAGTTTTCTGGTACTCTCCCCGAAAATGTGTGACAATGTGTGAAAATAATTGGCTTGGATTAATATGCTATTTCACCAAAGAACTAACAACATGCTTAACACGATGGTATTGGATTTAGATCTTGTGTAGTGCAAAAGTTTTTAGAGGTAGACAAGGGGTGTTGCATGTTCAAAAATATTGTGCAATGAGTGGTGGTTCAAAAATTCTTATTCCTTACTAATAGTGACTATCGTTTTGTAATGATATACAGGTTTTTTTAGTGTTGCGTTATGGCACCACCAAATATTGATAGAATCTGGGAGAGCCACGGTTGGTGGATTGCAGAAGTGGATGGGTTGAGCGCCTTCTTATGGGTGACGGATTATCCCATTGAGCTGGGGAAGCGTACATCAGCGTTGGGATAGAGTTTTGGCAAAATCCAAGCAATCACTCTTCGATGTGATGATATGGTATACGTTACATGCGTAGTGGATCCAGGTCAATCGGAGGTGAAGACTTCTCTTTCGAAGAAGTTGCTTTTGGCACCTGTCCCTTTGAATCTTCTTCAAAATCCAGGTCAGGTGAAATTCCTCAAATCCTTGTAGACGTTTTGGTTGAACATCTCTCTTGCGGTACGTACTGCTAGACACAACAACGTCTTAGCCTGTTTAGCGTTATCACCGGAGATGGTGCTGAAGGCTAAGAAGATTATGGAGGGACATATTAGATATGAAGCATTTCGGGAGAGAGACCCATCACGTGCGACAACTCAAGCCCCACCAGCGGAACCAGAAGAAACAGAAGTTTATCGAATTCTTGCTGAGCCGTTGCAACTGGATTGGCGACCACTGGAGGGGGGGAGAGGAAGTGGAGGCCAACATCCCACCACAACTTCTGAGGTACAGACATTACCGAATCCTCCATTAACGAGTAGACGTCCTACGAAGAGGCCACGGCGTGTTGACAGTGATGTAGCTTCTGGTTCAAGAGAAGGCCCATCAAGTTTGGATCCAGGTGGAAGGAGGTTGATTGGGAGAAGTGTAAGATCGGGTGGCAGGATTCCTAGGTCGGGGCTCAGGACGTCTGATGGTCATCGTAGGGCCCCTACATCTACACCGGGAGATTTAGCTGATTTGTCAGCCATGGCGCCGGAGGAAGAAGATTTTCACAACCTTCCAGACAGTATACCAGAGGATTTTGAAGACAATGCGGAGATACCGCAGGATCTTCCAACTCCAATGAATTTAAAAGCACCAGTGCCTACAACAGAGGAGATTGCGAAAGGATCAGTGTGGGGGAATTTTGTGTTTAAGCACACATAGATCGCATTGTCTCTGTGGAGAATCCGGAAACCAACCACCGGGTTTTATCACAGAAGAGGGTCATAGAAGTATTCAACCGCTTTCGAGACCTAGAATCCGCGACTCGGGTGAGTAGATTGGTACTTCAACCGATCAGATACATCGTGCCTACTACCACCGATGATGGTGTCGTTGAGAAGAAGGAGCTGCCATTTCCGTTGATAGGTACCGCACGAGAGTTTGAGCGCATGTTCATTGCACACGGGAGTGCTTCTGTACAGGGTGCTATGGAATCCCAGTATTCTTGGCTTCAAGACCATATCATTTGGGAACCGGTGGATGGGCAACACATAGTAGCAGCTTGTAAGTTTGCACAGCAGCAGTGGAGAGATGGTACTATGCCTTTAAACGAGTATATGGACACGTTTGAGCGGCGGGAGGCCTCTTTTGTGGTGTATGATGATCGTCGCTTTTACATTGAGAAGTCTGGGCGGATCAACGTGGCGGAGTTCCAGAGACATTCATATTCTACCATGGAGGAGGATTTGAGGAAGATCCGTCAGATTTGGGATCTATACGGGAGGCCTGATAGCACACTACGTGCGGACGATGCACGCAGGGCTGTTGCTTTGGTGAGTGCGGCAAGTGCAGTGCATAAGTTGCCCAAGGGGGATGGAGTTGTCACGGTGAAGAGGTTGGCCAAGAACACGGAGGATCTGGGCAATCATGCATGGAATCCGAGCAATGACTGTTTCGAAGCTATCATTCAAGTATGCAAGGACTACGAAGACGGCATTCTCTTTTACAGCAAGGAAGAAGAGGACAAGTGGAAGGACATGGCGAGGAAGAAAGAGCTGGATCCAAATGTGGACGTACGACCAACAAGAAAGGAGATGACCCAGAATTGGTTGAGGCCGTTAGGTAGGGTTCCGATTCCATATTATCTTCGGTTGGCAAAGTCTGCTGCAGCGAAGATGGTGACGGAGGATGGAGTAAGACCTCGTCAAGTATACTACTTCGACGGTGTAAAAGACAAGAATCCACATCCTCGTACGATTGCCGGTGTTTGTGACCGATATCAGAGACGAGAAGTTGTCATCAATTCCATCCGTTGGTTGATGGTCGAGAACAAGGAAAGTACACCAGATTCCATGGAGGAATTCTTCCGTATCTGTGTAGGAAAGTATTTTCCGAGGAGTAACGTACAACTTGATACTTTTGGGAAGCTTTTGAATGCTACCACGAAAAAAACTTGGACTGCTCCTGTGCGGGGGAAGGTGTCCAAGCTAGATGACATAGGCTACCTCATCTCTCCTTCCATCAGGTTTCATTATGGTGACATTGAAGCAGGGGGGCGTGGATACATTGGACTGTCCGTGGATGTTGGAGGACAGGCTACTGCTAATTGGGAATGGCAGATGGAAGTCAAGAGGCCAGGCCAGAGCGACACAGAGAATCTTCTTCCCATTCGGTATAGAAGAGGGTTATTCTGCTCCGACTACATAGAGTTGGGGAAACCATGTTCGTGGGTGATTGATTGTCGACGTGGCGGTGGGAGGTATGGAGATGGTCATTGGGGAGACACCCAGTTATCCGCAGCTTTTGCACAGCTGTCATTATGGATGACAAATATTGAACGATGGAACGTCATCTTCTTGTTACCAGCGGCCGTGTATGCCACCGAAGACTTTTTCACGAAGGTGAAGCTTCCAAAGGGATGTACTATGCGACGTGGATGTTGGGCATTTGATCCGAACTCGGTTAATCCCTATGCTCTCGATTTTACAGAGAATGGGCGTCTGGAGCAAGTAGTACAACCGATTGGCGATGTTGTGATTTGTATGCAGCACCCTGTGGGTACATCTCCTGGCCCGAACTATGTTTCTGGAGACGTTCCACTTCCTCTTGTTTTCTTGAATAACTAGAGTGAGGCACGCCAACCCTCTGAAGTTGATTCACTTGAGAGATCTCCATCAGAGCTGGCAAGACTAGTGGGCTCATACTTGCCCTGTGGTTGGGGTTTAGTGGCGTGTAACATATCTACGGCCATTCCCACGATCCTTGAAGGAGATTTCCAGGGATATGAGGTTTTCATCATTGACGATTGTACAGACAGAGTTTCATTTCTGTACAATAAGTTGTCCGACAATTTCCAGGGAACTGGTGGTCAGGACTGGTGGAACAAGTACTGGTTGCAACATCGTACCTGAGACCGAAGAGGCGGTTGGTGGAGTGAGGAATGAAAACGACAATGAGGATGGAGGTGATTTACATGAGAGATTGCCACGTTCAGGTACCACTGAAGATTTCTCATCTTGTAGTGGTTCAGACGCCGATGAAGATGGAGTGAACCAGTGTCCTCCAAGAGAGAAGATTCCATCAACGCAGCGGGCGGTGGGAGATACTTCAGAGGAGACGTCTGCAACACCTACAGAGAGGATGCAAGATACCGATGTAGTGAATGTTGGTTTGGCGGCATGGGTAGGAGGGGAGCGTACATTTGATGGTCCTAGACTAGAGATGGAGGAAGAAGAATTGGATTCATTGGAATTTTTTTGGTGCAGAGGAGGATTCTACAGCCTTCGATGCCTTCTCAATCAGAGCCTGTATCGGAGACACAAGAGACGTTCGGAGGTACTCAGAGTGATACCAGACCAGGTTTGCCTTCCGTTCCAAGATCTAGCGTATCCGAGGACATCATTGCATTTCAGGGGGCCTTTTCGTTAGAGCGAGAGATGTCCTTCAATCGAGAGGATGGCTTTTTCTACAATGATGATAGGGTAAGGCATACGCGGGAGGGTGTTCCTGGCAATTATCGATATGTTGAGTGTGCGTCCATTGGCATCGAAGGTGTGGGAGATCGTCCAGTGCAGGATCATGAACTGTCCGCTATGGTAGGTAGCGCCATTGGACACGTGGAGGGAGTCGTTCCGCCAGAAGATGAGCTCTAAGCCCTAGAGCTATATAGTATAGTAGAGCATGCACGCAGTTTAGGTGACAAGTACGTTAGATAAATGCAGTTTGAGATGTGTCTATCGTTCGGTGGGTGGTATATATTTATATATTGGGTGGTCCATATGATATGTTTGATTTTAGAATTCCTCGGCAGTAGTGTGGAATTGCTTGATTATGTATGTTTTTGCATTATAAAATACAGTGAGGTACTTTATACTGTCTTAGGAAATTGCATATATATTTTTGTATCTCTTACACATTGTATTTGTAGTGCACTACTCTAAAATCCTATAATAACTCATAACAAATTTATAATCTCTTTGGGCACATGATTATAATTTTGTAGCAGGATTTGTAAACTAGATTAGAAATCATATATTTTCTAAAAAAAGGTAGCAAATGTAAAAAATATATTACTGATATGAACATGAAGATGCCAAGGTATGACACGACAAACACCAAAAAAATTTGACAAAAAACATACTAAACTTTTGCCAAATTTTGATTTAAAAAAAGTTATGAGCAAATAACTTGCGGCTTTCTACCAGCAACCAGTGCACTTGGCTAAGTGCATAATTGCTTAATTGCGTGTTTGGTGTCTTCTAAAAATGAACAATTTATACAAAATATTTTGGATGGTAGAGTAATGACCAAATCCACAAAGTTTTTGTAGTGTGAGGAGGCCTGTCATCTTCTTGATTCCTACATCTTCATGAAAGTTTGTTTTAGGAGGTCGCCAGCATGTTTCGGTCTTAAAGACCAGGTGTAGTATTATTTCCAAACCTTGTAAATTTTTCTATAAAAAAAATAGTGTGAGATTTTTTTTTAAAAAAATTGCAAAATGAAAATATTGACTCTCCTTATGTCATGGATACAAGATTAAAAAAAAAACCTTATCCTTGCTGGGAAGGTGTTTGGCAAGAAAACTCTATTTAACATCTGTATTACATGTATGCCCTTCAATGCATGCTAACCTAAATTGCTTAGGTATTCGGCTTGTTTTCTTCATTTCCTCCATCTCTTAAAGATAAACCAACATGTTTATTTTGCCCGGTCTTTCTCCTCCATGTATTTTTGCACTTGGCTTTTGATTCAACCATTCATTTCCAAGATACATGACGAATATTCTTACAAAGTTTTGTTTTAGAAATTTAAAACATAGGAAATTTTTTCATAATATAATTGTTGAGCTTCAATTTTTTGGTCAAGGCACATGTTTGTAATGGTGTGAGGTTCTGACAAAAGTCCTCTTGTCATTTTATTGCCATTAAAAGACATGCTATTAAGGATTTTCTTGAACTTGTTTTAATTATCAAAATATGTTATGTTTGTTTGATTTTCTACATAGTCATCCCAGAAACCTTACATTTGTAGAAGTCGGTGCTGCAGTCCATTACAACCCTACCAAAGCAATGGAGACAAAGTTATGGTATAAGTTATATACTATGGTCAGAAAAGTCCAATTGAAAATGCATGGTCATAAGTTATATAGTATGGTCAGAAAAGTCCAATTGAAAATGCATGGTCAATAGAAAAAGACTTACTCCTACAAGGTTCCATACTAAGAAACAAAAAAAAAATGACTGAAGTAATGCAACAAGTAAGAATTAATGTGAGTGTGCAACAACCACAAAACTCCATTTGTACCATGCCTCCAATAATGGAAGTACGGAAGCCATAATCGAAGGAAATGTACACATAACAAGACTATTTGATTAAATTTTGAATTTTTTGAATGGATAGAAATTTTCAAGTGTGAATAGTAGTTCTTTTGTATAAGTAATTTGATTATCATTTCTTAGGGGCGGTTTACACTACGGACCAAGAATTCGTCCCATGCACCTCTAAAATCTGTAATTGGCCAATCCAGTTGATGGAGCCAATCACAGATTTTAGAGGTGCATGGGACGAATTCTTGGTCCGTAGTGTAAACCGCCCCTTAGTTGCAATGAGTATAAAAAAGAGTAATTGAGAAGTAATATACATCTCGTTGAAGTTATTATTCATGTGTGATACTATGAAATAGTTAAAAAAACTTATACCGAACGTACAATCCTCTAGGCACATTTTGTATTTCACAATTGAAATGTGCCATAATGTTTTTGTATCGGGCCCAGATATGGACCTTTTTCTACTTGGGTGTACAATGTTGCATGATTCTATGAGCCATGTTTCAAAAGTAAGGAATCTTCCAACCTTATGCTTTTCTAGTCAATACTCACCACATTGTGTCTGGAATTGCTTCAAGGAAACATGCATACCTGCACGTCAAGCTGGCAAATTTGACTTGTGAGGTTATTGTGACGTATGAAAAGCTAGATCACCGCTTTTCTTGAAGTAAAGTACCTCATCCTAGTGGTCTCATTCAACACCTCTTTGTCTAAAGAATTATTTTTCATTGAAGCGGTGATTCGGACACAAAGGGTATCACCTGAGTATTACATGGATATCATCTATGCATTATATGGATAGCACTTTGATATTACATGGATAATCACCTAGACAAAAAAATATGTTTTCCATAATTTTGGACAACTCTCCATTTGGGATTAATTGTGTACAAAAGCGACCACGTTGTAGGGTATCACCTCCTATAGTGGATCACTAAATTTGAGACTTACTTTTCAAACACTTTGAAGTCCTTGCAATTTTTCTGAGATTTACATACTATTTTAATATTGGGAGTTTAAGTCTCAGAAAATTGCAAAAATCATGATGTTCTATTTTGAATACAAGAAAAAGAAAAAGAAACTCATAATACAACAGTGCTATAAATATGTGAGTTTTAAAAGGACATCCTACCTTATCCCCAAAGGACCAAGGTATTTTAGAGGAATCTCTACTCCATTAACCCCTAAAGGACCAAGCGTCAGAAAGGGGCTTTTTGAAAGTTCGGTCAGGTTCCTATGGTGTCAATTTCCAACATTCCACTTCGAAATATTTATTGTAGAAGGACATTACTAAAACCTCAGTGGGAGATCATTTTTTTCCTAAATTTGACATATATTGAAAAAGTTATAGGATTTTGAATTTCAAATGGAGAGAGCAGGCACTTCCGGCACCACCAAAAACTTTTGCTAGGACACTCTATTGAATGTAAGATTTTCAGTACTAGCAAGTAAAATTTTCCTTTTCTTGTTGTAAGAAAAAAGTTCTTGCCTTTAGTGAAAAATAGCATATTAACCCAAGTCAAACACTTTCACACATTGTCGGGCAAGGTACCAAAAAAACTTCTTCTTCTCCACATAAAACTTAGAGATCTTCATATTTTTGATTAGCTGTGGTCGAAATGAAAGTCATAGATAGAAACTGCAGTCCGTTTACAGGGATGAGACTACTTCTGGTCATGGTGATCATGGTGTGGAAATCTGCAATGGCACCTTTCGGTGCACAGGCGCAACGGCAGTACACCTACACCACAGAGGGCTACGCTTGCAATGGTCGTGACAGTGTCTGCGAAGCCTACGCTTTGTACCGGACGTTCCAGGCGAATGAATCCTTGGCCAAAGTGGCTAGCTACTTCAACACCACCGCAGCGATTGTGGCCAATCTCAGTGGCCTGGAGGCCAATGCCACAGCTGGACTTCCTAAGAGCGAGCCGCTCTACATCAGCTTGGACTGCAGATGCAGGGACGCAACCTCACAGATGCAAGTGTCGCACACCATCGTCCAAGGCGACAGCTTCGTGAAGCTCGCGGGCACTATCTACGATGGACTCACAACTTTCCAGGCTATGATCACTGCGAATCCCACCATGGATGTGTACGCCCTTCAAGTCCACGAAATCGCCTTGGTGCCCATCTTCTGCGCGTGCCCAACTGCGGAGCAGATCGCAGACGGAGTGAAATTTCTGCTCACTTACGGTGTCGACACTGGGGAAACTCTGGACTTCATTAGTGCTAACTTCGGCATCTCAGCTGAAGAGGTGAGCGCTGCGAATCAGTTGCCGGAGGGTGCAGCACCAGATAATACCACAACCGTGCTTGTTCCGCTGCAGTCGTTACCGTCACTGGCTGATATGGAGTTCCCTTATGTCATGCCACCAATTTTGCCTCCGGAGATCGCTGCTGCCAGCTCCTCAGGCAGGAGGTCCCAGGTGGGAATTATAGCTGGGGCAACTGCTGGGGCAGTTGTAGTGATATTGCTGGCCATGGGCTTGCTGTTGCGAAGGGGAGGCTTTGCTAAGAAAGAAGGTAAGTTAAAGAGAGGTTTCAGCCTTGTGGATCCGAACCTTGCGCTGCGCATGTTCACATACAAGGAGCTCAGAAAGGCCACCAAGAACTTCAGGAGGAGTGAGTTGCTGGGAAGCGGCGGATTCGGCGCGGTGTACAAGGGCACGCTGCCTTCAGGCGAACTCGTGGCGGTGAAGCGGATGCGGATGGAGTGCAAGCACGGCAAGGACAGCTTCCTGGCGGAGGTCACGTCCCTGAGCCACATCCGCCACCGCAACCTCGTGCAGCTGCGCGGGTGGTGCCACGAGGAGGAGGAGGAGCAGCTGCTGCTCGTGTACGACTATATGTGCAACGGCAGCCTGGATGAGTGGTTGTTTCAGTTCTCCGAGAAGGAGAACGCTGATGCACTTTCTCTGAAGTATCGCAGCTCTATTCTTCGCGGCGTGGCGAGCGCGCTCGCGTACCTCCACGAGGAATGCCCGCAATGTGTGCTGCATCGTGACATCAAGTCCAGCAACGTCCTCCTCGATGGCGAGATGAACGCGTTTCTGGGAGACTTCGGGCTTGCGCGTCTGATCGACCACCAGAAGATGGCGAGGACGACCATGATGGCGGGCACCCTGGGGTACTTGGCGCCTGAGATGTCGCACACGGGCAAAGCCACCAAGGAGACGGACGTGTACAGCTTCGGCGTGCTGATGCTGGAAGTGATGTGCGGGCGCCAGCCGCTCGACGTGGTTGCCGTTGAACGAGGCGAGGGCCTGTTAGAGGACATGGTTTGGAGGGCGTGGGAGGCCGGCAACATCCTGCAAGCCGCCGACTCGAAACTCAGCACGCTCTCATTTACGGCCTCGGACGCGACATCCACCTCTATCACCTTCGACTCGACGT
The DNA here is from genome assembly GCA_963971425.1 of Bryoerythrophyllum caledonicum. Taxonomy (NCBI): domain Eukaryota; kingdom Viridiplantae; phylum Streptophyta; class Bryopsida; order Pottiales; family Pottiaceae; genus Bryoerythrophyllum; species Bryoerythrophyllum caledonicum. Next base: position 10,710,259 of record OZ020518.1, on the reverse strand, counting down.
CGGAGGTATTGACCAGCGGTGAAATCGTGGACTGCCCCGCGATGGAGGTTGCGCTAGATTGTGCATTGGAGGAGCGGAAGATGATCACAAATCTTCTGGAGCTGGGGCTGCTATGCTGCCACCCGAGTCCCGAAGCACGACCAACCATGCGCCTGGTGTCGCAGTTGATGCAGTGCAAGTCGTCGGAGGACATGGAGATGGCCATGCCTTGCTTACCAGAATGGAAGCCGCAGGTGCTTTACTCGAGGCCGTCAGGATTTCGCGGATTCTCTCAAGTGCTGTGATAATCCGAGGACATGATTAAGGTAAGCCCCCCTTAATACCGAATGTGCATATATGGAGAAAGGAGATAATTACACTTTTATTTTTCAGTGACAGCCAATAGAATTACAATTCCAACCCAAGTGATTTCATATTTTTCCGATGAAAACTGAATTAGTTATGAATTTTCAAATTGTGCTGCCATGTTTAGTGTGTGGCGAGCAGTAGGTACCCCCATAACCAACGACCAAAAGTAAGGGTCTTGACTAATAGCAAACCTCCATTTGGAGCCGAGTTGGTGGTAATGGGGTTGGATATACCCCAATTTTATAGGTGTTGGCTATGGGTTTTTGTTGGTTATAGGGGGGCTTACCTCAATAGCTCTTTAAGGACGACGGGCGGTTATGGCCGGCCAAAACACAGCTGAATTGTATAGGCATAGTTCAATCCAACCAGTGAACCAAATTGGGAAAGATGAATGTGGACACACTAGGATTGCGGGGATGATCTGGACAGCACTAGGATTGCAAGGTGGATTCGGACAGCCCCAAAATAGCTATGACAGTCCAATTTGGGTTGGTTCGCTAGTCCTTAAACCGTTCATTAGTGTATTGAAAGAACGTAGATTTTGTCACCTCTTTGTCCGGGTTTTGATATGATTGGATTCATAGATTTTGTGACCACTTTATCCGGGTTTTGATGTGATTGGGTTCATAGATTTTGTAACCACTTTGTCCGGGTTTTGATATGTTTGGGTTCATTGGTGTACATCAGGAAAATCCCAGACCCTCGCTGTAATGTAAAAAATATATATTCTTTATATGAGAAAAACCATATACAACTTGCATGTGATAATCATACACAACGTGTATAAAATCTAACTGCAAACGATATCATCTTGATACCCCTCGAATTCATATCATAAATTTGCAATATGAAATTTATGTGTTTTGACTTTTGATACAAATTTTATATAAAATTGATATGATTGTGATATATCTAAAATCTTATACATATTTTATATGGAAATAACTTTATATTGTAAATATATATACTAAAATACGATATAGTGTACATAAAAATGTTATATAGTATTTGTATAAGTTAAACTTGATATGATATGCATTTAAAGTATTTCATATATAGAAATGATATAAATACTAAATAGAGTATTTTGTATACAAAAACAGTATGGGAAATATATAGATTTCATATACAAGTACAATATTTACATAAGAATGGAACCATAATATGTTTCAATGTATTTTGAAGCCTTCAACGTCTTTGTCCTACCAATAACATCATTTCTTTTTATGTGTGAAAAATAAAATTATGTGGATCATAATCAATTGTGAGTAACTAATATTTTCCTCACCATTTTACAAATTCTAATCAACTCTTTTATCAGCTTTTTGACCAAATTTTACTGTCAAGAGTCCAAAACATCAAGAAAATCCTCAATGGTTAAATTGATGTAAAAACCATCTGGAGTTCATATAATCCTTATTGGCTCCTTTAATACAACTACCATACAAAGATTATGTCTTTAGTGAAAATTATTTTTATCTTTAGTGAATAATAACATATGAACCGAAGACAAACATTTTCACACGCTAGCATACATTGTTAGGCAAGGTACCAAAAAAACTTCTTTTCCACATAAAGTTCAATGAGTATTAACCCCAAAATGCAAAATGTTCCAAGGTGGGCTTCTAGTGATTTTAAGTAGCTTACATTGGTGTCAATTTAGGTCATGAATCTTCAAAAAAATTATCATAGATGTGTTTAAGTAGTAGCTTTGTGGAAAAAAAATTCTTGAAACATATACACAAAATTAAAGTTATTGAGGTTCAAGGTTTGAAATGGGGAGGGCGGTCAGGGCGGGCAAGGAGGGCAGGGTATTGTAGGGCTGAATAGTACTACTGTCGAGCTTGAATGGTACCACTAGAAAGCTGAATAGTGTACTTTTTGGTGGTGGGTAGCAATGAAGGAAAGTTCTTGGCAACCTTCATCGTTTTTACTTGAAAATGCATAGAAATTAAGGTTTCATTTTTCATGATTTTTTTTCTTCTGTTGATGGAATAATGCATAATACTTCTATCCACCATTCGAATCTTAGATCCAAAAATATTTTTTATTTAGAGAATAAACTTACTTTCCTAAGAAAATGGCTAGTTTCTATATCTTTGCCATTGCAAGTTTTTTTCCTTATCCAAAAGACCTCCATTACTTGTGATTTTTTGTGTGCAATGACTTAACACAAGGTAGAACATATATCCATAAGTTTTATGCAATGTGTAATGGAAAAGTATGCAAATATCTTGAGTCAAAGTATGTTGACCCTGTTCAAGCCGGGAAAAGAAAACCACATTGCACTTTTCAAATGCATATATCTTACAATCCGTATGGTCAAAGTTCATGAAATTTTTTGATTGTCACCTTGTAGTAGTGAAGTTGAGGATCCTACGGTCAAAAGTAGTAAAATTTTGTTTCAACCAGTCTTGCAATTGTGCATCTTAGAGAGGTAGTTTGATAAAGTTTTTGGTGTGAAATCTTCAAGGAATTTTAGGGGTTAGTTGAGATCTTATCATTAAAATTGGAAATAAAAAGTTTTGTTTTCTTTCATACTCATTACACTAAATTTTGTGACTTTGAAATGCTTTTGGTGTGAAATTATGACGGTCCTTTAGGAGTGAAGTAGAGAATCCTCGTTCTAGATATTATGTGTTAGGCCTTCAAATGGTCGCATGCTTCAATGGACTGTGGAAGTTGAGCATGGGTGAGATTCGGTGATGATGATAACTTATGTAAGGCCGAATGTAGGCATGGAGACAAGATGAGTTCGAATCTCAACTGTGACACTGGGGATACGGTATACGCTGGCGATATGCTTGTTCCATCTCATTTGTTGTAGCCAATCTTTAGCAATTTCATTGATTTTAATTGTGATTTCTATAAAATTATTTTCATGTGGATTAGACATATTATTTGTTTAAATCTCGCATTGAAACTTTGTGATACAAATTTTACATAATAACAATATAATTTTTTCAAAAGATGCAAACGATATCGTTTCGACACACAGAATATATTAGACCCAAGAGCCCTTGGAATGATATGATTTTCATATGCGAACGATATCATTCAAAGCCCCTCGAATTTTTGTGATGTACTCAAGGGACGTACATTTTGTGACCTCTTTGTCCGGTTTTATCAAAGTTGAGTTGGAGGTTGGAGCCTAGGGCCAACCTTTCAGAAATTCTGGGGCGCCTTTGCAGGCACCGCAGGGGGGTTGGAAATAGTTTTCAACCAGCAATTGACGCGTCTCGGTATAACCTCACTAACTGCGTCATTGCCCCAAGCGCAAAGATAATCAAGACACTTGATCATCTCAACTTATGTACCCACAAGCTTGCACAACTGCTGCCAATTGTTAAGGGTTTAATCTTCGCATACCGAAGACCTCATACCGAAGACCCCTGCAGTATTGGTTCATAAAATGCTTGAGATTTCCTCAAATATGCTCATGGGAGAGAGAATTTAAGAGCGTGGTTGTTTCCTTCATGTTTGAAACCAATATCCACGCACAATTCGAGTCCATCGCTTTACTGCAAAAGCCCCAAAACAATCACGTCAACCAAATTTATTGGTTTCCTGGCACCTTTTGGATTGTGGGCTCATTGACGTTAAGAGATTCATTCCTAATGACGAGTATTGATGTGGAATTCTAAGAGCTTAATCTAGCGCTTATGCATAGATTAACCCCTGAATGACCATTTGCCCTTGAGGGACATATTCTACATTGGACAGGTTCTTATAATCTCAATTTTGGTTATCAGTTTAATTAATTTTTTGGTGGAATGGCAACATAATAGGAGCTTTGTTTAAATTTAGAAACTTTCTCACATTGGACCTCTAGCATATAAGTTATGCTATTCTAAGTGCAATTATTTTGACTTTAGGCAATTTTAAAATTTTAGCTAAAAATTCTATATATTCATGAGGTTCTTACATGGAAAGAAAAATATTTTCTTTGAGATTATAAAAATAACCTTGTCTTTAGTGTAAAAAATCCATATTGATGCAAGTCAAATATTTTTACATATTGTTAAATAGGGTACCAAATAAAAGTTCTTTTCTACATCAAATTAGAGATTTTTAGATTTTTTAAAGAGATTATTCTATCTACTACATGATGTGGTATAAATTGTTTTGACTATATGGATTCTCATTCTATAACAATTTATGTCCACCAAAAATCAAATATTATGAATAATTTTTGAACCATTGTTGATTGTAGGGTTTTTAAAATATGCTACGCTTGTTTTCTATATTTAAAAAATGGTATAAAAGAAAATAGCATTATGTTAAACACTATGATATAAAGTCAAACCTTGGATAATGCAAAAAATTTACACCAAGTGAAGTCAAAGTTTTCTAATCCTCTCAACACAAGGAAGAAATAAAATCATTTCTCTTCACTTCAAATACTGAAATCTTTCATTTTGTGCTATCATTTTTTGTGTGCATGGAATTGTATAAATCTAGATCAAGATCCTATGGTTGAAACTTTATTTTATTTTTCCTTTTCCACTCTTTATACTACAATGGACAATTTTGAAGCATTTTGGTGCAAATGATCAAAGAACCGTAGGGATTGAGTGGGGTTAAGTACTGTAGTCTTTAGTTGGTAAAAAAGATGTGATTTTGAGTCCATACCAAGGAGTGGGATGCTTTGCCATTATTTTGGCAGGCAATGGCATGATCCTCTAGCTATCCCACTACATTGAAAATGATGATTAGTGTATCTACACCATATGACTTGGAAAGGCTATAGGTTTTAACTTTTGATGAAGACTTTTACCCAAAGCACAACTATCTATAACACTCAATCGGATCATTGTAGACATAATGTGGATACACTAAACATCACTTTTAGACTGTACCCAGCTTGAGATCATTCCCACTAAAAAAATTCTATTGCACGACGTTAAAATTGTTGAGAAGATTTGTCTTCACTTGTGATGAGGTCATGCAACAATTACTCCAGGTCAAAGTCCATCACAGGCAATTTATGCTCCACTCACAAAGTACATTTCTTTGAAATCGAATCCAATTCTGACAAAATTTGAGTAATGTTTGAACAATTAGATTTGAAGTCTACAATAGACATGGGCAGTGTAAAAGTAAGAACATTTAAGATTGGTATTGTCCTCCTTTATCCTTCCCAATGTCACACATCCATTTTTTGGTTCCTTCTACTTACTTTTATCTATTTTCAATTTAAAAATTTCAATATACTTTCGGTTCATCTACAATCCTTTTCATAAATAGCAACGTCTTTGACTTAGTTCAAGTCCTTTCCAAGACTAGAAAAAGTTGCAGTCCTTTCCCTCGACGTGACATGCAAGGTGCAATAGCACTGGAATTCCCAACTGGTTGAAATTCAGACCGCAGCTGGGATGTCTTCTTTGACAAAGGTGCCCGAGCTAACCTCGATGGGCGCATTTTGCCTGCTCCCGGCGAACGATAATAATAGAGTCCTACCAATCGTGTCGTTGCCGTGGAGTTTGACGCCTTCGCAAACGAAGAGTACAACGACTCCAGTGACAGCCACACCGGCGTCAATGCCAACACCGTGAACTCTACGATTTGTGTGGGGCAAGGATGAAGAGTTGTACGTCTCTTTGCAACGGCGGCAACTTCACTGCTTGGATTGATTATGACAGCGCGTCGCAAAAACTTGAGGTCTTCTTTGATGAGAAAAGTCCGAAGCCGCCACTACCGCTTATCAAGACTGGCCTTCACTGGGCCGACCTCTTGGAAGAGTACGTTGGGTTCAGTTCCAGAACCGGAAGAGTGAGCGAAGTTCACCAGCTCTTGTCTTGGCAGTTCTCCACCTCTGGTATGCCAGGATTTGTGACGAGCACGAGCAGTTCCTCAAGCGGGAAAGGAAAGACGGGTATCATTTCCTCGGTGACTGCCGGGACTGTCGTGTTGCTGATTGTCGGCTTCTTCGTTGCGCGACATGGGTGGCGAAGAGCATCCACGATTTAGATGATATTAGGTTCAACCTGGTGCCGCGCGCGTTCACCCACAAGGAGCTCAGCATTGCCACCAGGAACTTCAGCAGGAGCGAGGTGCTCGGAAGTGGTGGCTTCGGAGCCGTGTACAAGGGCACTCTCCCTTCGAGCGCCATGGTAGCGGTGAAGTGGATGCGCCGGGAGAGCAAGAACAGCGAGGAGAGCTTCCAGGCCGAAGCGGCGAGCCTCAGCCAGATCCGACACCGAAACTTGGTGCAGCTGCGAGGATGGTGCAGGGAAGAGAACCTCCTATCAGTGTAAGACTACATGTGCAACGGCACCCTCAACGACTGGCTCTACCAACGGAAAGTGGTAAAAGTGCTTCCTCTAACGCTCCAGCACTCAGTCATCGCTGGGGTGGCCACAGCGTTCTCGCACCTCCATGAGGAATGCGCACAGTGCGTGTTGCACCGGCACATACTGTAAGTCGAGAAACGTTCTCCTGGACGGCGACACGAAGCCTACTTGCGAGACTCCGGGCTCGCTCGCTTGATCGACCATCAGTAGATGGAGAAGACGGCGATGATAGCAGGAACGCTGGGGTACATGGCCTCCGAGATGCCGCACATGGACAGAGCCACCATGGAGGCAGACGAGTTCAGCTTCGGCGTGCTGATGCTGGAAGTGATGTGCGGGGCGCGGCCGCTCGACGCGACTGCCATTGAGCGAGGCGATTGCGTTCTCGTGGACAAAGTGTGGCGGGCACACGAGGCCGACTCCAGGTTCGGTATGTTTCCTCCCTCCGCTGCAAATTTCAGATCCAGTAGCGAATCCGAAGGGTCCAGCAACGTGATAACCAGTAACCCTTCCACCATCCAAGCTAGTGCAATGGAAGCCAGGAAGAGAATCATGAACCTGCTGCAACTGGGGCTGCTCTGCTGCAATCCTAATTCGGAAGACCGACCATCCATGCGCTTGGTGTCCCAGCTGCTGCAGAGTGAGACGAGTGAGGAGATAACAATGCCTCCTTTGCCCGCCTGCATACCTCACGCGAGCCAGGATTCTCTCCGCCTGTCATTACGAATGTCCAAGATGCTGAGCTCGGATCTTGCCATCATTCCACTCCTCCGCCTGCGCGTGCAGGCATGTTGACATCTATTGCCGCTTCTGACTCGTTAGTATTGTCAGGCCGCTAGGTTGAAGCTGGATCTCTGGGGCTGCGCACATGACGATTGTCACACCAGCCTGCCATTGTGATAGACTACGTTCTATGGAAAAAATCCAGTCCTAATACACCCTAACAAATTTTTAAAACTCACTTGTAATTCAAATTAACACTGAACAGAACTTGGAAATAAAAAATGCAGACATTCGTTGTCATAACGAAATGTAACGAAATGTCATCCCAGGATAGTACAACAAGGATTCGACAAATCGTTTCCCACGATAGAAACCGCCATTCAAATGAGACGGACTCACTTCTGATAACATTTATGGGATGAACCCAGAGAATTTCAAGTTTTTTCACTTGATTCAAGGCCTACTTGGTTGCAAGGCATGTACGCTACACTGCAGTAAAGTAAATTGTCAGAAGATGAGACGGCTTTCGAAAAGCAATCAAGTACTTACCGGCAAGGAAGCGGACAGCAGGTATTAAGGTCACATTTTTTGCTTCCACAGGTCACGGAGTTGTAATAACGAATACAGGATAGTACTGCTCACAAGTACACCACCGTGCATCTAACGAGTGATCTCCAAGTTCTATAATGACGCTCCACGGCCCAACCAGGAGGCAGCCGGTAATCACATTCTTTGGAGCCGCTTCCGCTTCTACGTCTCAGTATTATAATTAAACCATCCCAATCATCATCACAAGAGTTGTTTCTCATAAAATGCTGTTTGAAGTTGTTTCACAAGAGCCAGCCATGCGCCAACATTTTGACCATCTACTGTCACCCAATCAACCACGGTAGCTGCCGGTTGCTCCCACCACTCATCAACCTGCATACATAAGAACATCTCCTAGAAAGTTAGCTTCTGAATAGCTAAATTTGTCACTCGTAAGAGTGACTACATCATTGAAACATGTCCTTCGCGAACAATAAACTCACCCATCAAATACTTCGCACAAGTGGAGAGATATGGGCACTGACTCCCGCATACGAGTAAACTACGCTTGTCATATTTACCCTACATGCATAGGTGCACGAACATGACCTTGGCAGAACAGAGTACTCCAGCGGTACTGTACATAATGCTAACATTTCACTGTACCATCGAATCCCTAAGATCTAAAACGAAAGTGATCGAAGGAACTCACCAGGCCACGGACGCGCTTGCAGTCTTCCAAACATCGTTGAGCCTCTTGAACCGCACTCTTCAGTTCTGGTAACCACTCCTCCAAGGCAATCTTATCTTCCTCAGCTGACTTCTCAGCGCATTGTGCCACACTCCTGTACAGTGCACATGAACCCAGGAAATTAAGATGACTAGGGAATTTGCACCTGCAACCACTACTCACTGAAATCTCAAGCAAGGAACACAAAATTACCTTTCATACTCGGGTATCGATGCACTGGCTGCACTTAACAGCCCACGCCCACTTTTGAGCAGATCCTTTAGGGTCTGCACCTGGTTAACTGCTTTGCTTAGATCCTCAATTAGGTTCGCAGACATTCCACCAGGCCGGAGAAAAAACCGTAAAGAGTCCACGATCTGAGCCAGTCCAGGATCCCCACCTTCCCCTCCTGCAGTATGGAAATGGATCTAAGAATAGGACTAGGATCTCGTACATGGTCTGACATCCCTTGAGCTCTTGATATTCATATCGGCTCGAAGTGTACATCAAGCAAGAATTTCAAAAAGCAAGCAGCAAAGAAATAAAGAGGACCATTCTCCAAGTTACAATATAATGATCTAGTAAATGAATGAGGCACAAATCAAGATAATGAACATTGAAATGTGCAATCAGCGAGATCTCAAACTTACCAGCAGAATAATATGTCGCTGCTGAAATACGGCAAATGGAGGGAACAGCGGATGGATCTCCACTTGCTGCCCTCGCAGTGAGCAAATCAGCATTCCTCTCCGCAGCGGCAATGGCTTCGGCTCCGCTTGCAGAATTGGTCATCATTCCCTCTAAAAGGCCCTGATAAATCCAAACCAGAATTGCCTCGTAATAATCTTCGAAAATAGACAGGAGCATTCTGATGTGAGAAGCATATTTCTATGCATATAAACACTACAAGCACTCACCAAGCATTAAAGGATCAATTAGGTTACCTGAGAAAAGGCCGGCGTCATGTACAAGCGGTTATCCGGGCTCCTTTGAAACGCAGAGAGTTCCCTTTCTATGAGATCACGTGCGGCGTTGGATTTGTTCTGTAACGACTCGCAAATAGGAATGATAGTACTTGCTGATTGCTCCCTAGATGCTCTTGAGTGATGCTCCCACGCAGCCGCTGCAGCCTAGAAGAGAACAGAGGACATTGCAGCTGCATTTTAACATGAATCTACGAATCGCGCTCATACTGCCCGTGCTTAGAAGTCCTTAGATAAATCCTTAGAAGGTAAACTTCACGTAGTACTCAGTCTATATTCGTCATTTCAACAACTGAATCTTGTAGTAAGCAAATCTGCCGCATACCCTTCCAAGCTCAAGAGTTCACACAGCAAGTAGAAAAATTACCATGTTTGCACGGAGAAGGGCAGTATAAATAGCTTCTAATCCCATGCGTCTCGAGTCGAATTCTTCTATTCGTTTCCACTTCTGCCGAAGTGCCTCTTCTGCTTTTCTACGTTCTTCGCATAACTTATGCAGGCGCTGAACCTCTGACGTGAGTGTATTCACGCTAGCTCGAACCCCAGCTAGCTCTCTTTCCTTTGCCCATACTTCTAACTGCGGGTACATACGTGGAACGTTTCTCTATGTTAGCCTGCAGGATAATGCACAAATAATGACAAGAAGGCCAGTCATGGTTATGAAACCGACGAACTACTCCCAGGCAATTTGTCGCACCTCATGTAGCCGTAAAGGCCCAGTGGTTTGGGCACTTGCAGCATCACCAACATCATGGATCCTTAGAATCAGATCGGCGCTCCGCCTCTTGGCTTCAGCAGCCTGATTAATTGCATCCTCAGTGGCCATAAACTGATGCGCGTGGGCTCTCTGTCAAAGCAAGACTGAGTTAGTAAAAGAACGGTTAATTCAGAGCACCTACCAAGTGTGCAAGCTTTGCTCATAAAAACTACTGACGCATTTAACATATTTAGGTTAGCAACGCAACGTTATCATCAGTAGAACTTGAGAACCTATAATAACTGCCAAATTGAACGGTCTAGCCCTATCAAGCACAATCAGTTACTGACCTGTCTTTCTCGAAGTTGTTTGAACGTATTCTTCGCTTCCTTACTGCTACCCCTAGGATTTCGACGGTGCACATTCAGTAGATCGTCTACTTCCGCCGAAATATCCTCGAGAACCCTATTGTTCTCATACCTGTACCTGCACACCTACCGAAACATATCAATATGGACGCCAGGACAGGCATATGAAATGCAACTAAAACTGTTGTAAAAGGCCCATGATTTGTTCGTATTTTTAAGAACTGCATCAAGAAATTTTTGCATTCGGCTTCAATTGCCTAGCTTCTGGAGTATGGGCTGGAAAGCTAGCCACGCTTTGAAAATTCTGAAATATATAGCAATCTTATCTCCATGACAGCGGATTCATCGTCATGCTCTCACAGCATCACATGAGCGATCCTTCTTAATGAGAAATTCAGCGCTAGATAAGGATGAAACACACACCTAAGCCGTTCAGCATCAGCTCGAACATCAATCTTCTCGGTTTCAGAGTCGATCATCGCCACGACACCTTTGGAATAGTCAGCCATGGCCTGCAATAACAGAGGGGGATTCTTCAACAGACTTACTGCAATTTCTTTCACCTCTTCCGGAATGCCATCCCCGTCCACTTCAAAGCTCAGCTTCGCAACTTCCAGCTGCCCGTCGAACTGGCTACTACCGCCATCGTACGCCGGAAAAGAACTCCTAATCGTATCCAATAACCCCGCCGAGAGAATTCCACACGCTTGACGAATGTTTCGCTCCTGATGCGTCTCCCTCAGAACCTGCTTCTCATCAGAAACGCTAGTCGAAGTAGAGATATTCGCATCTGCGCCGCTCTGCATAGCAAAATCAGACGGCGCTGTCTTCCCTCTCTGCGCATCCCTCGCATGCTCAACATACACGTGCAGCCTCTTCCAATACTCCATAAATATTTTAGTCGACTGCTCCGCCCGCTGATCAAACGACTCCAGCAGTACCTGCTTGTGCCTACAACCGCTCAAAGTAAGCAAATCACACACTCCAAAACTTCCACTAAGCAAAATTCAAACCTCGACTCACCTCGAATTATTCCTCTCCTCAGAAACACGCTGCCGCTCACACTCCTCCTTGGACACGTCCACCATCCGGCTCTTCAAGTCCTTCCCCATGCGCTGCACGGACAGCCGCAATTTCTCCACCTCATGCTCCGCAGCGTCCCGCTCCCGCAGCGCCTTCTCGATCGAATCCTCACTGTCCACCACCTTTTCCGCCCCGTCCCTGGACTTGGGCCTGTCGCCCGTCCCCGGCCGCGATCGGCTCTTGTAATCCCCTCGCCTGCGCACGCTCTTCCCGGAATTCGATCTCTCAATCTTGAGTACCTCTGCCTCCTTCTCCTTCTCCTCCACCGCCTCTTCCTTCAATTCCCGCTTTCCGAGCGCCGCACTCCCGTGCACGTGAATGTTCCGCCGAATCTTCTCCACAGTCTGGTCGCTCTTCACTCTATCCAACAAAAACTTCCAAACGAGCATCATGTTCCCCCGGCATATCCTCTTAAGCGCCTCCGGCGACGGACACGCCCGGTATCCCATCTCCTGCTGCAGCCATTCAATAATCAACTCGGCAGTCGGCGCCGCACCGCCGCTGCCGCCCTGCATCGCGAAACCTCCTCCTCTCAAACCTCCATCTCCAAACCCTCACTCCCGGATCCCTAACTCAAAATGCGCCTCCACACCTGGTAGCGCTCTCAAAGACAAAAACTCCAGACTCAATCCCCGTCCCCCTGCGTGATCGCTCCGTTCTCTCAACCACACGGAGCGCCATTGCAATCGCGAATTCGACTCCAGATAACACGCTCTACTAAAGAGGATGAGTGAGGTCTGGAGCGAGAAAGGACGGTTGGTGAGGCATTGTCCGAGGTGTGTGAGTGGCGATGGCGATGGCGATGGCGATGGCGATGGAGTCGTTCGAGCTCGTCGCTCTACTGAGTTGTATTGAGTGAGTGTCTGTTGCGTTGTGTGTGGGATGTGGGTTCTGGGTTCTGAGAGTTTGTCGAGGGCGGGAAAAGGCGTTTGTAATCGGACTCGTACATTTGGGAGGGAAAATGTACCGAGGAGGAAGAAAGTATCCGAGTTATTTGTAAAAGTCGTCTTTTTATTTCATTGCTACTTTTTCCTTACTCTTAACCCCTGAGCCCTACGAGGCCGTTTTTTGTGCTTTTTCTTTTGTAGCTCTTTCTACAATAGTCTATTGTCTCTCACATGCTCTGAACACATTAAAAGATTATAGTGTTTGAAGTAGTAATAACGATTCTTTGTAATATATTCAAAGAAATTGTGCTAGGAGTGGAGGTTCAAGCATTGTCAAAGCATGTTTTACTTATTTGTGAACTTTTTTTCCTTTTAAATGAAAATCCAAATAGTCAAATCCAAGTAGTCAATACGTAGTCAATAGTAGAAAAATAAAAAGTGATATACCATAAAAATCTTAACATTTTATGCGAAGAATAAGACATTTTTCTACAAGCTTGCCAAAAAATGTGTGAAAGTGTTTGACATGGATTGAAATTTTAATATTCACTACAGACAAAAGACTTATTTTCAAAATAGAGAAGGAAATTAAATTACTTGATTCTATTCAAAATTTCACATGAAAACATTGTTCTACAAAAAGTTTTTGGAGTTGCCCGCACTCCAAAAACTTGCCCATACTTAAGAAGTTTTCTTAGTAAGATGTCATAACTTTTTTCCAAAAGTCCAATGATGATAAAATTATGTAACCACGTAGCGCATATCTTCTTCGATCTTTGTACAAAATTTCAAGAATTTTCAAACAAATTTGCAACCATGGAAATATGCCGGAGATTTGCAAAAGCCCACCTCTGGACTTTTTGCATTGAAAGATTATATTCTAAATTTACTTTCTTTTTATATATAAGTTAGTACAATTTCCCAATATTCTTCTACCATAATTTTTTCCCCTTAAGATGCAATTTCTTTTTCCTCCCATTTTAAACATGTTTTTTTAAACATATTCATGAAAAGTGCACATTGGAAAAAAATTTGGGCTAATAAAATGGATTCATAATATAGGAATTTTGTTGTATAAAAGTCAAAGTTTGACAATTCCACCTCAAATTTACTACCTCATAATATTAAATTTAGAAGTAGGCAATTTGTTGAAGCCCAACATCTCTTTCAAATTTTCTCTTTTTGGTTCAAAATATTTAAAAATTTTAAAATCATTTGAAAATTTGAAATATAGAGTTAATAGGAGTTAGACTTAAGCCTGACCCCCTCCCTTCTTTCAATATTGCACTCTTTTAGGAATCATAACAAAATGTTACAATTCAATAATAATTCATGTAGTTATTATTTTGAAATATAATGGTGGAGGTTAGGCTTGAGCCCGATTGGCCCCCTACGTTCCAACATTGCACTCTTTTATTATGATTTAGAAGTTGTTCTACAAGGATTATGTACCATGTTAGAATGTATCACTTAAAACACATTATTTAAGAAAATGTCACATAGCATATGAAAATGACACAAATGACGATCAACATAGTCTTTGTGGAATGTCACAAATGAATACAATTGAGACCAACCAAAAATAGACATATACAAAAAGTTTCATGACAGATTTGTATAAAACAAAATATACATATTAACATCTCATGATTTGCACATGAAGTCAAATATAGTTGGCTTGTACAAAAAAATGTCACATGCGCATGTGACATTTTTACAAATATTTAAATATTTTTATTTTTAACTTCAATGTCAATTTCTATGTAACAAAAGCCTAATGAACATAAATTGTCAAAATTCTAAACATGTGGACTTTATTGTACAATCAATTATAGTAAAATTTTGAAGCTTTACATAGATAGTGCAACTTTATGGGAGGAGGGTCGGGCTTGAGCCTAATCCCTCACACCTTGATATTTGGTATTTTGAATTTGTTATAAAAATTTAAATTTGGAAATAAAGTGTTAAAAAATGAAAATTTGAAATGGAAGGGGAAGGTTCGGGCTTAAACTAACCCCTTAACTTTCATATTTAAACTTTGAGTTGTAGAATTTGTTATGAAATTACAGAAATGGTGTCAAAGAGTTTGATAGTGCAATTTTAACCTTTAAACTTTGATTTGAAGTATTTGTTATGAACTTGTAATCTTCCGCATTTCGTATTAGGATGTCATAAGTGCATTATGAACTTATGATATAATATCAAAATTAGATAAACATTAGATTTACAAATTTGAATTGTGCCTAAGCGCACATATAATTTCTATTAGAATACATTTAGCAGCTTATATGGTGACGTTTACTGATTATTCGTGCATGTAGATTGATGTAAAACAAAAGTGCACATGTCTATGTGCACTTTTCATGAATATGGTATTAATTTATTATGTTCCCCAATAATTTTCTTCCAATTTTTTCTTTTTTCTTTGGAGTACTCTATTCCTTTCCTTCCATGTCTATATTCTCATTGTCACATATGTTTCTCTTTTCTGAAGTTGTAATTTTTTTTTATAAAAATTTCTAAGTTCTTGTAAATATTTATCTTTTTTCAAGTTGGAATTTCACTTTTCCTCCATATGTACGATTTTTTTCAATATATTTGTTGCAAATTGTTGATTTCCAAAAGTACTCAAAACCTACATTACTTTCAATGCACTAAATGTCCACAAGTAAATAAAAATGATAATGCAATCGTTAATAGAAATGTCACAATATAAGCTTCACCATATATTTGTGCAAGCACAATGCAATCTTTATTACAAATGTGCTTAAACTTTGATTTTTAGCCAAGATATCCATGATTCTCCTCAGTCACAACTTTCAAATGGCCATAACTCATTCAACTTTGGCCGAATTAGGCATATGAGGTGTTTTTGGCATCTACATTTTCTATAGATGCCCAAAAACACCTCATATGCCGAATTCGGATAAAAAATGAATGAGTTATGGCCATTTGAAAGTAGCTGAGAAGATTCTCTGGCAGCCTTCGACTTCTGGACCCTTTTCAGCCCTTGAGTGCTGGACCTTTCTTCGTACTTCTACAGTTGATACACTAATAGTGTACAAGTGAAAAAAAAATGCTGAAATCTTTACTAGAATTGACAAATAGTGTATAAGTTGAAGAAGAAGAAGAAGAAGAACGCCGGTCTCCGAAGGGGGCTGGCGTGAGTGAAGTGTCCGTTCATTCCACCACTAAGTCCATGCCCACCGGGCATGGATTAGTAGTGTGGAACTACTTCCCCCTTTCGAGGGTAGACACTATGTACCCAGTAACAAGTAGCCAAGAGCAAGGACCATAGGTCCCAAAAAGTCTCCAAAAAAGAGAGGGCGTGTACCGTGAAATGCATATACCGTCTATGAAAGGGGGTTTGAAGCGTCGGGAAGGGGTTGGTTGTTTTCAAGTTTTCGTTTATGCAGGAGTATCGACATAGCATGTTGTATTGCAATAATGTTAATGTTTGAGAAGGTGGTTTTGATTGAAGTGGTGGGGATTTTAAATGTTTCTTCGAGGGTTGTCATTGAGGGAATGAAGGTGGTGGCTCTAGCACCCGTGGTGATGACAATGAGGGGGTCTACTTTCCATCCTAGTGCTTGAATATCGTCAAGTAGTGGTTGGTATTTATTTGTTTTGTTTGCAATAGTGTCCGGAGAGAATCTATCATTGCAATATGTGAATTCAATAAATTGGATGCTGAGACTAGGGTCAATGTGGTTTGGTGGGGGGTCTTTGTATAATAGTCCTCTAACACATAGTAGGTCCGGTTTGAATCTTGCATTACAGTGGCATCTTTGAGTATGACAGATGCATGGTAATAGCCAAGGAGGGACCGTATTTTCTTGTGGGTTGTTGTTAAAGGTTCCGGCATTCATGAGAATGAAACACCGGGATTTGGTTGATGATATAAGTAGTTTACGAATAGCCCATACGGCTTTGTTATGTCTTTTAACAATTAGCGAGTATGTATGGGGGTTTTGGCACTTGAGTAAGACATGTAGCCATGTGTCTGGGTCCGTGGTGTTGCAAATTGGACATGTAATTGTGGGGAATCTTTCTATTTCAAAGAAGAGTTGTTTGCGGGCATTGCCCATGTATTGTCCGGTGCAGAATTTGATTAGGCATGTGATTTGTGGATCCGTTATGATGGGATTTTTCCAGAAATTGTTGGATAGTACGTTGTGAATGTTTGGGTTGCCAGTCCATTTATCAATATTGGGGAAGTTTTCTGTAGGTTTTTCTAGATTATTTACTAGCTCATGTTTTTTGAGGTATTTGTCCAAGAATCGTATGGGGCCTTTATCGGGAGTTTCTCCCATAGAGGGCCATTTATATCTATGAAAGTAGTATGGGGTGGCATGGGCGTGTTCGTATGGGTGTTCGGCATTCTTGTGGGTTTTTTCTCTTCTTTCCTTTGCTAGTTTGTCGGCATATTCATTGCCGTCGAGATTGGCATGAGCACGGACTTTATGGAGTGTATTAATCTGTGAACGGTTTTGGAGCATTTCAACCATAGATGTAAGGATAGTTTTATCTGGGTGACTATTGTGTAAAGTAGGGTGTTTAATGTGTGTATTAAGGAGATATAATACGTTTATGCAATCTGTAAAAATGTGAGCCGGTTCGTTTGGGTATTGAGTGGTGACTATTTAAAGGGTTTTGTGTACAGCCATCATTTTGGCTCTTAGAATATTTTGGAGTCCATGTAGTCTTTTGCCTAATTTAATTTTTTTGGTTGAATTGTATATCCCATATCCGGCTTTCTCTCAGTGCCAATGTCGCGGGCTTACTTCGGTTGGTTCTTTAAAGGAACCGTCAGTGTAGTAGCTAAAGTTGGGGTCAAATTTAAGGTCTGTATTAATTTGGTAGTAGGAGAGGGGGGGGCTCAATTCAGTAATTTGTGATGTGGAGATGTTTGTGTGGGGGATTTTAGACCATTTTTTGTTGCGGTTTTAGACCATTTTTTGTTGCAGTTTACACGGGTTGGAATGGGTGTGGGAGAGGCAGTTGCGGTGTATACCATGTTGATGTTTAGATTTTTGCTATCAAAGTGAGATGAGTGAGGTTTTCTAGAGTACCTATTTCTCGAGTTTGTTGATGTATACATAGAATACGTAGGGTTGCTGGTTCAAGGCGGGGTGATTGTATTTGCGGTGGTATAGTGGGTTCTTTGTATGTCATAGAGTCTGCTTCAAATAGTACTATGATGTGGGAGTCCAGGAATGGGCCTAAGTGTGGGTTAGGGTTGTGGTACCAATGAATGTCGGGAGTGATAATAATGGTGATGTTGTGGTTGGGATCATTATTTGCCGCTAGGCGTGCCCAATGTGTTGCTTGTTGTGTTTCTTCTTTGTTGTGAGGGTGTGCAAGGCCTATTCCGCTCCACTTATAATCAAAAGCTTTTCCAAGAGAACCAAAAATCTTGTCGCGTTCGAATGGAGAGTAAAACTTTGAGATTTTTGTGGAGCATGTAACGGGGGATGAGAAGTATGAATGTGTGATGTTCAGAGATGTAATGAGGTAGTCTAAGATAGGGTCGGGTAATGTGTAGTGTGCATTTTAAAGGGGGTCATTTTTGGATATTCGGTAGTTATATCTTTGGTATAGCCAAACTATTTCGGTTTCAAATGTTTGGGGTATTGGTTCAATGTTAATGGGGGTTTGTAGTGCGTTGTGATATTGGTTCCACAGCCATTGTAGTCTAGCTAGTGGTATGGTTATTAGATGTCTACCATTACTTTCGTATATATGGGCATGTGTATAAGTTGACATTTAGTGTATGGTTTTGTCACTACACTAAATGCCTTCACAACAATTGGTGTATACTACACTAAACATAAATTTTAGTCTAGTTAGTGTGTATCAAGTTGAACTTTGAGTGGTACATTGTGACTTGACTCTTCAATCAAACGTAAATTTATCAAGTTCTTTCACCTAGAGAAATTTCTACAAAACTTGTAGATACATGTTAAAAGAATCAAGGTGCCCAAGCTAAAAATACATGTCACATTTTAATTGCATTTAGGAATACGTTTGTGTTTAAGTAGGAATTTTTTTATGTGCATCCAAACTATTCCATTTTGTAAAGCAAATTCCCAACAATATACAAATAAGTTCTATTTCAACAAGAGCAAAGTTTTGCACACCATGCATATACAAGTTAGATGAAGAAAGTTCTATAAGAATTAACTTAAATAAGGTATGCAAGGATTTTCTTCAAAAAATAATAAGAGAATCATGAAAAGTCATACATCATATCAAGAAATGAATATGAACTACCCACTCAAAGTTCTAAGCGTAATATTTTATTCTATGAAGATCATTATTACAAGTATGTTGCACCATGGCTTAAACTAACCAGAATAGTGACCTCTACCATATATTCATGAATACGTTTTTGATGTAATTATGAGCATTGTAATCCACCTGCAAGCAATTAGCGATAAAAATTGGCGGCTGTGAAATTGTCTAGTTGACATTTACAATTTGTATACTTCCAAAGAAGTGATTTCTACATATGTTGTAACAATGACAATTGACTTCACTTATTGTAATCCTTATCTTTGAAGAATTGCAATTTGCACCTTACATTTTGAATTGTTAAGAAGTAAGTTGAACAAGTTAGTTGCATAAGTTGTCACCAACCTTTTAGAGGATGATTGCATCATACAAGATGTTTGGAAGATTCTTCTTCTATTGGAACACATTTTAGGCAAAAGTTGAACAAATGGAATCATGGAACTTATGTCATTTTCAACTTCTCCATACACGTAGACATGTCTTCCAATCAATGTAATAAAGAAAGTCAAGTGTTGAACTAAAATGATTTTACCACAAACTAAATTTGCTAAATTAGGCAACAACCAAAAGTAAATAAAAACAATGAACCAAAAATTGGAATTCATCACAAACAACTTTCATACTTCTATGATTCCATCCTTCATGGCTTCCAATATCATTGATGAAAGAGAACCTTGTGATACAATCTAATAAAACAACTCAAACCATTGCTTGAAGCACAAACCAATCACTATCTTCCTTCTTAGACACCAATTGGAAAATATAGAGGTTCTATACACAGTCTCCACATGGAAACCCATTCATTTACATGATGGATTCTTCACATGGTTGACTTTCTCTTTCATCATGTACTTGGCAGACTTCACAGCTTCATTCTACCATGTCCCAACTAAACTATCATTCCTACAATATTTCATCATGTATTGACTACCTATCCTAAAACTACATAGTAAAATTCAATTAGCCAAGTCACTAGGCAACAATGCCAAGGTTTTGCTATGTATACCTTCCACAAAGTGCTTGTCACAAATCCATGCCACACATCCAGCTCCACCATCTTCCTCCAGGTACCTTACCTTCTGAAGCTTAAACTTGGTTTTGATATCAAGGCTAGTTTGGCACTTCTCTTTCAATACATCTATCAACCATTGCTCAGCAACCTTCTCTTCCATGCGTAAAACGTGTGGCTTCACTTCATCCATTAGAATTTGTGTTGTACTCACATTCACCTCATCAAGTCCAATCCCCGGTGTATCCAAAACAAGTAGGAGTCCCTTTCCAAGGTCTGGGACCATTGAACCCATGCCTGCTCCAACATGTGCCCCTACCTTCAACAAGAGTGTCAAAATCTTTAGTCCTCGCCTTAAAATAGTTTGAAATGCTCGAGTGGACTCCGTACCAATTGATAATTCACATCCTTCCTGATCTTCAACAATGTGGAATCCATCTTTGTGTTCACACAACAAGTGGAGAACATACTCTTGCATCCCAGGGATCACTTTGACTATAAAACGACCATTTTCACGGTTTTTGAAGTGAGGAAGGCAAGGATATTTGTGTTGTTGAAACTCCATCGTGAATGTCATCAACTCTTCCAATCTCCTACATACTCTTGGCAACAACTTCTCTTGAAGCAACTTGATCTCTTGCATTGTGTCTTCAAGCCTGTTGAATCTACACTCCAATGTCTCATCAATTCTATCAAATCTTTGAATCATTGTCACTCCAAGCCTTTCCAACTTGAACGACAAGTCTTCGTTGGTCACATGTGATGGTTTTGAAACCTCTGTGATGCCCATTGTCCTTGCATTCCCAATGGCATCCATTGATCCCTTATCCAAGGAAATTTGACATTCAATGGTCTTCAAATCACACATAAGTTCATTCAACACGTCATTAGACATTTGCTCGCCCAACAATGTCTTTGCGTCATCACAACCCATCTGTAGTACCGGCTTCTCACTAGGCCAATCAAACTTCAAGGCAAGGTCACCATGGAGCAACACCATTTGCCTCAAGAACTCTACCATAACAACTTGCTTGGACCTGTATTTGTACGCCACAAGATCTTCTACACATGATGGCCGCATGATGAGCTCCACAAGTTTCACTCCTGGACATCCCAATGTACGATTTGCACAGAATGTAATAATGATATTCATGAGACGCCTTTGAAGAGAATCAAGCTCATTCATGGACTTTTTGTTACCATTTGACCGCATCATTATATCAATATCAAAAGTTGGAGATCTATTATACTCTATAATGACCTCAATCCCATTGTGAACAAACTTAATCATGTTCTTCATAATTTCACATGCCCATCCAAAATCCTTTCGTAGAAAAACCTGCAAAGGCAAATTGGAATTTGAGCACTGAACTGATGCATAATAAAGTTCAAGGAATAGAAATGAAATAAAGACTAAAAATAAAGAATGAAGACTAAATTGTGATACACGCGGCAAAAAACTTCTCCAATAACGCTATCTTTTTACTAAGGACAAGTATGTCAAATTTTTATTACAATTATATTATATCAAACATATATTGATGGCTTGCTACATCAACATCTATGATGAAATATAAGACTTCAGACACATATTACACAATTACTCAAACAACTTAGTTTGCAAGAAGTCATCAAGCACTACAATTTATAATCAACAATGACGGAATTCAGTTCTTATGATTTTATTCTATGGAACCTACACAAATATTTGAGATCAACCCTGGAATCAAATATTTTATGACATGACAAGATTCAAATAAGCAAGTAATGTATGCATGTGGGAGAACATGACAACTTACTTGCAATCGAGGAAAGAAACCAGGACTAAGGATTGTCTTCTCTTTATCATCGATTGTCAACCTCCTTCCACTGTACATGTAGATGGATCTAAGCTTCTCCTTCATTGGCCAATCCAACTTCCCATGTCCATCAGATAGTATCGATGGAATCATAAGAGTTCCATCGTCTTGCTCATAGCAAAGTTCCATCTTTTGCATGACTTGCAATACATCCTCCAAGGCCACCTTGTGTTCAACAGCTACAAGGGTGCTTGCCAGTACCATTTCAAGATCGCCCTTTGTAATACCATGTTGCACATTTGGTCTATACCTTGACATCTTATCCCCATTCATGAGCTCACCAATGATGTCATGACAAAACAAGTGGGGATTCATAATGACCATCTTCAGGTCTTCATGGAATATCACATGGCCTCTATCATGTAGGGACAAAGCAGCAAATTCTTTCCTCCTCTTCACCAAATTTGGACCAGATGCATCCATCATTTGTAACTCTGGCACTTCGTCACAAATCTTCGAAAAGAATTCCCAGTCCACAACCAACTCATGTGGGTTGTCTTCGATCCTCTTGGCTATGACCCCTTGTAGTTTGTCGCAAGCTGCAATAGTTTTGGGCACCCTTGCCAGTAGACCTCGCAAGTGGTTTTCCATGGCAATGAACACGCCATCAACCGAGTCTTTGTACGTCTTTGCATTGATCATAAAATCACGATCATCAAACTCAACGAACCCATCAAATTTCTTTTTCAACTCCTTAATCCTTGGAAGCAAACGACTTGGATGCCATGAGCACTTCTTGTCAATGTGAGTGAACACTATCGTCACATGAGGTTGATATAGATTTGAAATTCTTGTGTTGGAAACGATGAACTTCAACCAATATTGGAGCTCCGAGATGATTTCTTCCATGTTCTTCAAGTGATGTGGTTCATCATCATGGTATGCAAGGTTGCACACAAGCACAAATGAACAACAACTTCCACTCATTGGAAGATTTGGAACCACCAAATCATGGAAAGCATGGTATTCTTCTTGTCCAGCCATGTCCCATATAGTCATGGCGACATCATCGCATGCAAAGTAATGTACCTCAATTCCGCGAGTTCTTTTCTCAACAATATCTTTGCCACTTGGAAGTGTCTCATCTCCTTTTTTTTCTCTTAAACAATGCTTTCATTTTTGTGGTCATTGATCGTTTTTGAGTTGCAGTCAAATAATTTTCCATGATCGTCTTGCGAAGAGTAGTTTTACCTGTAAGATGGTATGTTAGACGCATTGAAAATATCCAATTCAATTCACTCTTGCACCTAAGAGGATTAGATTAGTGTATTGTGACATCAAAACATGTACACAATGAGTGATTATTCAAGTAAGCAATTGATACACTTTATAGTTTGTTTTCGAAAATTACATTAGGCCAGGTACAACCATAGGAAGTAGGTAGAATGAAGAAATTGAAGAGCAATATACATATATAAACATAATTGTCTACATGATTTTTGAAGGAGACATGTTCAAAATAAGTTGAACATTCTCATGGTTTAGTATTGCTCTCGTACATGGTTAAATTAACAAAGTGTAACTATGATCAAACATAGAGTTGAATTATCACTCTTTACTAAATTTCAATAGTTTATCAAATCAAGTCAATTCCAAGCTCAAAAACTACTTCACCAAGTATAAAATTTATTCAATCTTAGAACCAATGCATTAGATCTATTCGTTAAGCCCTAGTTCGTTTGTTCCTATATAAAATCCACGCGTTTAATAAAGCGGAAAATTGAGCTGGGAGGTTGTTAAAAATTTAACGCGCTTTCTGCACGCGTTAAAAATTTAACGACCTCCGAGGATTTTCTTAATAAAACATATCTTTTCAATTAAAAGAAACATCACATACATATATATTCAAAACATACAATTACAGAACATACACAAATTACATTCACAACTCAAATTCAAAACATACAATTACAGAACATACACAAATTACATTCAAAACTCAAATTCAAAACGTTGGACGTGGAAAGATTTGTAAAGATTCCATTGTAATCGGAAAGAAAACCAGGGCTTAACGTCGTGTTACGCCTTCGCACTCGGGCTTCACGCGAAATTAAGTGCCCTAGGGCGTGCGGCCCTCGTGCACTTAATTTCGCGTGAAGCCCGAGTGCGAGGACGTAACCCTATACACAATACATAGGATATAAAATTAGATGAAAGCAATCCATTCTCTACTATTTAAGCTATTTCATTCAAAATTCTAACATGCATATAACTCAAATTTCATAGCCAATATTAGATACAACATTCTTTCAAAGTCTATCAATCATAGTACAAACTTGGAGAACAATACAGATAGACTTCAAAACCAAACAAAGGTGAAGAAAACAAGCTTGCCTGCATATGGCTCGCCACACAAGAAAACCCTTCCAGACGTAGGTGTTGATGTTGCCATGCCTTGCACCACTTCCCATAATCGATCCTTTGCCTTCTTCTCTAGAACTGCCTTCACAACTTCACCACTTCCATCCTTCCCCAACGGAGTTCGATCTATGATGATTTCCTTCAAGTAGTGATTTTCATCAAGAAGATCCATGATTGCCCCCAACACTTTCCGACCTTTCACCCCTTCACAATGAGATAGGTCCAATATCTCCAAATACTGATTGCCTGTTAGAGCTTCCAAGAGTTGGATCACATGGACACTATTATAGAGGAGCGCTCCCGAACACCTAAATTTAATCAAGGATGTGTTGCTCCGAAGCATGTCACACAAGGAATCATGATCAAATTCCACAACCAATTGTGCATCATCAACATGTAGAATGAGATGTTTCAGACTAATATTTGCCTGTTGTCCTTGTGCATCCGGTACCAAAGATGAAAATAATCCCTTCCATCCATGACTTGGGTAATCAAACATCATCCTAATTTTCAAACATGAGAGGTGCTTGTTGAAAAGAAGAGCTTCGCCAGTACTTGAATAAAAACGTGTGACATCATCCCCATAACTCCCAATGTCCAAAGAGAGGAGGGAGGTATTTCTAAGAACCATATTGCCAATGTGCACAACAAAGTGGGGCTTTCCTCTTGATGAAATGCGGAAACGTAAGTGCTCAAGAGTAAAATTACTATCATCGCCTCCTGAAAGTGGATCAAGGAACACTTTCCATCCTTCTTCATCCATCTTGCACCAACCTACATCAAGGCGCTTGAGAGTCCGATTGTGGCGCAACACATTGCTCACCAACACCGCGCCATCATTGTCCATTTCAAAAAATTCAGCATCCTCCAGATACGTATTCTCCAACAACACTCTCGACACCCATTCAATAACCCCACAATCGTGCACCAAAATTGATAATTTCTTCACACTTCGGTTGGAGAGCAAGGCTTCTGACACTCCCTCCCATGTCATTGGCCAAAGGGTGTTAACACCAAACTCTCTCACGACGGTGGAAGATGCGATGGCTCCCAACATCTCCTTCACCTGTGCATCCTCCTCGCATGTCAATGGCCCATATCCATATACGCGAACATCAAAGTAAATGTACACCTTACTTGATGAAATGTTTGAGAGCACTTTCGCCAGATAATCTGAAACTTTGCTTCGATGTTTTCCTGAAGATGCATAAACTTCCGCATCTGATCGCAACCCACAATCGTTGTCCGACGACACCTGCTCCCCAACACGAGGATCTGCGACGCCAAGAGAGGGGCCCTTCCAAAACAGGCCAACAAAGAACGCCTTCCAAGTCGAAAAACTGAATAACCACAACAAGAACGCAAGCCACCGGACCATCATTCTCAGCTCCTTGCTCAACGTCCAAAGCGCGCTCAATGTCGTTAGTGTGTGAATAACATGGCGACCGAACACAAACTCGATACATGAGAATCAATGAAAACCTGCAACTCGGAAAGGACTGCAGATTGGCTCAAGGACCTTGTAGTCCTCAACTTCCTCCGGGGCTGCTGCTGACATACTTGGTCGTCTACTAAGGAATGCTTCCAGACGCGGTCATCGCTTCCGTGGACGTGCTCATTGCCAAATGGCGCAAAAGAATGATGTTGTCGATGATCTGCAATCACTGTAACAACCCCAACCTCAAACTTCAGAACAGAATCAAGCATGGTTTGCTTGCAACTCAAGATGTTCCTGAACTTCGACTCTGATCCTCCTGTTTCATCACTGGAACACACATGCCCTTTTTCCTCGCACATCAACTGTACAGTAAGATAAGCCATTGAGCGACAACCATTTTTTATTACTCATTACACTGCATCCTTTCCAGAACTTTTAGGTGTGGTACATTGTTTGCATGCATCTAACCTACATTTCGCATGTCTCGCTGAACAATCTTACCCAGATTCATGGACAACTGTGAATAGGATAAGCAAAAATTTTAGACAGTCAACTCAATTTGCAGAACACAAGAAAACTAGATGATCACTAGGTAAATACATGTGGCACGGATCAGAGTTTAAGTTGCTGAGGTACTCACCGGCGTCTTGAAAGTGCTGCCTCAAAGTCAGCCATGGTTACATGAAAACCAAGATGACGAGGAAAGCCAGCTATCATATGATTGTAAATGTTACCAACAACTGTTCATCCGATTGCTGGCACTCCGGGACGCCATCAGGATGAACAAAATTAAGAAGAATATGTGGTCAAACAGTTGCTTGATTCATAGATGCAGCAAGCTCCTACAGAATCTCTTTCTGTTCCAACCCTGTACATGACAGCACAGAAAATGCTAATCAAAATCCATGAGAAGTAAGAGGAGAAAACTTGGAAGTCTACGGGACCACAGGTGTGCCATCCAGGGAAGTTGATTTTCGTTCGGCGATCAGAAACTCGGCTATCCTGTATATGATCATATACCCCAATCATTCCTTACCAAACCATGAAAAAAAAAAGCTACCAACGCAAATTTCGAGGATGGCATAGTTACTTGCAAAGTCATCCAACGTTACATTACGTTAACATTGGTTCTGAGATCAATTGAAGAGCTTGGAGGTCTCTAACCACAACACAAAGTAGTCCTAGCCATCTGTGAGAGTGTCTTCATCAGATCAACCGTGAATATAACGACGCCAAGAACGGAAATCATACCATCCAGTTACAGGTACGAATTTTCTCAGACCGAGCTACTGTTCCGACCTCTGAAGCACAAAAAGGACCAAGATGAAATCAACTTACATTCTTCTGAGTTATCTCTTCCCTTTTTGGAACTCATCATACCTCGAAAGACGACCGCTTTTGATGCCGTCTTGCTGTTCTAGATAAGTTAAATGTCGTACAGTTTAGCCCGGAAGGAGCTGGAAGGCTTGGACTTTGTTTTTCAATAAAGAAGTGAAGTACATCTGAAGCGTGATGAATGTAGGATTACTGTTGGACTGTGTTGCCACCCTCGCATGTTGAAAAGCATGAGATAACTTAGTGCAAGCACTAACCCACCTTCTGCACCACACGATCTCCCTGGGGAGAGCTCTACGTCCTTGGGATCGATCACGACTTCGACTTCGTCAACCTGCGATTCAGGATTAAAACAATGAGAACAAGCATCCCAAGTAGAATGACAACGAACTGAATCACATGCAAAACAAAAAGCATCGTCAGTATATGTCGTCAGGAGACTCTTTGGACTTCTACTCAGATCAGTAACGAGGACCGAGGTTCAATGCTTTCCTCGCTCGCAATCAATCCAGAAGTAAGGATTGATGCCACTCACATGTTCACCCCGGTCTGCTTAACGAAAATGCTCATTCTCTAGTCCTTGCAGATGTCGTCAGCTCTACACAGGAACGAACTTTGATCTTTCTTACAGAAAATAAAGCAGACACTAAGATCGATAGATATTATGATACTACTGCAGTCTATTTTCTGACGAATCTCACCTGCTCATATTATGGGCGACCTCCAAATTTTCTAGCACAACGGTACTGATTACGACAAAGCAACCGCCACCTTCTGAAGTCTAGATCTGTGTAACAGTGACTATATACCACTACTTCGTCAAAGCCTCCAGACATGGAAACGGAACAAACAGATGTAACTTGAGAAGCGCGAAAACATGCCGCTAAAGAGAACACTTACCAGAGGAAGCAAGAATCTCTTGAGCTGGAGAACCAAACAATCTCGTCCAACTAGTGTAAGCCGCTTGAGCGCTGAGGCAAATAGATCCAGAAGGTTGTGAGTATCGGAAGTTGGAAATTCCAGCTAATGAGTAACTCATGTGAGGATATCATGTTCGTGAGTGCAACTGAAATACTCTCGACGACGAGGCAGTATCATGTGAACGGCTACAATGTTGAGGTACCTGAAACCGAGATCGTACCTTAGACCGCTAACATGCACTCGCTCCCTCAGTTCAGGGAAGAAACGTAGCTCTACAGTACTACTCCTATCTCTTCAACTCTGAACTTATCGCATGTACCGCGGAGCTACAATTCTTCTTTAACCCTTAAACGTCACAAGGCCCCACTGGTTGCCACAGTTTTCTACATGTACGTATGGTGTTGTATTCGAACATGATGAGGTTCACATATTGAAATGACCTCCAAATGAAGGATGTTACTCTACAAAAAATCTTCAATCCAAACGTGTAAGTCTTGCTAAACTTTACTACATTTTTAGTGCTCTACATTTTTTCACCCTGTATACAGTTTCCGACTGACGTTTAAGGGTGAAAATAGAGGGCGACAGTCCTTACCAGCGGTTCAAGGTACAGTCTTTGTCTAGGTACCTCTGCCATATTTGGAGGCAAGGAAAGTGAGGGGCAGACTTGAAGTAGGTGGTTTGTGTACCCAATTGTGCAGACACTGTTCTCTGACTCCCTCTTTTCGCAGAAGACATCAAGCGACTTACAGTGCAAGCATTTGAAGAACGAATGAAACAGAAGACGAATCCCCATGTACTGCCCAACCCGAATTATTACTGTAGCTTCCCTACTTGCAAAATGTAGGGAAGGGCCACTTCCATGCATCACACCCGTCAACTATTTTAATCAACCCAAGGCTTTTACCCCAATTACTTTTATTAAGAGAATCTGACAGGTCCTTCCTTCAAGTTCTTCATGCGTCATTGTTGTGATTAGTATGTTGGGAGGAAGGGGAGGTTGACGGGTTTGTAAAGATGCTCCACCATGCCAGAGATAATTAGCTACACCCGATGGTTCTTTTTCGGGTAGGGTGAAAAGCTGGCTACATGGAAGCGACCCGACCCCGTCAGAGATGACGGGTCGGGCATTACATGGAACCAGGCTCTTACAGTGCAAGCATTTGAAGAGCGAATGAAAACAGAAGACGAGTACTTATCTGATGACTTCGACCACATCGACTATTCCTGGATCTATAGTTGCGATCTGATAGGAGGCTGGCCACTAACTTGGGACTACTTCCTGACATAAAAGCCAAGCAGCCTCGGTCAATCCCAAGGGTTCTAAGGATAACCGAGGGATGACCGCTTACCTCGGTGGCCGTGCAGTTCTGAAGCACCTCATCCCGTCTGCAATATTCAATGAGTCCGCCTCCGAACTAGTCTACGCAGACCAGGCCAGGAACGTCGCCGCGCCGCGCACAAGGCCGCTGGAATCAGAAAGGGCACAGAGAGCCCCTAGTCAGAGACGGGGAGGCGATCTCTGCCTCTGCCGACCACAGTGCGACTACTATAAGATACGCAGTGAAGAATAAGATACAGAAACAACAACCTGAAGCTTACTGCGCGCTTTGAGATTTTACCGTGTGCATTCGTCGCTAGAGGTTTCCTGGTTCCTTCCGCTGCCTTCAGGCCTCTGCACTCGGTGTACACGAAGCGCGGTGTTTGATCTCCATTGCCAAAGCTCACCCACAGCTTCCCTCTCTCGCGGCCTCCGTCTATCCCCCAGCCCGCTTGCCTCTCGCGTTAGTCGCGGCAGCGAGCGAGTGTTCGTTTCCAGCCAGACGCGATGAGTGAGATCATCCACATCTAGGGCGGCTAGTGCGGAAGCCAGACGACTGGTTCCAAGTTCTGTGAGGAGCACGGCATCGACCCCGGCGCGGGATGCTGGGGCGTGGCCTTGACCGGGTTCAGGCGAAGTCCTGTCTTCCAGCCGTGGATCTGAGGCTCGGGTGTCGGCTTCTTGATCTGGCGATTCCGGCCGATGGTTCTCCCTGGGATGGGCTGACGATCCGGTGGATCTGGCGATTGGGCTGGGTTTCGAGCTTATCCAGCCTGTCTCTGTGCATGATGGTTCCATCGGGAAGCACAATATTCCGCTGCTACGCTTGCCACAAGAGGGAGCCCGCGGGCCGCGAAGCAGTGCGAGCAGCTGCTTTCTGAAGAATTGACCTTGGGTACTGCTTAAACTAGTACCTTGGTTTAGCTAAGGTAGAACAACCTGTAACTGCATGGCCACCCAAAGAGGTTTCGTAGACTATGCATGACATGGTGAAGTCCAACGCAAATCAATCAACATATATTTTGAATAGGTCACTCCACCTTGCTAGAGTTGAGCGAGACGATTTGAATTCACAAACCATTTATCAATTTTTGCATAGTGGCAGAGTCAAACTTCAAACCCTCCATTGAAAACAAAGACCAAGTCAGAGGGCACCAGACAAAGGCAACATCCAGCACAACTTCTAAGGTGATGAATGAATATGCCAAATGTGAAGTTTGTGAACCACAAGGACAACTTGTGCAGGAAAAAGAGCTGGAGTTATTATGATAAGCTTAGGTGGCTCACAAAAGTTAAAATGTTGGTTGATTTGGTCTATCACCCACATTTCACACTGGATCTTTCTCACATTGACACGGGACCACAATAAGTTGGCCCCAAGTCCTTGCAGATTGGGTCTTCTAAATATGGAATACCATGTGTGCATTTTTATGCTCTTGCACTGAAATGTTCAAGAGGAAAAATGACAAGAACTGGCTAGTGTGAATAAAGTGTGTATTCGATCCAATCCTGAGCCTATGTTCATGGAAAGTAAGGTACACAAACAATGGTACACTCATCCCTTGTGTAAGTTGTAATCTGTTTAGTTTAAAACTTATGCTAACTTATTACATTTGCCAACTTAAACCTCTCCTGACGTGGATGGAGGTGTTGGTCAGGTTGAAGATACCAAGCCCTTTGTTAAGTTTTAAATAAGTTCAAAGATTGATGAAGAGAGGAGAGGGAGAGGCTAGAGCCAATGTGCAATAGAGCAAAGGGAGATCCAGCGCACAAGTGAGAAGGGAGACAACCGGATCTCTTTATTTCATGTAGACGGATGTCACGGAGGGTGGGCTAGGGGTAGGCCTCTTTTTCTACCTTTTTGTATCTTCAGGGGTCTAGAATCTTTTTTGGATTTTTTTGGTCCAAATTCGGAGCATGTGGCCCCAAATTACCCTTCGGAGGCCCACCCTAGTCTAAATAGGCCCCCCCCTCCAACAGAAAAATAGGGGCCGGTTTTTGTCCACACCCTCCTTCCCGTACCATCCATCTATATGGTTTAAAGAGATCCAGGAGAGCCGGCTTGCAAGGGAGGAGGAACATGGTAGACCGTTTAGCCATGCATGGCAAAAATAGGTGGGTCATACCACCATTTCAAGCCACCCATGTGGTGGTGTGAGATCATAAGAATGGCACTTCTAAACCTAGAACATATCTATATTGTATTATGCTATTGTTGATTATTTGAGTAAAACAGGACCTTCTAATATATTGCTTTTGAAGGTAGGATAGAATAGTGTGAGTCATGGTATAAAGAATGACCAGTCAATCATGTGGTTTTATGGGGGTGCACATGGAACTTACCTACTCTCACTAATAGAGATCCCACATCACTGCCACTCTAAAATTCATGACTAATTCATAATTCATCTAAATTCAAATTCCATTCTCCTCAAAACCTTATGCTCTTTCAATGAAAAATATTTCTCAAAAACCTCATAGTTTCTAATCTGCCCCACTCTATAATGTGGCAGTCATAGGCTGGTATACCTTAAGTTTGATCCTCTACTAAAATCTTTCAAAACTCATCCACCAACTTCATACTTAGCTATAACTTGTATGAGAGATGAGTGTATCACGTGTGGTTTGACATTTATTGTAGTTTATTTCACTATATAGATAAATCTAAATATAAACAAGTTAAAATATAGCGTATGAGGAAAATGTCAGTAAATGTCAAATGGAGCTAGGGATTGGGGAAATCTTACACTAAATGTGCACGTTAAATGCGTATTTCAACTAAAGTTGACATATATTGTTGGATTTAAATTTAGTGTTATTCACATTGAGACGTTTCTTGACATTTAGTGTTTATGTTGGTTTATAGAGTTGCCAATTGTATATACTATAGTTAGCTTATCCTTACGGAACTGCTTTCTTCTCTTGAAGAAAGACACTATTTAACAAATAATAAATAACTAAAAGTAGGTGTTAAAGGTATTTAACAACATAGTAAGTTGTTACGTACACCAAGTCATGAGCTTCATGCTAGTTGTTATTAGAAGTGTTTATCCAAATATTTTGGAATATTGAATGGCTAGGCACTTGTTCAAGAGGATTCTAATATCAAGAGTTTAATACCAATAGTTAAAGATAATTTCACTTATCCTAATAGTCTTACTAGAAGAGGTAAGAAATAATGAAAGAAAGGAAAACTTCAATACAAGAAAATAGAATATGAAAAAATCTCAGGATCTTTTTTTGTGCATCAATGAAATGCATGAATACTAGAGGATAATTGATATTCTTGGGCCTCATCTAATCATAGCTAAAACTCCCCTTAAAGCTCAAACTTTAATTAGATTTGGCCAACAATTCCCCTATACTTATTCCAAACTAAATCAACCTTTCTATGTGGTCCCATTTTTCATTTTAAAAATACAATGTAAGGGATAGCAAAGACAATCACCCAACCTACTTTCAAGATAATTCCTATTTTCATAGTAAAACTTGTATTATAGACATGAAAACATTTTCATGCATAGAAAAATAAGTTGTAAGGAGCATGTAATTTTGAAAATTAGCTATTAGTTGGAATTATGCTTCTAGAATACATTTCATGTAGAAAGATGATTTACACAAGTAAACAATATATAGATATTCCAAAAGCGATGAATATGTGAGCTTGTTGATGCACCATCATTACTTTATAAAATCACTTATTATAACTAAGATTGATCAATCAACCAAAAATTCTAAAAACATTTCATTCCTTAGTCTACATGTTGCCATGGGGTAGCTATTGGTTATAATACTTTACTTTACAACAAATACTTCTGTCTCACAAATTATTGACATTTGATGTGGCTTGACTTCATGTGCTCAACTACCCTAAACACTGAATATAATGTGGATGCATTGGAAAATTTGTGGGTGAAAAATGATGTGGATCACATCAATTTTGGTTTTGGAAAAAAATAAATGTGGACACATTCCAACATGTGTCATGCAGCTCACTACCACCTCACTGCCACCCACTACCAGATATCTTCCATTCCATGCCGCTCACCGCCACCTCTCCATCAATACTTCTAAACCTATGTCTAGTATATCCTATTTTAGTTTGTTTGGAATGATTAAAATAAACTCTACGTAGATCTAAAATGAGCTCCAAGGAGAGAAAGGAGTGGTATTCAACACGGTTGATCACATGCAAATTCTTTCATTATTATTAAAAAAAATATCTTAAATTCAAACTCTTCTATTAAGCTAATAACTATTTAGAGTAAATATGTATCATTCAAAGAGGCATCGTGTGCAAAATAATGTTGAAAAGACAACTTGAGAGGTCACTCAAGTTGTCCGTGACTTTGGGTTACTGGTTATGGGTTATTGGTCACTCTCAAGAGGGGGGAGTAGTTCAATACTTCTAAACCTATGTCTAGTGGACATGGGTTTAGTGGTGGAATAAACAGACACTTTATTCACTTTGGTCCCCCTTCGGAGACCGGGATTCTTCTTCTTCAGCAGCTCTAGCCATTGTGTATCAAGTTGAACTTTGAATGTGAGATTGTGACGTGACTCTCCAATCCAATGTTGTTTTTATTAACCCCTAAGGTACCAAGGCAGTTTTACACCAAAAACACTTCAAAATTAATGGATTCTAGTGCAATGAATAAAGAAGGTAACAAAAACTTTGATTTGTAGTTCTGACCGTAGGATCTCAATAAAGGCTTATTAAGTAATACATGTACAAAATTTCATAAACTTTGACCGCACGGATTGAAAGATTATAGTGTTTGAAGTCAAGCAAATGGTTCATTTTCTTCCCTGCGTTTAGTGGATCAGCAGACTTTGACTTCACTTGGTGTCAAAAAAATTCGCTACACAAGGTCTAAATCTATTACCATCTTGTTAAGCATGATGTTAGCTCCTAACACACCAATTTTTAGAGGTAGAAACAGGGTGTAGCATACTCAAAACAAGTGTGCGAGGAGTGGAGGCTCGAAATTTGTTAATTCACACTTTAATTTTGTTTGAACTTAATATGTTTTTGATTGATAATCCGAATGGTTAATAAGAAGGTTTACATTACATATTGTTGTGGAAAAAATAAAAAGTGAAAAATATGAAGATCTCTAGGTTTTATGTGGAAAAGAAGAAGTTTTTTTGGTACCTTGCCCGACAATGAGTGACAATGTGTGAAAATGTTTGACTTGGGTTGGTATGCTATTTTTCACTAAAGACAAGAACTTTTTTTTGACAACATGAAGGGAAATAATATTACTTGCGAGTACTGAAAATCTCACTTTCAATAGAGTGTCCTATCAAAAGTTTTTGGAGGTGTCCGAGGTGCCCGCCCTCCCCATTTGAAATTAAAAACCCTATAACTTTTTCATCAAATGTCCAATTTAGGAAAAAATTGTTTTCCCACTAAGGTCTTGGTAATGCCCTTCTATGGTAAGAATTTCAAAGATGAATGTTTGAAATTGACAGCATAGGAACCTGACCGAATTTTCCAAAAGCCCGTTTTGGACACTTGGTCCTGTAGGGGTTAAGGGCTTTCGTCAAGAGAAATTTCTGCAAAACATGCAGACTTATGTCAGAGAAATCAATGTGCCGAGGCTGAAAATACATGCCACATTTTAGACGCTTCTAAGTATAAGTAGGAATTTTCTATGTGGCACTGCATCCAACCCACTCCTTGTTGTAGGCCAAACTTCCAGCAATATAAGGTTGGATGACCCATAACCACCACAAACCCCATAATGGTGAAGGTAAAGTGTACCAAAACCACCACAGACCCACCCCATTTCCGAAATTTTAGGAAGTGAGATTTGATTGGGTGTTAGTTCATGATTGGTTCAAAGCTGCCGGTTTTAGTCAATGCAGAAGTGGTTATTGGTACAACTTAGTGTGGAAATAGAGAGTATGGTAAGTCGAGGAATGGGTCACGGCTTACTATCCACTTTGAAAATTTGTAACAATTTCAATATGAAGAAATAAATGGTCACGACAATTGCAATATTCATGAAATCCTATTTTGAATTCCCAAAAAATGTCTTACCACGTATACAAACGCTATAAATAGGTCAGCAAGCTTAAGTTGGTGGTTACAGGTCATCCAACCTTACAAGGCTCCATTCAACAACGGGACATGTTTTGCACACCGTGCAGATATAAATTAGATGAAATCGATAGAGGTTAGCACTTAGGTATCCTTATGCAATATTTTAGATATCTACAGGTATAAATGGATAATTTTTGTGTGCAATACGTCCAAACCACTCCATTTTACAGGACAAACTTTCTCTCTCCATACAATTAATCTCTAAACAACCAAGGCATATTGAAGAATCTCTACTCCATTGATTAAAAACTATCATGATAAACTATTTGAGAATGTAACCGTAGGATCTTCTTCTAAATTTATATGAGATGATGTGGGAAATACTTTGTGAATTTTGACCGTTTGGATTTAAAGATAATTACGGTCAATCGAGAAATTTTGTACCATGGAGGAACACTTGCTCCTTTAGGGGTGAAGATGTTGACGTGCAACTTTGTTGACATTGGTGCTTGCTTCTGTTAGGGCAAGTAGCCAGTGTTATGTCTAAGTTCAATTTGTTTCAGGTCTAATGTGCTATGACAATATACACTTTTACCCGCATGGGACTTAGGACCACAAATATGAATTATAATTTGAACCACAGATGATTTAAAAAAAGCAATTGATTATGACCCTGTGTCAATCTACCTGTTTATTTGATGTAATATACTCATCCTGCCCTTGAAAGCAACCCCACAATAGCAGCCCCAAGTTGGTGCTATTCTCCAAACTTTGCTGCAAACCTCCCTGCATTGCCCACACAATTAATGTTAGAAGCACATACCCAAAACAAATGGGTTAGGCAAAGTGGCCAAGCTAAAAATAGAATATATATATTAATGTGTCATTAAATTTCTGCTGAAAGCTTCTAATTTAAAAAAAACTTCTTTTAATGTATTCAAACAAAATCTTGAAGGTAAACTTTCTTCTTTCTATTGATGTGCAATTTTGCCACTTTCTAGAATTATCTGAGGGTTCATTCAAGGATAAAGGGCTCCAGGGACATGGTAATTGAAATCCATTGAATAAATGTTTGAAAGCAATCCAATTAAGGATAATCTTTGTTTATAAATCTAGTATGAAAATTTCAAAAATTTGACTTTCTTTCATATGATAGGAACTTGCCCAAAATACAAAACGTCCCCTCATGGTGATTTGGTCCTTGAGGGGTTAACCCTTTGGCGCCCTTTCTCCAAAACCAATATATGTAGTGATTCTTTTATTCAAACTAACTTTGATGGAAAAAAATGCCTAGTTTTAGTATCCAACCTTACAAAATTGAACTCAAACCATGACCTAAACTTTGGGGAAGATTTGCACAACATCCAAAGATTGATGGAATAGGTTATAGTGTTTAAATTCACCGTATATTGGTAGTGAACATTGTGGACTTTGGAGGGTATACTACCCTATCCATCAATAAATTCTTGCAAGAGTTTTTGTACTTTGAGCAAAAGAGGTAACATGTGGACTAGGTTTATAGCTACGCATTGACATACCATACGTGAAGAAAACATTTATACATGATTATTGATGAATTTTTTACTTTTGTCTACTTGGTTGTGTACAAAAATGTTCCAAACTTATTCGAATTTAAACAAAAGTTTTGTATGCGATGATCATTCTGCATGTTTACGAAATACCACATAGTATGTGGCATGGTATTCATTGTATTTTAGTGTGTTAGATGTATTTGGTGTTATATTCCTAGCTTTCCCATGAGTTATATAACTCCAAATTACGATCTAGTTTTTGCAGAATGTTCATGAAATGTGTGCGCAAATCTGAACTTCACATTTCACAACCTTATTCCTCATGGATTTCATGCAAATTGAGTTTTAACACCTCAAAGTCCCATTTTGGGTCTCGTGGGCTCCAAAGCGTTAACTTTCTTTGCTAGTGTCTCTTGAATGCTTGGATCATCCGCTCGCAACCCTCCAAATAGGGTCTTGAGTAGTCACATGGATCAATATTGTGCCACACATGTATTTTTCCATTACTTCTGGTACTCAAAAGCATACATCTACTTAACATTAGATATTGCATACGTTGTTCCAATGTCTTGTATATTTTGTGGAGTGCTAATCAATACCCGTTTGGATTTTTAAACCTATACGTGGTTGAGGTTAGAGGTTGAGAAACAGGAAAGTTCATCCAAGCTGGAAATGTAAATGGTAGTCTCAATCCGACGCTACCAATCGGTATGCATCTCAAGCCATGCACAAAACTTTGTTCCTAGGGATTTCCCAGATTTCCCTGCTTGGATACTACTTTTGTACAAAGGACTCAACTTGATGCTCAGTCCTAACTCTGATGCTCAATCCGAACAACTTGATGCTTAGTCCTAACTCTGGATGGAACAAGCTTTTCAACACACAAAAGCCGCATGATGTGCTCCACAAGTTCCACTCCTAGACAACCCAATGTAGGATCTGCACAAAGTATAACAATGTGCTTGATGAGACCCCTTTGAAGAAAACCAATTTATTCCCGAACTCTTTGTTCCCATTTGACCACATCATTATGTTGATATCAAAAGCAGGAGATCCACTACATTCAATAATGAACTTGATCATGTTTTTCAAGATTTCACATGTCCTTCCATGTTTCTTTTGTAGAGAAAACTGCACACATGAATCGTATATTAAACATAGACTTGCTCATACTTTAAGATTATGTATAGGAAATAAAGAAATGACATATGAGTTGTCTAATCATATGACCATTAACTTCTACCATAGATTTCATTTTATGAAGCACAAGTATTTCAATTCTTGAATACGTTGTTATATCAAGAAAATATTGATCCTCTATTGCTTCAAAATCTATATTGAGATATGAGACACTAAGCCATTTTGAATTCCACAATTCCACAAACCACTTAATTTGCAATAAGTACTCAATCGCTATTTATATAATCAACAAATCCTTGATGTCACCTATCCAAATATTAAAAAAATGATTTTTAATTAGAATACATCATCACATGATTAAATTTTGATAAACAAGTAATAATTGAAAGTAGAATGACATGGTGACTTACTTGAAATTGAGGGGAAAAACCAAGACTAACAAGTGTCTTCTCTATATCATCAATTCTCAACCTCCTTCCAATGTACAGTAGATAGATCCTTTTGATTTCATTGGCCAAGTCAATTTTCCATATCCGTCTGATACTATCAATGGAATCATAGTAGTTCCATCCTCTTGCTCATACCCGCATTCCATCATTTGCATGACTCAAGCAATACAAAGCAATACGTCCTTCAAAGCCACCTTGTGTTCTATAGCTGCAGGGGTGCTTGACAATGTCATTTGAAGATTGCCCTACATAATCCCATGTTGCACATTTGGTTTATACCTTGACATTTTATCTCCATTCATAAGCTCACCTATGATGCCATGACAAAATAAGTGGGGATTCATAATGACTATGTTGAGTTCTTCATGGTATATCACATGGCCACTAACATGTAGTGACAAAGCAACAAATTCTTTCCTCCTCTTCATCAAATTTGGATCTGATGCATCCATCATTTGTACCTCTACTACTTCACCACAAATCTTGGAAAATGCGGCTTGTGTGTGCATCTGGAGACGGAACACACACTCCGTATATGAGAATCAATGAAAACTTGCAACTCTAAAAGGACTGCAGATTGGCTAAAAGACCTCATCATCCTCAACTTTTGCGGTTGCTGTTGCTGACATACTTTATCGTCTACTAAGGAATGCTTCTAGACGCCGTCATTGCTTCCGTGGACGTGCTCATAGCCAAATCAATGCAAAAGATTGATGTTGTTGATGATCAGCAATCACTGTAACAACCCACGGTTATAGGCCCAAAATTCAAACTACAAAAACTTATTTCATTTTATGTATTTCTCAAAGTTTTTACGTGGACCGGAGACTAGACTTCATAAGCTTTGTTTCAATAGGTGGACTCAAATTCAAAAAATATCATTTGAATGGCTCAAATTCAAATTTTGAGATAAATCTAGAAGTTTTTAAAATACACTACATTGAGATCCATGTCACAGAGATTTCTTGTCTAGATAAAACTTGACTACCTCAACGAGGCAAGCTTCATCATCATCTGTTACTTACACATTCAATGAACTCTCTCAAAAAATATTGGATGAAAAAAGATCATTCACTTTGATTATCATCCTTGAAATGTCATCCAAAAATCCAATTTTTGGCTCCTCTGACGTCAACCCAACCCATTACCACCCATGTTCTATTAGCGTCATTCTTAAATGGTCTCATTTCCGCATCAATATCATCAATTCATGCATTAACAACTCCAAGTTAACCCTTTAACGCACAGAAGGCCGTGGCAGGGTCAGTTTTGGTGCTTTTGGTCACATAACTCTTTTCACAATTGGCCATTGTCTCTCACGTCCTCTGAATGGATAAGAGCTACTTGTTAGCTTTCCAACAGATCTTTCTTATCTCCAATCCATGCAGGCATTGGCAAACTACAATGATTTCCGAGAAGTGGGCTGGAGATGAAATGTATCCACTGTGTCGATGACGTTTACATAATCTATCACGGTTGTAGATTTTCTTAGGCCGTCATGGTCCACTTAGGTGTTAAAGGGTTAACCATTAAAGTACCATGACTATGTCTCACCAAAACCATCCCACAACCGTTCAATTTAGTGCAATGAGTGGAAATGACAAATAAAAATCTTAATTCTATCTCTAACGATAAGATTTTCATTTATACTAACAAAACTATTTGCTCACAATTTTTATGCTCTTTGACCATATGGATTAAAAGGTTATAGAGTATGAATTGAAGAGAATCTATTTTTCCTCTTCCCTATGTTTCAAAGATTTGCAGACTTTGACTTCACTTGGTGTCAAATTTTTGCATTATAAAAGTTCTAAATTTTATGCGAGTACAATGTATGTGATGTTAGTTCCTCAAACACCAAATCTTTACATGTATTGGACTCTTGGAGAAGTGAAATATTTTTTGTAGATAAAACTAAGCAATAAAAGGGGTTTTACAAATCACCAAACCACATTTTGATTTTTGATTATTTCACCTTACAAAAGAATGAAATGGTCAAACTAAGGTTCATGCTTACTAATACTCTTGAAGAAGAATAAAT
Organism: Bryoerythrophyllum caledonicum; assembly: GCA_963971425.1. Classification (NCBI taxonomy): domain Eukaryota; kingdom Viridiplantae; phylum Streptophyta; class Bryopsida; order Pottiales; family Pottiaceae; genus Bryoerythrophyllum; species Bryoerythrophyllum caledonicum. Next base: position 10,669,870 of record OZ020518.1, on the reverse strand, counting down.
GAAATGAGAACAAAATGAAGATCTTTAACTTTTATGAGGAAATGAAGTTTGTTTTGTTTACCTTATCTGAAAAAGGTGAGAAAACTTGGACTTGTCTTTGAGTGAAAGTTTCACACTCCGGAAGGTTTTCCTTTAGAATGCCAAATAAATAATGTCACTAACATGTCATAGAATCGCATATTTGATAGAAGGTGGTAGCAAAAGCTTTTGAAGATGCCCAAAGTGCTCGTCTTTTGTAACTTTCTTAAACGATGGCATAAGTTTTTTCCAGAAGCCTGATGAGAATAATGGAATATTTGCATGTAGCTCATATCTTCTTGCATCATTGTACAAAATTTCAAATATTGGAAATACAAATTGCAATCGTGGGAACATGCCCAAGATTTGCAAAAGCCCAACTTGGCACTTTTGGACTTTAGGTGATTCAAGGCGTTTCAAATAACTCTAATGTTATAAAAAAAGTATTAACTTTTTATCCATGAATATCACATACTATAGAGTTATTTGTAAGATATTGGTCATTTGGTTTATGATATTACTCTTTGTTTGTTCCTAATGGTTATTAAATCAATGTAAGTGCTCAGTGGTGCCTCAACAAAAATCCTTGTTAAACATGGAAGGACAAAGTGGTTACAAAATTGAATTTAGAGATAGTTTTTGCACCCTTTGGAAAGGAAGGAGAAACCATGTTGTGCCTTGAATCTTAGCCACATTTTTCTTCTTTGACTTCATTACGAATATTTAGAGCTAAATTTCATGTTTAAAAATAGAAAGAGGTCAAAATTTGTGATGTCTTTGCTTGGCTTTACGAAGGATTCTTACGCATGTATAACTTCTCCAACATGAAAAGTGACGACATTTTCACTCTTTGTAGGTAAAACTATCATATGTACAAAGTCATGCACTTGAGTAAATCCTTAGTGTAGATTACATTAAGAGGAGATACTGGATTAGAGTAGTAAATCAAAAACATTTCAAAGGAAAAAAATTAAACAAATGAGTGAATTGGAGTAGCTAATGTAAATGAATTATTTGTGAACTCGCCAAATCTTTGAAGAAAATATTCCTCTTTTGAACTTTGAATTGACATAAGGTCATCACTATCAGGTTTGGTGCCTTTGCATTTCTGCTCGAGCTGCCAGGTGGAGGCGGCTCACCGTGCGAGACGAGCTCGGCGCTCAAGTCAGACCGTGGGCGTCAAACCAAATTTGTCATGGCTCGACTATGGGACCATATCAACCAAGTTTATTGTGGTTGGGCTACGGGATGGCAGCCTAGCCCAACCATCGACCATAAGGCACGTGTCAAAATCAAAATTTCACTTCATGTCCAGAATTCATTTTTAGGTTGTAGGTGCACTTTCTTGAGCTGCGGGGCTTTTGTTGTGGAAGTTGTATTTCTTTGCTACAAGCGGGGTGGGGCTATGTGCAAGGTGAGAGTTGAGCTTTGGAGCTTAGGCCGAGGGCTGAGCACCTTCGCGCTATCCCGAGCCCGCCATGGCCGGGCTGACGCAAGTAGTAGAGGTGCTCAAATACCATTCAAATGGCTTTCAATATCTCAATCAAGATAAAGAATGTTAATATTCATTGAAGTTTTAAAGTGTCTTTTCTTTGTTATTAATGAATGCTAAACTGCTTTGACTAGTGTTTAAAGAGTAGTAAATTCTTTTATACTTTCTTACAGGATTCTAGTTGAAAGTCCACAAATTTCCACTATTGATTGAATAATCATTGGAGTGGAAGAAGATAGTATACAATGTCCAAAATAGAAGTACCTTATAAAAAAAATTGGGTGAACATATGAATAACTTTACTATCTTGTGGGATTTTTAAAAGTCGAAATTGACATTAATTTTTAGAAAAGAAAGTTTAGTATAGGTTTAGAAGATAGAATAGCAGAGAGACTATTTTGTTCAACATGATATTAGTTCCTTGCACTAAGTTCTAGAGGTAGGGAAGGTATATATTATATCCTAGAAAAGGTGGAAAGAATAAAATGAGATATATACATTTGCAAAACAATTTGAAAGATCAAAATTTGCAAAACACATTTTTATTTTGGTGAACTTAATATGTTTTACAATGAGGTTCCAAACCATCAATGAGAAAATTTACTTGGTTAAAGAATCTCACTTTAAAACCATCTCGTTCAAGAGTTTAATAACGGAAGACTGCCAAACACTAGCGTAAAATTCTTATGGTATCAATACGTATAAACAACCCTATGATTGAAAACTTTTGGATCTATTTCAACTATTCCATTTTAAACAAACCAATTAAACAAAAGTCGGAATAGTTTTTCTTTCAAGATAGATTATGACAATTGAGTCATATACATATATATAAGATTTTGTGATCCTTCTCATAATTTGCACTGCATACAAACATACTTCTCAATCATGGGAGTAAAATCAAACTTGATTGGCTATATTTCTCTTCCTTTATTTTTTGAGAAGTCTTTTAGAAAATAGCAAATCAATCAATGACATGAATATTCTTATCATGTTACTTTTGAATTGTATTTTTTCTTGGCAATCCTCCTAGTTTGCATATTGTAGTACATATTTCATATTAGTACACTAAAAATGATAATAAGTGTCATATAACATTCAGTGTCAAAACAAGTGATTGTATTCATCACTATCAATGACAGTATCTACATATGTTACCAAAATAACCTCCATGAAACCAATCAATACATTATCAACATTGAATATTGGCTTGGCACTTATTAAAGAGGAACTTAATATTTGATAGTTGAAGGTAATTTGAGTTATTTTAAAAGCCTTAATAGAAGAGGAAAGAAAAGGTAGAGGACAAGGCAAAAATTAAATACAAGAAGAAAAGAAAAACATGGACAAATATCATGGTCTCTTTTTATGCACCAATGAATTGCTTGAATACGACTCGCAATGAATATTTTTGAGTCCAACTCAAAGCCAGCTAATATTCCCCCATATTAGTCCAAGTTATATGAGAGTTGGCCAACAATTCCCCTCTAGTGCCCCAAACCAAACCACCCTTCTCATGTAATCCCATTTTCCATGTATGAATACAAAGTAAAGAATGACAATAGAGGTCATCCATCCTACTTTCAAGATAGCTCTAGTTTCATTGTAGAACTTGTATTATAGACATGAAAGCATTCTCATGCATAGAGAATTAAGTTTTAAGAAGCATGTAATCTTGAAGATTAGCTACTAGTTGGTATTTACTAGTTGAAGATTGGCTACTTGTTAGGAATATCCACTTGAAATGAAATTTATGTTGAAAGCTAATTTTGAAATGTAAGTAATATCTAGATTATCTAAACACAAAGGCTATGTGAGCTTATTAATGCATGCTTTTTATTTAATAAACTCAACTAATATAGGTAAGAATATAAAAAGTCAATTGATTTATCCAAACAAATTTATAATTTCAATTGTTAGTCTACATGTTGGGCATGGGGTGGTTATAGGCTATGAATACCTCTACATTACAATGGGTACCTCTACCTTACAAATTATTGACATTTGATGTGGCTTGACTATATGTCCACAACTAGTATCTTTATGCAACAAAAATTTGGAGTGAACTTTTTCTTTACGATGCCCGGCAACAAAGATATAATCACTACATGTCCACACTACAATGCTCCCAACTATGACATCCTCTTGAGGGTTGAAAAATTGTCGATTTTCCATGAAATTTATTGCACAAGATCATTTCTATGTTGGAAACATATGTGCCAAATTTCGAGTACAGAAGATGAATACAAAAAATGATACTTAAAATCTACCAAGATGTGCAGTTGTAAACCTATCGCAGCTGCCAACTTTGACACCCTCCTTAGGGCTGAATTTTTAAAATCTCTATATTTATAACAAGTGTGCTAAATTCCAAGGCCACATGATGAATACAAAACAAGATATTCAAAATTGTTATTCAGAGGTACATATGTTGGTGGATTTAGAAGATGGTTTTACATATTCATCTTGTGGCCTTGAATCTCAGCACACATGTAATCAACATAAAGATGGTCTTGTGCAAATATTTCATGGTCAATTAGCAAATTTTGATGAACAGCTTGAGGTCAGATTCTTCTTCTGATTTGATGACTACTTAGAGTAAACATATTTTACTTCAATAGAGGTGTCTTATCAAAACTTTGAGTGACTTTATAGATGACTTTAACACAAAAACCGCTAACAAAGGTGTCGATTGAACTTGTACAAAATAATATTGTAAAGACAACTTGAGGTCACTCAAGCTCTTGACATCTCCAGCTATACACTAAAATTTATGTTTAGTATAGTGGTACAAATAGTGTACTGACCCTAGTACACTATTTGTAAAGAAGTTGACAATTGGTGTTAGCTACCAATGTCATTAATGTATCCTTCACTCAAACCCCAATCAATCCCCCAATCATTCCAGCCCATGCTTATCTTCCTTTGCAACTTTCAAATGGTCATAACTCATTCAAAACTTGTCCAAATTGGGCAAATGAGGTGTTTAATAGCATCTACATTTTTTGTAGATGCCAAAAAACACCTCATATGTCCAATTCGGGTTTATATTGAATGAGTTGTGGCCAATTGAAAGCTGCTGACAAGATACTCTGACAGCCCTCGACTGCTGGACCTTTTTTAATACTTCTACTATTGATACACTAAATGTGCACAAGTGAAAAAAATGATGTTGAAATCTTTACTAAAATTGACAAATAGTGTAGTAGTTGGCATTTAGTGTAGGGTTTTGTCACTACACTAAATGCCTCATTCGCAATTGGTGTATGGGTTCGCATTTAGTGTATACTACACTAAACATAAATTTTAGTGTAGTGAGACTGATTGTATGAGCTTGGGAAGAAAAAAAGTGTAGCGGATGAAGTCGCATGCCTTAACTTCAAATGGGCTGTAACGTTTTTCGTCTTTGTCTTCATGGACATTATTGTGCTTTCTTGTTTTATCATTCAATGTTGAATCAAGAACTTGGTAAACTAATGTTGTGTATCATCACCATTTGTTGGGAGAAAAATTATTGTAAAAATCTATTGTTTTATAAGTATACATAGAAGAAGAAGAACTCCGGTTTCCGAAGGAGACCGGCGTGAATATAGTGTTTGTTCATTCTCTTCACTAAGCATATGGCCACGGGACATAGGCTAGTGTAATAGAACTACTCCTCCCTCTCGAGGGTAAACACTTTTCTATACTAAGTGCTTCCCTACACTAAATATACATAGTTTTTAGGTGGAATGGATTGCTACATAGTCTTCACAATACTAAAGCATGTTCAAGAGTTTGCACATCATGCCATCTATCCTACTGATATTGTAGTTTATGATTCCTCAATCATATTGCCTTCTTCATGTAGTAAAGAAATTTTAATTACCGTAAACACATTTTGAGTGTAAGAAACTACGTAGAAAACCAAACACTTCAAGTTCAAATTAACTTCTGGAATAAGGTTCAAAATGGTACTCACCTGTAGAAAGAAGTAAGTGTTAAGAACAATAAAGGAATATCATTTTCTTCATGAACTACTTCTGAATACTAGTATTGTGAAAATTAATGCTCTCCCCTTAAAGTTTGGTTCTTTTCCATTTTTTGTTATAAGAACACAAAAATAGGTGTAAATGGCTTAGTAGTAGAAAAATCTTACCAAAAGAATTAAAATAAAAAAATTTCTTACATAATTTTTCCAATAGCTTGGTTCTTTTTATGATTATTTTAAGACGAATTTATTATAATGCTATGGAAATTTATTTTTTTAGCAATAGAAATGAATTAAATGACTTGAAAATGCTTAATTTCATAAAAACATTGCCAATATTAATTTGATATTTTTCCACATGATTTTCAATTATTTTGTTTATTTTTGAAAAAAAAATAGACAACTTCACAATGATATTAATTAAAACTATGGCAGTAGAAAGTGTGGAGACCTTTATTGTTTCACCATTTTGATAGTACGTGTAGACAATTTCTTGAGCTACTTCATCTCTAAAGCCTCAAAATCTTAAGGTGGACTTTTATTAGTCTTAAACAACTTCCTATGATTGCAAATTATATTATTAGTGCTTGAAATTTTGTATGAAGATGCAAGACATAGGTACTACAAAGAAATTTAATTTATATTCTCTTTAAATCTATGGATAAAATGTTACAACATCTTAATTATTTTTGTGGAGAGTGGAGAATTTTAAAAGAAATCTATATTTGTTCATTGTATGTAAGATGTTTTATTATAGTAAATAATATGATTTTATTTGGTATTCTTCAATAAAACTAACCTTGCATTAAATAACCCGTTTAATATACAAGGTATTAAAGTTTTCTCATCTTGTTGGACAATGTCGTGTAAATAAAGGTAATCATATACAACAAAATAAGTGCCACAAAACTACATCACACACAAAAATGCACACAAGTACACCATTTAATGGCCCCTCTTTTCAATCTCATTACTGAGACTCGCCAAATAGCTCGGATCTAAGCTAATATGAGAAAGATCTGATGCTTCAATACAACAAACTTTAGATTGATGGAGGCAATTGCGTGAAGCAAAGGAGATTAAGGAATCGTAGACTAGGTGCAATGTAAGCTCCATTCTTAATGGCCTCTAATAATTTAAACTATCAAATTCCAAAATAAGTATATCTCCAACTCACTATCTAGTTAATCAATAAATCCTTCTTCTAAAAATAATAATCTCCACACCAAAGGTTTAATAAAACCTACAAATTTGAGCTGCTGCTGGTGACGCACCAACACTAAGATATCTTTGTCAACAAAAACATATATAGTGTCCAAAGAATTAAAAAGTTTACAATGACCTCACATGCCATGTGCCATGTTCAAAACATCAATCAAACAATAACATAGTAGCCACCCCTTTCTTCTCTAGCCACTACATATAGTAACGTCAAAAACCTCCATACTTATCTTTTAGGTGCAACTAAAATGCATGTAGTGGAGTTAATGTCAAAGACATTCTAAGAGAGACCAATAGGCTTGCTTGTGTGGCTTGGGCATACTGTAAATATAGCGAAAGAAACAATATAGTGTAAATTGAGTTGCAGACTAGTGCCTTCTTTTAGAATCACCAAGTGATGTTCCCTTTCTTGCCACACTTTATGCTCCTACCTATGCATGAAATTGAACAACAAATGTACAATTAAAAAACTAGATGTAATACCTTTTTCATAGTAAAGATCAACCCACCCATGTGTCTAAATATTGCTCCACTTGAGATAACTCCATCCAATGATCATTGGTCCATTGCTCATAAGTCTAGAGCGTCTTATGCTTAGATGTTGGAGCAAAACTGCATACTACTCATAAAATTGGTGTTGCATTGATACATCATGCTTCTATTGCATCCATGTCTGAAAACAAACCTTCCAGTTCTACAAGGAAATGGTATACCCATGAAAAAAGAATCAATCCCATGTTCCTTCATTTGACTTCTCTTCCGCCTTATCAAAGGTTTATGTGCTCCAACCCTAAAACCATTGGGCGGTTTTTAAGCTATTTAAGGCTAAAAACCTCGTTGAATTCCACCAAAGAATTAGACTACAACGTGAATTTACCCTCCACACTTTCTAGTAATGGAGACTAATAATATCCACACTGGATGTGCACCAAAAATGCACTAGCATGCAAAACCCACACATCTAATAAAATTTACAACTATCGTAGGTGAACCTCTAGTTCGGCATTTATTAATTAGAAAAATGCTTGCCAAATTAAGTGGGAAAATATTTAATGAAATTGCCAAAACTAGAGAAACTCTATACTTACAGATTTTGTCACATTGGTAAACATAAAAGGGGAGTGGGGCTTGGAAAAGCCTCCCTTCAAGGTTGTGAATGCATGGAGGCTTTGATTTAGAACCCCAAGGTCTTCGGTTCAAGCCCCACCGTCATCAAATGTACTAAATACAGGAAAGATGTCAAAACAAAATCCATATATGAAAAGAAAAATCCTCCTCTTAACAACATATATCCAAGCGTAAATAAGAGCCACTTACACACACCTGCCGTGAATGATCCCAAGCGTAAATAAGAGCCACTTACACACACCTGCCGTGAATGATCCCAAGCGTAAATAAGAGCCACTTACACACACCTGCCGTGAATGATCCCAAGTTGCAAACTTTGTAACAAAATTAAGTTAACCTCCCTAGTAACCAACTAAAATTCATAGCTAACACCTATGAAAGTGGGGTATATTCAACCCACTTCCATCCCATTACCACCCATTCAACTTCAAAATGGAAGTTTAGTCTTGATCAAGACCCCTTACTTTTGGTTAGCGTTTACATGGGGTACCTATTGGCGGCCACGGGCTAAATTGGCACCACACTTTGAAAATTCATAACTAATTCACATTTCATTGAAAAACTATAAAATCACTTGGATTGAAATTGCAGATCACCGAAAAACAAATGTTTATAATTCTTTCCTCTCTTTATATATCAAGGGATGTGGTGGACCGTATATATTGGTAGATATTGCATTGGTAGATATTGTAGCAATAAATGTAAGCATAGCTGTAGAATTAGTAGTAGCTTCTCATATAAGTTTCGCTGGTAGATTTAGATAGATCTAGATGTAGGATACATTTGAGTTCATTCGAGGATGTAGCTTGTAGGTACAGCGATCATGTTGTCTCTCTCATTTTGAAGTGCACTTGTCTGCATTCATTTTGTATGTAATCGTGTCTGTATCAATTGTAGTGTGTGTAATAAAAAGAGAAGTGACAGAGCACCCATGGCTTGGCGTCTGTATTTGATGTACACATGAGTACTGAGGGGAGTCTGGTATGCTTTTATTGTTAATAGGTTATTGGCTTTTTTTGAGGGTTTACACCGTAGCCGTGAAGAGATTGGGTTGTTTCCCCGGTTGTGAGGCGTTAGGGTTTTGTGTAGAGCGCTAAATATTTTGTATTACTCTATAAGATTTAAGTCCAGTAATCCCTCGAATCTTCACTGATTTAGACGAGAAAATGATCAACAAAGACACTGTCAGTGTTAAACGCTATAATGGTACAAATTTTCCTCTCTGGAAAATGCACATGACCTTCATCTTCCAGTCTCGAGAGCTCTTTGTTATTGTCTGTGGCAAGAAAAAAATAGTAGCTCTGAGAGTGATGAGGATAAGGCAAAGTGGGAAAAACAAGACAAATAGGCCATAGTTGCCATCTTGTCGGCCATATCCAACCGCTGGAGGGATGAGGTCATACATTGTGCCACCTCTAATGCTATGTGGGTACAATTAGATGCTTACCACCATTTACATACAGAAGAGTGCATCATTTCTCTTCAAGAAAAATATTATAGCTGCAAGTTAGGAGAGAGCGACTCCATTGCAATGTTCATTAGCAAGGTCCAAAAGCTTGCCAAGCAACTCAATGACTTAGGGCAGTCGATTTCTGAGAGACAAGTGCTCAGCAAAATCAAGTGCGGCTTACCCCGGAGCTATGACTCACTACTTCTTGCCTCGGACAGTGTCCCCCTTGCGGAGCAAACCCTATTATCGTTTCAATCCAGGCTTGTCAAGAGGGAGATTCTTCTGCGTGAATGTGCTGGATTGACAGATGTCCACGCTGAGAAGGCGTTTTTTAGCAGCTCGAGCACACCTTCCTCTTCTTCTCGCTCTAATCCTACGACTGAGAAAAAGAAAAAGAAGGCTGAGAGATTAGCGAAGCTAAAGTCTATTTCACGCTGCAACAAATGTGGTGAGAAGGGACATTTCTCGGGTGAATGCCCGTTGAATGACAACGACAATTCTGCTTCTCCTGTGAAGGCTCGCTCTAAGCATCATCGTCATCTTGGTGACAAGACCTCTCGTAAGAAGAGTCATGCTCATGCCATGGTCACCCATGTACCTTCATCGGATTTGGAAGAAGATAGCTTCAGCCACTCCTTAAGCGATGCCTATTGTGCTTCATCTGACTTATTCTCATCTGACTCTCTATGGATTGCGGACTCAGGAGCGAGTGAGCATATGACTGACAAACGAGGATGGTTCCAGGACTTTCAAGAGCTTCCAGATTTTTGTTGGTCTGTGATCACAACGAATGATCATCAACTCTGAGTAAGAGGTATTGGTGACATTATTGTTCATGCTCATATGAACGATACCACATCCCTGCTCAGGTTCAAAAACGTGCTGTACGTTCCAGAGTTGAGATGAAATTTCATTTCAGTCTCACAACTTACGGAGAATAGGGTTGCCATAGTACACATCAAGGATGAATGCAAGTTTTTCTCTGACCATGGACATGGCAGGCTTATCATGATTGGATCCAAATACAATAATCTCTGGCATTTGCACATCAGTCCTCATGATGGAACAAGGAGTGCTCATGTTGCTACGACAATAGGGGGTGACCTTCAACGTCTGAGCAAAGCGACCATTCTCCTCCAACGTTGGCATGAGAGGCTTGGCCATGTATCTTTTGACACTGTCTGCAAAATGGCGAATCAAGACATGGTCACTAGTATCAATCCTCTCTTGAAGACATCTACTCCAGTTTGTCGGGGTTGTATCTATGGAAAGAGTCATCGAGCTCCTTTCCCGAAGCACCATGGAGTCAGGACACATGCTAAGAGACCGGGTGAGTTCTTTCACTCTGATGTTTCTGGCTCGATGTAGACTACATCCGTGTCTGGATACCGCTTCTTTGTCACGTTCAAGGATGATTTCAGTGGTTTTCGACTTGTTTACTTTCTTCATAAGAAGAGTGATGTTTTTGCTTGCTTCTTTAAGCTTGCAAAGCATGCGCTCAATGTCAATGGTTGTCAACTTAGTAGGTTGAGAACAGACAATGGCACGGAGTATCTATCGATATGCTTCCAGCAATACTTAGAGGATGAAGAGGTCCGTCACGAGTTGACAGCCCCATATTCACCAAAACAAAACTCTGTGGCAGAAAGAGACAATAGAACAGTTGTTGAGAGTGCTCGCAACATGCTGCATCACAGAAGGTTCCTCTTAATTTTTGGGCAGAAGCGGTGAATACTACCGTCTATATCCTCAATTATCGTGTTTCTACAAAAGGGATTCATGGCTGAAGACCTTGTGAACTTTGGATAGGTACTATCCCGGATGTTTCTCACTTTAAAAGTTTCTGATGTCTGGCATATGCTCATGTTTCGAAACAAATCAGGAGGAAATTAGACAAAAAGGCTTAGGACTGTATGTTTCTTGGCTATTCTGCCACCAACAAAGCGTATTGTCTCTGGCACCATGACAAACAACGTCTACTCACAAGCCAAGATGTCATCTTTGATGAAGAATATTCCTCCTCCTCTACTGATCCTTAGTACTCAGCTTCTCTTGACAACCTTTTCCAGTTTATGAGAACACCAGCCTTAGGTGATCCCATAGCTAGTCTTTTACACTCAGCTACTACTGATCAACCCTCTAGCTCAAACTCATCAGCTACACTTCCTCTGTTTTTTCATTCCTCAGAGAATATTTCTGTTTCTGATGTTGATAAGAGTGGGAGTCCAAGTGTTGATTTTCAGAGTGGGAGTCCTAGTGCAAATTGCAACAGTGGGAGTTCAAATGCTGCATGCAATAGTGGGAGTACAAGTGAACGAAATAGTGGGAGTCCAAGAGCTGATTCTAGCGAAGGAGGTGTGAATGGTGATAAGAGGAATGGGAGTAGTGGCAGTGCGTTCATAGAACGATGTAATGCAAATGGGATCGATTGAAACACCATTGTTGACTGCCAACATGGCTCCTCGTTGAAATATCCGATTAGCCAGTCTTAACTCTACTCCAAAATTAAATTCAGCAGATTCCTATGATTCAGATGAGAACCCAGAATACCGCATCAGATCTATACCCGACCTGTATGCCTCAACATCTGCATTAGTAACTCAGGCTCGGTGTATAAAGCCTACGATTGAACCCTTACCCTCTGAGCTAAGAACCTATATCGTTGCATTGAAATCTTCTATTGTAGATAACTGGCGGCTTGCGATGGAAGATGAAATTGAGTTCCTTCATCAGAACTATGCGTGGATCTTAATCGATCTTCCACCTAGTAGGAAAACTGTGGCCAACAAATGGGTTTTCAAACGAAAACTGAAGGCAGATGGCACAATAGACAAATACAAGGCGAGTCTAGTTGCCAAGGGCTATTCTCAGTCATTTGGCCTTGACTATGAGGAGACCTATGCTCCCACAACCAAGGCTGATAGCATACAATCTCTTCTTGCTATTGTGGCAGCTGAAAATTGTGAAATGGTTCAGTTCGACATAAAACCGCATTTCTTCACGGTGACCTTGATGAAGATATCTATATGGATTTGCCAGAGGGTGTCAATCTCCCTCACAGTGCTAACAAGGTATGTCATCTCTAGAAAAGCTTGTATGGGCTGAAGCAAACAAATTGTCAATAGAATACCAAGTTCACTACGTTTCTGAAACAATATAACCTGGTTCAATCCTCAGCCGAACCATGTGTTTTTTATTCAACCTCTAAGCCTCTCTTGACTACAACAATATTTGTAGACGATGGGCTTGGCATTTGTGTAGATGCCTCACGCCTCCAACACATGATCGAATACTTGAAAGAACATTTCTCAATCACAGCTGGAGCTACGGATGTCTACATAGGGTTGCATTTCACTTGTGACAGGCTATCTTATGTCATCTATGTGGATCAGATACGTTACATCAAAACTCTATTGGCCAAGTTTGGCTACTCCGATGCTAATCGAGTTTCCACTCCAGCAGATCCAAATGTGATACTTCAAAAACCGCTTCCACATGAGAACCAACAACATCGACGTTTTCCTATCAAAGTTGCGTTGAGAGTCTTCTCTATTTCCAAACGTAGTCTAGGCCTAATATTTCGCAAGTTGTCTTTGTTGTATCCTAGTACACAAGCTGTTACACAACGATCCATTGTACTGTTGTGATCCGCATTCACAAGGGGCTCTAGGAGACGTTACCACATGGGAAAATACTAGTTTTACCACATTGTTTGTCAGGTTTTAACACTAATTGGGTAATCGCAGTCTATGTGGTAAAAAGGCGACTTTGTCACATGGAATATTACCACATGATAATTTGACATGGTAAAATGCAGTGTTTCACACATGGTAAATTGCGGAGTTTTCTCACATGGTAATTTTTTCTTTTGAATATTATTTGTCATTAAATAAGACTTCAAATGCATAATATGACCAAAAGTAATGTTGAACCGAAGTAAACATGCATTGTGTTTTTGAACATGGGAGAGACCTATAAGGTAGAGTATCCAACTCTAAGTTTGCATTTGACTTTGAAATAGCATGTCAAGAGTAATTGAAAGTCAAGAGTAATGGGAACTCACCTCCGCACCTTGATATACTTGTCCTTTCACTTGTCCAGGACAAACCTTATGGGATATACAAGAAACCATGATTTACAGTCAAAGTAGTAAAAGTGTAGCTTTTATCATATGCTTCAACTGGTAAAACCTTCTGAAAGTGGTAAAAATAGTATTTTTGGCTCAAGGAATGAAATTTACCACATTGGCAGTGAATAGACCTGTTAAAAGTGCAGCTTTTAACATGTCCTTCAAGTGGTAACACCTCCCGGGACCCTTGTGCATTCTTCCATATCTTCGTGGGACGACTACACTTGCCTTGTGCTACAGCAAGTTGAAGATCCTGCATCAACCCACAGTAAATGTGGATGCGGACTATGGAGGTGACATGGATGACCGTCAGAGTCGCACTGGTGTTATGATTCTTTTTAATGGAGCTCCGGTCATATGGCTCAGCAGGAAATAGAGATGTGTTGCAACATCCACCACAGAGGCGGAATACATTGCAGCGTCGACTAGAAGCAAGGAAGTTAAGTGGCTTCGACGCTTGCTACATGATCTGGGTATGTTGAATCTTGGACCCTCACCGATGCGTTGTGACAATCAGGCCGTAGTACGCCTTGTATACAACCCTGAATATCACAAACAAACTACGCATATTGACATCTGTTATCACTGCATCCGTGAGCATGAAGCAAATGGAGTCATCGATGTATCTTACATCCCCACTGCCCAACAGGTTGCCGATCTCTTCATAAAGCTTTTGTCAACTGAAAAGTTTGTTACATTTCATAATTCACTTCATGGTGTACTGTACAACTCCATGTATCGTAAGTGGGAGACTAGATATAAATCTGTTTAGGTACGAGAATTAGTGATACAGTCCTTACTATGAGTGGGAGTATTGGTAGATATTGCATTGGTAGATATAGTAGCAATAATGTAAGCATAGCTGTAGAATTAGTAGTAGCTTCTCATACAAGTTTTGCTGGTAGTTTAGATAGATCTAGCTGTAGGATACATTTGAGTTCATTCAAGGATGTAGCTTACAGGTAGAGCAATCGTGTTGTCTACCTCATTTTGAAGTGTACTTGTCTACATTCAGTTTGTATGTAATCTATGTCTGTATCAGTTGTAGTGTGTGTAATAAAAAGAGACGTGACAGAGCATCCATGGCTTGGCATCTGTATTTGATGTACACATGAGTACTGAGGGGAGTCTGGTATGCTTTTATTGTTAATAGTATACTATCCATGTCCAGAAGAAATTTATGTCCGTCATGCAGTTTCTGGAGGATTAGAAGATTCCAGCTTACACTTCTGAAACCTGGCTCAAATACAAATACATAGCCTTCAAAAGAGTCTAACTTCTAAGCCTTTAGCATGGATGTCATCAAATCCCAGATAAAAGAGTGGGACTCCATGAAGAAATTAATAACAATGAATCAGCAGCACTGAAGCAACTACAAAAAAATAGGGTGTGAAGCAATGTTTTGAAAAATTCCTAAGCAACGCCTAGGGGCTTGCTTTTTAAAAAAACAACAGCTGAAGCGTGGTATTATGTACAAAGCAAGCCCCTAGGCATTGCTTTCGAATTTTTCAAAACGTTGCTAAACACCCTATATTCTTGTAGTAAGTAGTACAGTACAACATTGGCAGTCACGTTCTTATTCACCAACTACCAACATGGAATTCGCTAAATATGCACTTGGTCAGTTTTACTTCACTCCTTCGCTGCATATGGTTCACTCATCCAAATCAATGTAACAATGGTTTTTTTGGAAGAGCGAAGATAGAAGACAAAGAAGAAGAAGAAGAACGCCGGTCCCCGCAAGGGGGCCGGCGTGAATAAAGTGTCCGTTCATTCCACCACTAAGTCTATGCCCACCGGGCATGGGTCAGTAGTATGGAACTACTTCCCCCTTTCGAGGGTAGATATATAAGACATTGTTTACCACATACATAAAAGCCATTGATAAATTTAAGGTAAGGTAAAACATCAATTTTTTCAATTGTTCTCCATACATCCTACACCTTATGCAACTATTTTCATGTCATTTTTTTATATTATATCATTGGATACTAAACAAAATTACAACTTTAATCTACTCTTCCTAAAAATAATTGAAATCCACGATTCGGAACCAAACACCACTAGATTTTGTCCTACATATTATGCGTAGATTTATATATCTTTATATATATATATATATATATATATATATATATATATATATATATATACATACATAAATTCTTGACTACATACCATTTCTACATCCTTATCCATTTTAGACAATGCTGACGCTCTTAACCGTTGAGTTGATGGAGTGCTTCCAGCGTGAACAACATGAGCTTCAATTGACAAGAGATGGCCTTCTCCCATTGCCGTGCCTCGCGCACAACTTGGCTAATTTGTTGATGCTCTTCCATCTATGATAACAATGACTACCTTTTTGTCCAAAAACAACAAAAGACTATCTTTTGATATTTAAAAAAAAAATTATCTCCTCCAATTAGCACCAAAATTCATATACACCATTGCCTTCACCCCTTGCACATATTCAACGCAACCTGATTTTCCTACATCAATTCCCGAATTGTTCACTACTTTTCACCCCCTAAAGACCAAAACTCTTGAGTTCGATTTTAACACATCTCGGACACGTTCCCATGCTTGAAATTTATACTTCCGAGTCTTAAAACTTTGAACATAGATGCCACAATGTAAGAACTATGTGGTACTATGATTTTTTACTCTCAAGACTCAATGAAAGAAGTTCAAGCCATCTTCAAACATAGTTGTCGAGGGCGAGGACGTTGGACAACTCCCAAATGCCTTGCAACAACGTTATGTCAAATAAAAGATTCTTGATCCAAGAACATAACATCTACATGTTCTTTAATTTTTTCAAAACAAAAGAAAATAAAAGTGAATCTTCCCTTTAGGATAGAAAACCCCTTTACCCAAAGTTACACATTGTCAGGCAATGAATTAAAAATACTTCTTATGCTCCACATTAAGACAAGAGCTCTTAATGTTTTAAACAACTTGATTTCTCAACTTCAAGACGTGGTCTAATGCTCCAAGTTATTGATTGGTTTAGTTCTCATTCTAAAACCGTGTATCAAACTCATTGGGAAAAAAGAAATAACAACCACGATTGACAACTCTTCAACCTCCACTCCTTGCACAACTTTTTTGAAAATGCTACAACTCTCCCCAACCTCTAAAATTTTGTGAACAAGGAGCTGATTGCATGTTCAACACGATTGTAATAGATTAACATATTGCGTAGTGCAAAAACTTCACAACAAGTGATGTCAAAGTCAGCTGATCCTCTCAAAGCAGTAAAGAAAATGACATCTTCCTACATTTCAAACGCTATAATCTTCCGATCCATACAATCAAAGTTTGTGAAATTTTGTAAACATGTTGATGACTGAGTCGTGTTTAAGATCCTACGGTCAAAACTTGAAAAAAAGACCAGGAGTTTCTCCTTTACACCCTACAACATAATCTACATTTTTGAGGCGGTTTTGGTGTGAGTTCATCAAGAAACTCTAGGTGTTAAGACAACTCTATGCAACAAAGAGAAGGGGTCGAGGCCTCGACCCCCCATTCCTCTACGCAAAGAAATCACACAACAACATTGAAAGCTCACATACCTTGCACATGTCTTGATAGAAAAACCCGAAGATCGCGAACACCAATTTTGCCCTTCTCAACCACCGCATTGTTTCATCCACTGCTTCAAAAAAGAAACAAAACGACCTTCAATTCTATGCGGAAATCCTATGAAGCAAAACACTCTTCTACCAAATGAATCCTCGAGGTTAGCTTGGATCCTTATATACTTCCAAATCGAATCCATATTTAATAATATTGTCCAATAAACACTTAAAAAAATCCTATAATCCATTATTTGAACATTGTACTTATTTGAGTCATTATCAGAAGGTCAAAATAGATAATCCAAATAGAATCAAGATATTTCATCATGATAACAAGTTCTCTTGAGAGCACCTACTGTCTCTGTACTAAGGTAGGGGTTGATATTCCCGCCCGAATTTTAGGTTTGCATATTTAGACTTGTGAAAGAAAAAACTTATGATTTTTGGATGCTTCGCAAAGCTATTGCAAAGGCATCCCCAAAAAAAAAACATTTTTTGAGCATTTCTACAATTTTCTATGAATTTTTAAGAACAAAGGCTTAGAGTGGCCAATAACCGCTCATAGAGTCATGGTGTTCATGAGAGGTTGGATTCTGAAAATAGAGCACTTGTGCACCAATTCGAACCAATCAGAAGTTCTCAATTTTCCCAAGCATGCGCGGAATTAGAACAAGCTTGGACACTTTCTGAAGCCAGGCTAGTTGGTTTCTGATACACAACCCTGGAATGTAGGGTGCGACAATTGGAACTGCACGAAAATATCAACCACTACCTTAGGGCCAAACCACACTAGAGGAAAGGCAGTGAGTTGGATGACTCACAGTGGTTCAAATTTGCAAGTGGTTGCCACATGAGAGGAAGTACGGGGAGTGGCAAGAATGACATGTGCCTACTTTGTAGCTTTGGAATTTGCATTGGATGTTGCTTTGGAATCTACATGGCAATGACTTGGCACAATAATTGCCGTTGAAAACTACCAGGCACTAGTGCCTGGAAGTCCACAGGCACTAGTGCCATGTCGGAGGAAAAGAATATTTTTTGTGCACTAGTGCCAAGTTGGAGGAAGTTGTGCCCGGCTCAGAACATGATTTTTCCCGACCCTGTCACGATCATCAATCCCCGCACACGTGCATTTCCCGCTGTTTTCCCATTCATATACAAAAGCGAAATGAATTGATGGTTCCGGAGTCGTTTGTTGTTTATTTTTGGTGAGGACGGAGATGTTATGAGGATGGAGCTGTAGGTTAATTGCTTTTGTGAGGTCGGATCTGTGGAGTTTTACGATGTTGTGATGACGGAGTTTTGTGATGTTGTGAGGACGGAGGTGTGGAGTTTGTGACGTCTGTAAGGCCCGCCGTGAGGTTTTTGGAAATCTTTGTCTGGGGCTATGGATGCGTTTCGGTGTTTGCCTCGAGGTGAAATCTGAAGACTCGTAGCAATGTGAGGAGTTTTCCGCGTCGTGAGATGTTAGAAATACTTGTTCGGAGCTATGGATGCCCGCTGGTTGTGAGATTTGAGCCATCGTGGCCATCTGAGGAATTTTCTTGTTGTGAGAGATGTGCGAGATTCAGGTGAGATCCGAGGAATCTGAGCAGTTTTTCGCGCTGTGAGGTTCAAGAAATCTGCTCTAGGTGCTTGCAACTAACTGTGGACGCCGAGGTATGGCGCAACCTCCCATACGAGCTCCTCGAGCACACGCTCTCCTTCCTCTCAATCCCCGCCCTCTTCAGACTCCGCACCGTCTGCCGGAGATGGAACGACCTCATCCGCGACCCCGGCTTCCTCCACCGCGCAAGCCGAGAGTACGTCGTTGCGGGCTTTGCGGTCCTCTTCAACGGCGAGGAGTTCGACATGGAGAACCATCGTGAGCTCATCGAGAGCCATGGCTACAGCTTCCTGGACGTGCACTCGAAGCGATGGTACACCATCTGGTCATACATCGAACCACCGCTCTGCTTCAGAGAAGTAGGCGACAGCGTGGCCATGGACGCCGGCCTCGTCTGCGATGTCGGTCTAGATAATCATGACGGCATATTATTCTTCATCGCCAACCCCTTAGTTTCCGAAACCCGCAGGTTATCTTGCCCGCTGACTTCTTACAACGGCGAGGTCGAGATGAAAGTGGACATGGCAGTCGCAAAGGGCGCCTGCACGATCTTCCTGATGCCCGGCCACAACACACTGGAACCTCTACATTTGCCGATGGTCACGTACGACACAACATCCAACCAGTAGCGGATAGCAGCAGATCTTCCTTCACTCCCCACCGGTCGAGAATCGTGCGTTGAATGCAGCGTCGTCTTCGGAGGATCACTCTACGCGCTGCTTATCTCGAACTCCGACCTGGTCACGACGGAGCACTGGCTGTGGCGCTACGACGCGTCGTCTTGGATCGACACCGGCTTTGCGATCCTTGGCTGCGTTCTCGCGGACCCGAAGCTGATGGCGAGCGGGAATTCTCGCATGCTGCTTGCGGCGTGGAAGCAGTCCAGCTCCGGGGAATTTATCTACGAGTTGAGCGAGGTGGATCTGGAGCGAAGGGTGGTGGAGGCGGTGGTGAGCGTGGACGTGGAGCGGTTGTTCGGCGTTGAGATTCGGGATTTGTGGTCTGTGGACGCGGTGAGTATGGATGAGCGCGTTGTGGTGGTGTGGAAGCCGAGCGGAGCTGTGAGGATTTACGATCTGCGAACCGGTGAGTGGGATGAGTCGGTGCCGGATCATCCTGTTTCTGCGATGGAGGGGTTCATGGAATTTTTTACGTGGTATGGGAAGGTCATGCACCTGAATCTGCCGAGCACTACACTCTGAATTAGGTGATGCTTGAAGCGTACCCAACTTGTACAGCCTGAAGCTCGACGGTGGATTTCAGTCTGCATGTGGAATCCATCCATTATGCACCGCCTCACACAATACTTTCCTCAAGAACCCCTGTGCAACTGTCTTGTTTTCAAGTGAAAGACCGCATGTTCGCTTTTGTCTTTAAATAGGAACACCATCATAGTACTTTACAAAGTCTAGCAGCTGGATGCTTGCTTTTCAATATGGTTGACAATCTTCCAATGCTCGTTCCGCCGATCAGCCTGATGCGTTGAGAAAATGGTGCATGTGAACCTAAGAAGTATGCACTACTTGTACATGTGTCTGCAAAGCG
Source organism: Bryoerythrophyllum caledonicum (assembly GCA_963971425.1). Lineage (NCBI taxonomy): Eukaryota > Viridiplantae > Streptophyta > Bryopsida > Pottiales > Pottiaceae > Bryoerythrophyllum > Bryoerythrophyllum caledonicum. Next base: position 10,649,727 of record OZ020518.1, on the reverse strand, counting down.
CGTTAAGTGACAGAAAGAAGAAAGAGGTTGAAACCACGACTCACCATCAGTATTGCGAACAAGTCTCTCCAGATCCAAGCCTAACACGAGTCAGGACTCCAGCTTAAAGTGTTCAAAGCAGCATGACAATTCTCATGCCAGAAACTCTACAAAATCGTCGATATGTGGCATTACCTTGAAGTGCATACTTGGGGACCCCAAGCTCATACCCATAGTGATGCCCATAGGGATGATTGTATTCATGGTCGTGTAAAACTTTGATGTTGAAGATGGATTTCGGGAGATTTTGGGTTATTTTAGATTTGTAGGTTTGAGAGGGACTGAGATGCCATGGAGTTATCACCGAGGGAAGTGAACAAGCTCGTGCTTAGATGGGACAACAAAGATTGAGCATCAGGTGGGACGACAAATTTTGGGCACTAAAGATCCATTTATTTGTAAGCAAATTTTGACCATCAGATTGCGCGATGAATTTTGAGCACCATGTGCGACGACTTCGATTTCATGGCTTCAGGAATCAGGTGTGATAATATCAGGCTTCACGCCAATTTCAAAATTCTCACTCCAACTCGCCTCTGCAATTAGATTAAGAAGGTATTGAGATCAAAACCTACAAACTCACAAAGATCAGCAGAAGAAACAAACCCACTTATCCACAAAATTCTGCGGAAGAATCAAGGTTATACCTCCCATAAGTTATACCTCCCATAAGAATTCATGTATACGATGGCTACAAAAGTTTGTATTTATGTCAAGCCCAATCCAATGACACATGACAATTCTAATTTAGATCATTATTGCACCTACTACATTCTAGAGAAGTTGCAAAATGGTCGTGTCGTATTTGGACATGATAAGGTTCATATATTGAACAACCTCCAAGCGAAAGATGTTGGTTGAATGTGGTCTTTCACTTGAGGAATGTCATATATGAGGCGGTGCATAATCATGGACATGCACAGACTGAGGTCCCATCGAGCTTCCCCTTGAGCTTCAGGTTGCAAAAATTGGACACGCTTCAAGCATCACCTGATTCGTGTATCCAGAGTGTAGTGCTCGGCAGATTCAGGTGCATGGCCTTCCCATACCACATGCAAAACGCTGTGAACCCCTCCGCCGCAATGGGATGATCCGGGACCGACTCATCCCACTCACCAGTTCGCAGATCGTAAATCCTCACAGCTCCGCTCGCCTTCCACACCACCACAACGCGCTCACCCATACTCACCGCGTCCACAGACCCCACCTCGAAATCCCACTCGTCCTCAATGCCGAACAGCTCCGCGTCCGCGCTCACCACTCGCTCCACCACCCTTCGCTCCAGAACCACCTCGCTAAACTCGTAGAAAGAGGCCCCAGAGTAGGACAGCTTCCACGCCCCAAGCAGCATGCGAGAATCCCCGCTCGCCATGAGCTTGGGGTCCACGAGAACGCAATCACGGATCGCAACGCCGGTGTAGCTCCAGGACGACGCGTCGTAGCGCCACAGCCAGTGCTCCGACGTCACGTCCAGGTCGGACCTCGGGATAAGGAGCGCGTAGAGAGATCCTCCGAAAACGACACTGCATGCGACGCGCGATTCTTGACCGGTGGGGAGCGCGGGAAGATTTGCTGCTGTCCGCCACTGGTTGGATGCTGTGTCGTACGTAACCATCGGACAATGTAGAGCTTCCGGTGTGCCAGGGCCGGGCATCAGGAAGATCGTGCAGGCGCGATCTGTGACTGCCATGTCCACTTTCATGCCCTCGCCGCGGTATGTCGTCCAGAGATGGGGCGGGGGAGGTAACCTGCGGGAGAGGTTTAGCACGGGGTTTGTGAGGTAGAAGGAGTTGCCGTATTCAAAGATTAGCACATAGCAGACGAGGCCGCCGTCCATCGCCACGCTGCCGGCAATGCCAAAGTCATCGCCATCGAGTGGCCCGATGCACCGGAGGGGGTACCATTCCTTCGAGTGCACGTCGAGGAAGCTGTAGCCCTGGTTCTCGGTGATGTTCGCTCCGTTCTCCCCGTCATCGTCACCTCGAGCCGCCCAGCGCGCGACGAGGTACTCTTGGGCTGCGCCGTGGACGAAGCCGGGGTCGTGGATGAGGTCGTTCCATCTCCGGCAGACGGTGCGGAGTCTGAATATTTCAGGGATTGAGAGGAAGGAGAGCGTGCGCTCGAGGAGCTCGCGTGGGAGGTTGCGCCATATCTTGGAGTCCATTGCTAGACGCAAGCACCCACAGCAGGATTCCGATAACCTCACAGCGCGAAAAATCGCTCAGATTCCTCGGATCACACCTTAATCAGCTCTAGACAAGGGTTTCTCACACAGCTCTCACAACACAGAAAAATTCCTCAGATGGCCACGATTGCTCAGATCTCACAAGCAGCAGGCATCCATAGCTCTAAACAAGCATTTCTACCATCTCACAACACGAAAAACTTCTCACACTGCTAGGAGTGTCTTCAGATTTCACACGAAAAAGCATCCACAGCTCCAGACAAATATTGCTCAAACCTCTCGCCGTTACAAACGTTTGGCGAGGGGAGGCGGTCACCACCAACACCACACTCGACGCACAAGACAGCGACATCCAGGGAAGAGTCAGGACCCGTTTCTCCAGTCTTTTCAGAACACCTTCTCTCTAATAACAGAAGTCAGTCCGCGTCCGGTGAGCCCGCGCCCATTGACATTTGGGGATGGGTTCCCAATGAAGAGAGTTCAAATGCAAGTGCAGGCATGGAGACCGAGCAATGAAGAGGGCGTGGGAGAGGCCGGACCCAGCTGAAACAAGGTATGATCTAACTCGGGCCGGTAGGCATGACATTTGTTAAGAATTAGGTGCTCTTCTTCTCTTTGTCTTTCGAGGGTTTTAAAGTTTGCAGCGGTTGTCCTCCGAGGAAGCCCGCGGCCATCTAGTCACCGGTCTCAGGTCATAGGTCAAATGTGCAAGTAAGTGAGGGCGTAACTGTGCACTAGTGTCACTTTCCTCTTGAGTTTCAAGGATTGCTTGGACATTATGCTGAAACCTTTTTGCAACCTTTTTACATGTGAAAAATGAAATCTGCTGGACGGCATTGAAGCAAGGAAAGATGTGGTCGAATCCCAACCACAGTTGCAATGTCTATGGATTAGGGCTCTTCTTCACTTCAACCCATATCTGATAAGAGTAGTGCTTAAATATCTAATTTAATTAAACATGTTTCATTGCAACTATTCCTAGATATGCACTGGCAATTGAGATGGGCCTACTTATGCGAAAGGAAACTCAAAATACAGCATCATAATTTGACATCGAAATGCATGATCAACATACAACATCATAATTTGACATCAAAATGCATGACCCACAAAGCACAACCTCTTTGAGCGAGCATTGAGATGTCAGGAACTTTGGCGGCATTTCACAAACTTTGGCGGAGAATGATGTCCAAAGTCCATAGATTTTAGAGACATACTCTCCGTCAAAGTTTACGAAATGCCACAAAAGTTCCAAATATCTCCATGAGACCAAGTTTCATAAAATTCATGTCAAGTCGAGCACAAGAGTTGCTATCCAGGGAAGAAAATACAGCATGCAAAGCCACCCCATGCAAAGCCAAAAAGTTAAAGGTAGCTACCCCATGCAAGCTTTCAGGAAAACTCAATCGTCCGATATGACTGTTCAATGGCCAGTTGAAGGGAATATATGTCCCCTTACCAGATGCAGAAGCTTGGAGAACTCTGCTGAAGCCACATTTAGCAACATGATATTTTCTGTGTATTTGACATACAAGGTGTAAGAATACAATAGTTACAAAAGTTTGTATTTGTGTTGAGCCGATCCAATGACTCATGACAATTGTAATTTAGATCATTAATGCACCTACGATGTGCTTGCAAAGTTGCGATATGGTCATGTATTCTACATGGATGGTGTCATATTTGAGCAGGACTACGTTCAGATATTGAAATGACCACCAAACGAAAGATGCTAGTTGAAGAATCTTGAATCCAAAGGTGTATAGTCTTGCTAAATTTTAATACATTTGTTGTATGTTAAGAGTAAAATACATGACCGTATATATGGTCATCCACTAACCTTTAAGGGTTAATCAATAGCTGCAAACAACAAAAGGATGTGTGTCAAAAGTGCCTTTTGACAATTATCAGAGGATAAACTGTGGCCCCTGGTGCTCGACAGATGCCAAGAACAATCTATTCAAGACTACTACACTAAATATTGCATTTAGTGTACTAACACAAATAGTGTACTTACCCTAGTACACTAATTGCAAAGAAGTTGACAAATAATGTTAGCCGTCCATGGCATTCATCATACTCCCAATCAACTTTCTTGTGCAAATAAAAATAAAATGAACTAAAAAGATACCCCCAATCAAACCCTACCAGCGGCCAGGGAGAATTGACCCCCTCGCTCGTCCTTACCCATGGGGGCCATGAGGTGGTGGAGCCAAACTTGGCCCCTATTTTGTTTTTGGATGGGGCCCTATTTATAGCAAAAAGAGACCTCCGCGGTGAACAATCGCCGTAGGCTCCAAATTTGTCCAAAAAAATCCAAAAAAAACCTCTCGACCCTCCAAAATAAGAAGGCCAAATAAATGACCCCATGCAAATAAGACGGGGGCCCACCTTGGGTAAGGACGAGCGAGGGGGTCAATTCTCCCTGGCCCCTCCCAGCCCCCATGACTTAATTGAATAAAATGCTTCTTTGTGAAAAGGTTACTTTCTCAAAAGTTTATTTTTTCAAAAGACTTCTTTTTCAAATGGTTACTTTTTCAAAATGGTTGCTTTTTTAAAAGTATACTTTTTCAACAAGTTACTTAATGAGAAGGTTACTGTTTCAAACAGGTATTGTTTTAAATGGTTACTTTTTTGAAAGACAACTTTTTCAAAAGCTTACTTTTACAAAAGCTTATTTTTCGAAATTATTAGTTTTTCACATGTTAACTTTTTGAAAACCTTACTTTTTCAAAATGTTACTTTATCAAAAGTTAATTTTCCAAAGGTTATGTTTTTAAAATGTTGTTTTTTCAAATGTTTTCTTTTTCAAATATTTCCTTCTTCAAAAGATTACTTTTTCAAAAGCTTCCTCTTTTAACTGTTTTCTTTTTCAAAATTTTCCATTTTTATAGTTTTTGTTTTCCAAATCTTTCCTTTTTCATGTGATCCTTCTTTCAAATGTTTTTTTTAGAAAAAAATTCTTATTCTTTTTAAACCTCACTTTTAATTTTCCAATTTATTTCTTGAATTTTAATTTTTTTGGATTGCAAATTCATGTTTTCTCTCAATTGGTGGTGTTTATGAATTGTTCTTTCTTCAAAGTTGTTATTTTTCTACATTGTTTTTTTCTCCAAGTTGTTGTTTTTTCCAATTTTTTCTCTAAAGGTTTTTATTTTTTCTATTCTTTACTTTTGATACTCCAAATGTACAAATAACTCTCTTCTACTTTTGATACACTAAATGATCACGAGTAGAAAAAAATTATTCCAATCTTTATTGGAATTCCCAAATAGAGTAGTAGTTGGCATTCAATATAATATTTTGTCATTACACTAATAGTGTAGTTTGCATTGGTGTGCATGGTCGTACTTAGTGTTTGGTACACTAAATGCAATATTTAGTGTAGTGTACTTACCCGTTGTTCCCAAGGGCTTAAGGGTAGTCCTAGTCATTTACTTTAGATACTTGAGGTACATTTAGATACCCCTCATTTACTTAAAAGTTTTACTTTGAATTTTGGACCTCAGGGGTATTGCCACATATCATCACTGGGAGAAGAGGGTGTCACCTGGGTATCACCGAGTTCCACCACTTGATAAAATCCCTTCCTCTTTTTTTATTCTTCATTTATCACATATAATAAAAGAAGAGGGGCCAATACCCGCCCGATACCCAAGCAATCCATTGTGCTACGTGGAAATACCCCGCCTATCCCAATACTGACCTTCTTTGAGACATGGCAATAGCTAGGTAAAAGAAGAAGGGACATACTTGGTGATGGAAGCGGGGGATACCTAGGTGATACCCGTTGTAGGAGACATCGACATGTGGCATTTACTTTTTTTTTTTACTTTTATAGTTTTAGTTTCCTTCCATAAGCTTATATTACTTGTTGGAGACAATAGATTGGTATACTAGTTTATAATATATATATAGAGAAAAAGCCCACGCAACAAGATTGCATTACTCTACTTACTATACAGTAGATAACAATTATCATCCTCACTCAGAATTCCATATGTGGCCATAGTTTGTATGTGTGAGACTGTATGTAGAGGACTCAGCCTTCAGTATGTATGTAGTGTGACCATGATCATTTCAAAGTCAAAAATGATCAATGAACTTTTCTTTGCAGAAATTGATGATTATGTTTCACAATGTACGGTACAGTATGTGGCTGAAATATGAAACCTTACGCAGTTGCAGTGTTTCATTTTTTGTTCAGCTATGGCAGATGATCAAATTCCAATTTGGTCCGTGGAGAGCCGTTGAAAATTTTCACAACAATTTAGGGTTTAGCATATGTAAGTTGACTGCTTGTTGCTTTTACTTTAGTCTGTTTTTACTTTGGTCTGTAAGTCTACTTTGGTCAAGTGCTGCTTTAACTTTGCTTGTTGCTTGTACGTTTACTTTTACTTTGATTGAATGAATATATTGACATGTGAATTTGTTTTTTCATTTATTTTTGTTTTGAGATATATTTATATATTAGTAGCTTGTTATCTTTTTAAAATATATTTTGTTCCTCTTGTGCTTATTAGTTTATCATTCAAATGAAGAATATGGGGAAGAACAAGATGGTGGATGAATTGAATGACAGTGAGCTTGGAGATGTGGTGGACATTCCAATTGATGGTGAACTTGAGAGTATTTTCAATGGTATTGATTGGGACGACAACTTTGACCTACTCCCGGTAGATACGCCAAATTGCCCGTTACCGGGTGATGTGCATGAAAGCAGAGTGAGCATGCAACAACTCCTCTACGATGGACTTAATACTCCACCAATGGTTGGAGATTTTCTACATCAACAAATGCCTCCACCATCTCCACCGCCACTCCCGAGCATAGATTGCATGGATCAAAGAGGTGCGATCATGCAACATTTATATAACAGACCATTGATTGAACGATTTTTGCTTCAACAATGGCTTCCACCACCTCCACCTCCATCTCTATTTCCAAATATGGGTTATAGGGGTCAAAGACATGTGAACTTGCAACAACAAGGAATTCCAAGTATGGTAGCCTCTCCACTTTCAGATCCACGGCGTGCTTTTACAAGTCATTCAGTTATTGATCCAAACCAACCATCAAGCTCTAATTTTCAAGCCCCAAATCATTCAATTATTGATCCAGATCGACCATCGACCTCTAATTCTCAAGCCCCAATGTTTAAGAAGCAAAGACGTATATTTGAGCCTGAACACCTAAAAGGGGTGGAAAAAAATGTCCAAAGTGTTCTTCAATACATACCAGGTTTCAATACTTCAACAATTTTGCTACCGTTGGAAAGGCTCAACCAAGATATAAATGTATGGGCTGTAAGGCAATGTTTATGTACTGCCCCGAGTCATCAAAATGAGAACATAACTAGTATTCATAATTATACTTGAGAAATAATAACTTTAAGTAGTTTACGTTTGAAGCTAGATATCATATTGAAGAGATACTATATTGGTATACTCAAACCACCTTCCCAACAATGTGACAAAAACAACGGGACGGTTTGACAACAACCTATCTTTTTTTTCATTGTTTTGGTTTAGTTTGTTTTCCAAACACCTTAGTAAAAATTTGATATTTCCTTTATAGACATCTCTACTACTATGTGCAAGGTATGTCTCTTTTAGTGCAGCCAAACATTTGATTATTTATAGAACGAATCCCTGTATGGTGGTTGACAAGTGAGAAGTTTTCATGTACACTGCTACAAAAGGATGTCCGAACTTTGTGATGTCACTCAAGGTTGATGTGGTCATCCGGTTGATACATATCCCTTCATTGCAGTCTTTGCTTCGAGCACTATACAACAATAACAAAACAAACCCTGTTTCCTGACACCCGTCACTGATGCCGTGGATGGAAAGCATGGTCTTCACACATACCTCTTCACACTTACCAACAAGTTTGTCTCTATCACTCCATAGTTGTTCATATTTTTATAACTGTATAAATATTATGCCTGGAGTAAAGTACAACCCTAAGGCCGGCTTACATCATGGTCCACTTTTCACACCCATTTAGGTTAATGGGACATCCAAGTGAGAAATTGGCACCACCGCTTTTCATCTTTTAGTTTTCCTTTTGATATAAGCAAAAAAAAAAAACTTTCACCGCTTTAGATTCTCAAGCAAGAAGTATCCATAAAGATTGCAACTTGACGTCTCTCGAGAGTCAAAAGTAAACTACAGTGACGCGTTGATTATGCACTTCAAGGTGATGCCACATATCAACGATTTTGTAGAGTATCTAATATGAAAATTGTCATGCTGCTTTGAATATTTCAGGTTGTCGCGAGTCTTGACTCGTGCTTGTTTTTCCAGGCTCGGATCTGGAGAGACTTGTTCGCAATATTGATAGTGAGTCGTGGTTTCAAACTCTTCTTCTTTCTGTCACTTGTGACTTAATCTAGACTAAAAAAAGGTAACCTTGCTATGTATGCATCCGATGTTGGAGGGTAATCTTTCTTCATTGGATTGGTACACACTTTGCCCCCTCCCCTAGAAATAATTCGTTTTAGGTTTGATGAGCTATGTCAATGAACACTTTTGTCCTCATCTTCAGCAAAGACCACCATGTTGGTTAGTCACCTTGTTAGTTATCACCTTGTTTTGCACTTGTTTTAGACAGTTTATTCAAGAAGGCTCTCTATCAAGAGGCTGTCATGATGCCATGCTGCCATGGTTCTAGTTACTTTCCAACGCACCTTGCAGACACTACATGTACAAATTGTGGAGACTTTTCGGTTCACACACACAAATCAGTCAACACATCAGGCTGATCGACGGAAGGCGCTATGGAAGATCATATCAATGGGCAAGCAGGCAGCTACTAGACTTTGTAGAGTATGAATGTGTTGCTCATTAATGACAAAGATAACTGCAGTCTTTCACTTGAAAAAAATATGTGCAAAGAGGTAATTGAGGAATGTCATGTATGAGGCCATGCATAATGAACATGCATAGACTGAGATCCCATCGAGCTTCCCCTCGAGCTTCGGGTTGCACAAATTCGACACGCTTCAAGCATCACCTGATTTGTGTATCCAGAGTGTACTGCTCGGCAGATTCAGGTGCATGGCCTTCTCATACCACATCTGAAACCCCGAGAATCCCTACGGCGCACGATACCACATCAACCCCTTCATAGACAAACAAATAAGAATCTCCCCACGCCGTGAAATGTCCAGAAAGTTTGCGGCGGGGAAGGTAACCTGCGGGAGAGTTTTAGCAGGGGGCTCGCGAGGTGGAAGGAGTTGCCGTATTCAGAAACTAGGACATAGCAGACGAGGCCGCTGTCCATGGCCACGCTGTCGACAATGCCAAAGTCATTGCCATCGAGTGGCCTGATGCACTGGAGGGGTACCATTCCTACGAGTGCACGTCCAGGAAGCAGTAGCCCTGGTTCTCGTTGAGGTTCTCCCCGTCCTCCCTGAACGCCTCATCGTGTCCTCGGGCCGCCCAGCGCGCGACGACGTACTCTTGGGTTGCGCCGTGGACAAAGCCAGGGTCGTGATCCATCTCCAGCAGACGATGCAGAGCCTGAAGAGGGCAGGGATGGAGAGGAAGGAGAGCGTGTGCTGGAAGAGCTGGTATGGAAGGTTGCGCCATACCTTGGCGTCCATTGCTAGATCAAGCACCCAGAGTAGGATTCCCTTAAAAGTAGCTCAGATTCCTCGAATCTCTCCTTAATCATCTCTAAACGAGGATTTCTCACCCAACTCTCACAACAAAGAAAATTCCTCAGATGGCCACAATTGCTTAGATTTCTCAACCAGTAGGCATCCACAACTCTAAACAAGTATTTCTACTATCTCACAACACAGAAAACTTCTCACATTGCTTTGAGTCTTCAGATATATTTTTGATGTTTCACCCCAAGGCAAACACCAAAATATATATCTTAGTTTGACGGGGATCCTAATCTAATGAAACGTGTTTCATTGCAACTATAATTCCTACATACGCATTGGCAACTGAGATGGACCTTGGAGCATCTCCACCCTTGGCGGAGAAATTTCCATGCCAGGGTGGAAAACCTCCAGGTGGAGGATGCACACTTCAGTAGGCCCGTGCACAAGAGGCTAACGAGGAGCGTGCAATATCGTATGTGAGGGCGCGGAAAACGTGGGTTAGTTCTAGGCAGTCCTCACGGCTCAAAGAAAATATTTTGTGCGACCTGAGCCCTCACAACTTGTTTACCTCACGTTTTGTCCCTAGGGTTCATCAGTCAAGTCCAAAATTAGACGTGTCAGAAAGTCACCATGCAAGTCTACTCGTCTCTCTTCTTTTCTCTCTCCAAGGCATCCACTCTCTCCTTCAGATAAAAAGAGAATTCTACCATGGTGGACCCAAAAACGAGCTTGAAAAGTCAACATGGCTGTAAAAATTGGATGGCTCGTTGGACGAGGGTGGGGGCCCGCCTTGAGAAATAAGACGTCCAACCTAGCCCTCACGGCCATCATGTGTGCAGGCCTAGTGCTTGCCAAAAGAATGATGCACCGCTTGAGTGCTTTCAATGGCATCTTTGGAAACTAGAGCCGCAATGGATCTCCAATATAGGCAAAATGTGGTAGAATGAACCCAAGTGTGCTTGAATGTATAGTCGGCTCCCTTTACAGCAACCTCGTTGGTTTTGCGTGCTATATTGAGAGGCTGCTATATTGAGAGGTTGTTTTAACGGAAGGGGGGGGGATAAATGTCAAAATGAGTGTACTCCAAGTGTTGTTGTTATCACGGGAGAAGATTGGTTTTGATTTCAACTCGCTGTAATAATGACATTGTTGTTGTATTAGATGCTTCTACAAAGAGAGCTCATTGTACCACAATATGCGATGGAGGTAGCCGTAGCCACTCTCGTGCTGCCATGTGGCCGTGCGAGAGTGGTCCTTGCCATCTGGGAAAATTAGCGTGAAAGGAGCATAAACCAAATTTCTCCCGTCCCGAAGCATGGCCTCCACCGAAACGGCGGACCGGGATGTCGTTTTTCTATGCGCGGTGAGGAGCATTTCTTCAAAATAGACGTTAGATCGGCATTTCTACCAGGGCACCATGCCCCGGTGGAGATGCTCTTAACGGTTAAAGGTCAGTTTGGAATCACACATGCAAGAATGTATTGTACTCTATAGAATACAAAAAATGTATTAGAGTTTAGCAAGACTTACACCTTTGGATTGAAGATTCTTCAACTAGCATCTTCTATTTTGGAGGCCATTCAATATTAGACCCTTATCATGTTCAAATACGACTCCATACATTTAGACTACTATGGCCACCAGTGGCACCGTCTAATGTTTAAGGATTAAGCAAACGGAAACTCAAAATACAGTATCATATTTTGATATCAAAGTGCATTATCTAGAAATATAATATGTACAGAAAGCATGTCCATTGTCAAGCTTCAAGTCAAAACAAGTATAATTGTGAGCCGATGTAAAATAAGCTTCAAGAAAACAAGTTTTTTGGTCCCTTGTCCAACAATGTGTGAAAATATTTGACTTACAATAAAATAGGAATTTTGCACTAAAGACAAGAGCTATTATTTCACAACCTCAAACAAAATATTTCTGTCCATCCGTATAAAAAATCTCAATATGGTAATAAAAACAAGGTCAAATATTGCGTTAGGGCTTGGAATTTGCTTTAATTTCTTAGTATGTTTTCCCTCTATATTGTGGCTGTGTAGCGGTGGCCGAGAGTTCCCACAATGAATTCAGAGGACGGCCAAGGTTTTGGGTGATTTGAATTTTTTCCGAGGGGCACAATTGAGTGCAACTAAACTAAAGCCGTCATAACCAACAAGTTTAGCAATGTGCATATATAGAGAGAGCAAAAAATAATGCATTTGATTTCAATAATAGCTGTAGAGTTACAATTTCAACCCAAGTGATCTCATATTATTTTGATGATATGTGAGTTTATTAAAAAAATTCAAAGTATGAGCTACAAATTTTGTCTGTGGCCGCCAATGGTTACCTGCAAAAGTGTTGACCAATAGTACTTAAAGGTCCTGACTAATAACAAAACTATATTTGGAGCTAAATGGGTGGTTAAGAGATGGAAGTGGGTTGGATATACCTCAAATTTTGTAGGTGTCAGTTATGGATTTTGGCTAGAGACCAAAGGGATTATTGTATTATGCTTTATGTAAGATTTTTGTATATTTTTTTATGAAGTTAAAATACAAGTCGTGAAGAATACATAGAGTTATATTGATGCATTTAAAATCTTGTTTTAGAAGATTTTTATAAAGTTTTGTAATCCTTTTAGGGTTTTGAATCACATTTTGATCGCATTTCTTTGAATGAAGGTGACTCATAAGCAACAATGAACTCTCAATCCGTGGTATGGTTGTGCTAGTGTGGATGTTTATGTCCATGACATTGGGCAATTGTATTACTTGTAAAATAAGAGTGTCCGATGTCCTAGAGTTCATGATGACCTCTACTTTATCTCCTTTTTTTGGTTGACTGCCACAAGGAGGGCTAATGCTCTAAGGAAATTTTGGTGGACCTTATGAAAGAGTTATATTAAAATCATGTTGAACCCATTGTTTGGAGAGCTACAAAGGATATGCATTGTATACAAAATAAAATAAAGCTCTATAGTATTAGCCCATGTACACCTGATCATTTGGTTCTTATGTTGACACCTTATTTAAGGTCACAATTTCTAAATTTTGTTAGGCCTCAATTGGAGTTTAGAAAAAATTGTTGCACAACTTCATAGGTTTGCACAGGGTTATTTTCATGACCACATTACGTATTGTTGAGTAGCTCCCAAATCCACCATTTGATAATGTGTTCAATGATTATGTGTGGTATTGTCATTGGCATAAACAAGTTGTTTAGTAATTGCATTAGCATACACACAAGTGCACGGTTGCAAAGTATGATTGATGATTTCTTCAAAATTAGAGGATTGCCAAAGTTATGTTTGTAGTGCAATTGAGAGAACAAACATTTTTTTTAGGAACAATCAAATTGGATATTCATTCTTGCACATAGTAATTTTACATATAGAAAGAAGTTTCCATCCAATTATTTTACACGCAATTTGCAACGCAACCAAGATTTTTCGAATGTGTGTGCATGTCAACTGCACGTGTTTATAATGGAGAACAATCTAACGTTTCTAGGGTAAAAGAGCTGAGGAATTTTGCAAACGCCAATTGTGATGTCAGTGGGAAGATGTGCACTCCATACTTGATTGGCAATACTGCATATCCAATCCACACTTATTTGCAAAAGAACTGTAAGTGACAAAAAATAAAAAATTGATAACATGATGAATTCATAAATGGTAGGAATAAAGCATGCATTTGGATCTTTGAAGAACAAAATGTGTATTCTGAAGAACTTCAACTCTAGAGTTATAGAGCACCAAAACTCACCATTAGATATTGTTGGTTGAATAGTTACAGTGAGATATGGATTTTGCCAGAGCCAGCACATATACAAGTACCATAATAGAGATCCATTACAAGCATCTAGAAATGTTTTGCTTCCAATTTTTTGAGAACTAGAGCAAGTTAAAGCAGAGATTGAAGTTTGGAAAAATAATCTATTTGAACAATGGATCATTGTAAATTTTGATTTTTTCGTAAAATTCATAATGTAGTCTTCTTATATAAAAATGTTGACAACATCCATAAAAAAAGAGAATTTTGAATACATGAGTGGAACAATGCTATTTCAAAAGTATATGAATGTTACTTCAAATATGTATTAGGCAATTTAAAGGAAATTACAAAACAAATTGAAGTCAAATCCAAGTTTATAACAACATTTAGTGCAAATAATCCAATGCAAAGAGCTCCGAACAGATCATTATATTGCCACTCATGTTAGTGTATATAAGCTTTGGAAAAGATCCAAGGTTGGCCTTTGCCTTTCGAAGGCCTCTCCATACAATGCGGTCATCAACAATCGTCCTTATAATACCATCTCCCTTCCTTGCTTTTCACTCTCTACAACCTTCTATTTCACGTGCACCTTCATTTGTTCACCCTCTCTTCCCTCCTTTCCATCATCTATAATCTTTTGAACTTGATATTTTTTTACAATCTCTACAATGCCATCATATAGATGAGTGATGGTGGTTGCAATTGCTTGGTCACATGCACTCATACAACGTTGATTTTATTTTTTAGGCAAGTTAATTTATTCTCTACGTTTTCAATCGTAAAATTTGGATTTGCACCAGGTGAACCACATTCTACCAATATTTTAGAATTATTGAATCCTTGGTTTGAGAGATTATAATGTTTAAAGTGAAGAAAAAAAGTTCCCTTTCTACTATAAAATAAGGATTTGAAGACTTAACTTGGTGTTGAAAGTTTGCACAAAACAAATATAAATTTCATATTGTTACAATGTATGTAATGTTAGCTCCATGTATACAAATTTTAATAAATATTAAAGAAGTAAAGCATTTTCAAAATTATTATGCAATGAAAAGATGTTTGGAAGTCAGCAAATCCACGCTTTGTTAATAGATCTATTCATTCTTGTGTGGTTTAAAATGTTCTGCACACCCGCATCATGCGAAGGTAACATCGTGCTAATCATGTGAGAACGCACGGTTAGAAATAAACCCAGAGGAATGGTGACAAAACCACCAACGTTACCTCTGATAAACAATAAAACAAAACACACTTATACACTATCATCAATCTAGACTTAGGGAAAAAAAATAAATGACTCATAACCACGTACATCAAGAAGTAGTAAGCGGTCTACAAGTATCCCTTTACTGAAACAAGTGAAATACACTTGTAAACATACAACAAGTCAAGTCAATGCCATTCTTAAAGAATGATCGCAGAATAACAATGAAGCTAACAAAGTGCACGCACGCACGCACTCCCTCACTCCATCACATGGGAGACTCAACTTGAGAAAGATGAGTCTCCTTCAACTACACATGGAGGTCATTTGGACTCCTAGTCCCAAATGAGGTGTCAAAAGATACCACCAATGCCCTAAAAGTCAAAAGACTCTAGTGCTAGCTCTAATTACCAACTAGAGCTAGAATCTAGGTCTTCCTTTGGCCGCCTAACCTCCTAGTTGGTTTACAACGCATAAACCAACCTCCACAAATCCTCCAATGCGCTGAACGTGAAAGTTGTCGTGCACGACGGCATCGTGCCAAGATACCATCGTACAAATCATGTGAGAGTGCACGGTTAGAGATGAATCTAGAGGAATGGTGACAAAATCACCAACGTTACCTCTGTTAAACAATAAAACAACACACACTTATACACTATCAACAATCTAGACTCAAAGAAAAGAAATAAATGACTCATAACCCCGTACATCAAGAAGTAGTAAGCGGTCTACAAGTACCCCTTTACTTGCCCACTTTGCTCGTGTTGAAGCCCCTTTCACACCGGCAAACCACATAATTATATCAACTGAATGGAGACCGTGAATGAATACCTCTCAAGACCATAGAATCAATGTAATCCACATGAAAAGACGCTAAAAGACTCCATAAACAAAGGGTAGGTTGGGTGCAAGTAGAGCCCCATCGTTAATTGCCTCTAATACATTTTTAATGCTAGACTTTGTCTACTTAGACCCTCAACATGCTATACACTCTAGACAAGACCATTGACTCATTGGTACCTCCAAAAGAGGTGGGATTAAGCATTCTAAATGCCACCCCATAGAACATAAGTCACAAATAACCATTGTGG
The DNA here is from genome assembly GCA_963971425.1 of Bryoerythrophyllum caledonicum. NCBI lineage: Eukaryota > Viridiplantae > Streptophyta > Bryopsida > Pottiales > Pottiaceae > Bryoerythrophyllum > Bryoerythrophyllum caledonicum. The sequence continues at coordinate 10,633,817 of OZ020518.1, read as the reverse complement.
CTGCCCATTTGGCACTATTAGAAAACCAACAATGCAATCCAACAGAGATGTGAGGAAGTCTAGGGTGTATAGTCTCATCAATGTGTGGCAAGTGGCAAGGTGCACAATTGCGCATGTGATCCTTCCACATCTTACTATCACGACCCTCCAATACTAGCACCCATGATTTCTTCACCTCACGAACTCTTAAAATGATCCGTCCTGCAGTCAAGTCCAAGGTGGTGGGCGCTGCTTGCTGCAAATACACATAGTCTCTAGGCTTGACTCGCCGCATTTGCGGTCAATAACCACCCCCTCGTATTGTAGCATAGCGCAACGTATCCCGATTGCTATCCACGGTAACTGCAAATCTCAATCTGCGTGATGTCATTTCTTCAAGCTGTACTTCCAGAGCCCCCTCTTGACAGTTTGCACCATGCGCTCCGCCAATCCATCTGCTTTGGGATGATCCCTTGAAGTAGTGCAATGATCAATCATCACTTGCTCACACATCGTTTGAAACTCATCCAAGAATTCTCTGCCTTGGCCTGTGAGTACCTTTGCTAGAGCTCCAAAGCAACTCAAAATACGATCAAGAAAAGAATAAGCGGCCCTTTCACCAAACTTATCAGGTAAGGCCACCAACTCTATCCATTTTGAGGAATACTTAATGATCACCAACACATACTTGTTGTGTCGAGGTGTCATTGGCAATGGTCGTGCAAAATCCAAGCTCCATCTGTATCCTAAGCCTATAATTGGCAATGATTGCAATTGTGGCATCGGAGCATTAAAAGACGCTTGCACACGATCACACAGCATACACCGGGCAACCAATGCTTGGACTTGTGATTGCATCCCTCGCCACCAATAGTGAATCTGTAGCAAACTATAGGTCCTCCGCACTCCAAAGTGTCTAAGATCCTCATGTGTATGCTTGATTAGCTTCACCCTCTCCGTTGAAACCGGCACCACCTTCTTCGTATCGTCCGGCCACACCTTAACAAGGAGAGTCCTCTACCACACAAATCGTTTGGCTAGTTATAAGACCCAATCTCTCTCCTAAGCTGACCATGTTGGTACAACTTCTCCATCCTTTAGAAATTGCATCACGTTCGTGTCTTTGAAGATGTCTCTGGTGCCCCCAGACTCCTCACCTCCATCCTCATCTACCATGGCCACGGTAGCTTCCCCGGTGGGATCTCCATGCATCGCCAACACTCCTAAAAATGCCGAAGAATGCCACCCTGGCAATGGATTGGCCTCACCCTCACTGTGCCACCTAGTGCCTATGACATCCTCATGGTTTGGAACTGGATTACGGCTAAAGCCGTCAACATCCATATTCACCAATCCCGCCCTGTGAACTACCTTGAAGTCGTATTCCATCAACATCAAGGCCCACCACGTTAGTTTCCTTGTTAGCTTGTCAGATTCCATAAACCACTTCAACGGTTGATGATCTGTCACCAACAAAAACTCGTTACCAAAAAAATAACATCTGAAATGGGCAATTGCACATATGGTAGCCAAACACTCCCCTTCATACAAGCTATATAGAGCCTCCGCACCGTTGTTGGACGGACTGGCATATGCAATCACAAACTCCGTCCCATCATCATCTGTTTGCGTCAACACCGCGCCAATTTCCAACGCGCTCCAATCAGTGTGTAGCTCGTAAGTCCTCTTTGCTATTGGCCTTCGAAGTATCGGTATTGATGCCAAACGGTCCTTCAGTTGTTGAAAGGCCGTCTCTTGTTCATCTCTCTAGATCCAAGGTTAATAATTCCTTGTCAACATGGTCAATGGCTTTGCAAGGGCATTGAAAGTTTTTACAAACTTTCTATAATAGTTACACAACCAGAAGAATGCCCGTAGCCTACTAACATCTCGTGGTCTAGGAATAGACATCATCACTTCCACCTTGCTAGCTACTACAGCCAATCCACTTGGATAAATCATGTGGCCTAAATACTCAATATGATCAAAGAAAAATTTGCACTTACCTTGGTCCAACTTCAAACCGTGGAGCCTTAATCTAGCAAACACCTCCATCAGGTGTAGTCTATGTTGTCTTCGATTCTTGCTAAAGACAATAATATCATCGATGTAGCATCTCACAAAGTCCAAGCCCGAGAATACCCCGTCCATAACCCTCTGGAATTCTACCAATGCATTCTTCAATCCAAATGGCAAGAACTTTCATTGGAACAACCGGTCCTTCCCATATTTAGCAATGCCCCAGAATGTAGTCTTCTCCTTGTTCTCATCTCTCAGTCCTATCTGGTGGTATTTAGAGCGTAAATCCAACGTACTAAATACCTTGGCATGACCAATGGCCTCAAAATTCTCCTCTAGAGTTGGCATGGCATAACATTCACTAAGTCAGGACATAAATGAATTTATTAATCCTCCTATAATCACCACGCATCCTCTTTTCAGTCTAATTATTGTAGATATCCTTCTTGGATGGCATAACCGTCGCCGATGCATATTCACAATCCGGTGGAGCTAACTCCACTAGCCCTGCAGCCACCAATTCCTTTATACGAGCACAAATCAACCTTCGTTCTACATCGCTATACTTGTATGGCTTCAGATAAATTGGTGCTTCATTTGTCAAGTTTATATGTACCTTTTTCTCCTTAAATACTCCCAAATTGTGCAAACTAAATGCAAAGAAATTCATATACTCCTTGAGAAACTCATGTTCCTCTGCCTCTACTACTTCATCTGCCAGGCCAACTATCGGTTTCCAAGTTTCCTAGGTCACCGCCTCCATTGGTTTCTTTGGAGCAAACTTCTCCACCTTTGGTTGCTATTGAATGCCAATTGGAGAAGACTCATCTCCTCCCACACCCATCATGCTTCCAAGTCCCTCGATCTGTCAAAGCTTGTCAATTTCCTCCATCTAACTTCTAAGAGGCCGTATGTTCTTCCACAAACATCTTCTCCACAACTTCGAAATCCATCCTCTTGTAAGCCAATCTCACCCCTTGGTGAAGATCCTTTGGCCTGGGCATTGCAATAAGATTTGCCGTATCCCATATGTTCCATGGATGAGGTGCCAAGGCCCTCTCGCCCCCAACCACTTTGCTTGTCACCCTAACAGAGGCAAGTGATTCTTTTGCCGCTCGCTACTCAAATAGGCTATAGCCCATGTAATCAATCAAGCTAGAAGCTAAATGCTTCTACTTGGCAACCACTAAAAATACAATCCAAGTGAGACAACTTAAATCCATTCCCTAACCAAATAAAATTGTCGTTGTTGCTATGAAATTCCAGGCACATTGGTGGTGCCAATGGGAAAGCCCATGGCTCTCTTTTGCTCATCTGCATTAAGCTCCATCATCTTGTGTGACAAGTAATCCCATACAAGCCCAAATCCTTTATCCTTGAAAGCATAAGACTGCAAAATTAACCAACGTGGGCAAGGCCCTACGTGGTTCTCCTTTCGGTTAACCACCACCAAAGATGCTTGGTCATCGTGATACACACGTCGTAGTGTCTTGTAAGAATCTAGAATATCACTCACATACACATCCGGCCGTTTAATGCGACCCACCGTGGACTGTAGCAACTCTACTGGTACCAGGTTTGTCCACCACAAACGTGGTCGATGTGGTCTAGACCCCACTGTAGCTGCATCAATTAACACTAGCAAATTCAGGGTCTGATGGATGCCGTGCAAACTTTCCAATGTTCTGGACCTTGAACTGCTCACCACCACCACGTTGTCTACATTATAACGTGGCGGTTGCTTTTGAGAAGTTTGAAGCAACCGTAGCACTCGAATCATGTCAAAGAATCTGGAAGAATGGGAGTCCTTCAACCCGTTCTGATTGCCTACCATAGACATGCCTTGGCAAGCCCATCTTGCAATAACAAGGTCAACATGACCCACATGGTGAATGTCATCGCTGATAGCAAGGAATTATCACCCACAAGTGTAGAGAAAAAAGTTTTGATGGCACTAGTGGCTAAAATTTTTGGAAATTGTGTCCTCAGTCTCCGTGAGTGACGTTTGGCCACATGCCTTACTACTTCATCTACATCCATGTAAATGTAGCGCTGGACTTTGATCCCTTCTTATAAAAAAGCTGCAAATTCTGTGCCAATTCCTCCAAAGAGCTCTAACAACACAATCTCATCCGTTGGTGCCTTCCAATGGATGGTAGAAGTCTCCAAAAGAGGCCCAAGTCTTGCTCAACTCCGGGCTCATGTTGTATCTGTAGTAGCATAGAATGTTGCTATGCTTCTTCCACTGCTAACTCTGCGGCCTGCCTCAACTAGATGGTGTTGCTCCACACCGCCTAAATCCTATGTTGATATGATCACTCTGCCTCTTCAACAATCGTGTTGCCCATGTGGACATCCACTTACTGTGAAGTGTGGTTAACAACAGGGGAATCCTCAAAACTTGCATGAAACCATGAAAATTCCACATTCAACATCTAGAGAAGGCAAATACATAAGCAAGATTACTAGTAAGAACTCGAACAAATTGAGCTTATAGCTGAGCCTTCCGCCCATCTCTTGTGATGCGTGTAGTGTGCTTTGACCCCCCATGGACATGTTAATTGTCCATGGACACTTCTCCAGGGTATCCCCAGTCAGACCCAACCCTTCAATAGCGGATGCTCCGAGTATCAAAGGTTGAACTCCTAAATCCAAAAGCACACGTTGAGGTACAAAAATCCTTCCCTTTGGCACAATAAGTTGGAAAATACCTTGGAAATTGTCAACCACCACCACACCAGGTGTAATGGATGACCTCTCGATTATAGGTCTGGCGGCCATTCTCTTCACACGCATGGTTGCTGAATGGAGCTCGTCCATGTTGTAACTCTGGCTCTTCTCTACCTCTACCTCGATCACCTCCGTCTTCAACACATTGACACCCGTAGAGTTGTCCAACTCACACATTGAGGCCGTCATTTTAAAAACCTCTGCCACATTAAAGTTATAATGTGACAACACCTTAGCAGAAAACAAAAAAGCTTTGCATATGGAGGTTGTTACTTCCATAATTTCCTCACGAACTCCCGTGTGCCCTCCAACTCGTAGTAAGGATTGTTTGGATGTCGCCACCGGTTGTGGTGGAGGCACCATAGACGACGTGGATACCATCTTCTCCAACGTGAAGGACTGGAGCAACCGTGCTTGCCGGTTATCCTTTCCATGTTGAAGATCTAGAGTTGCACTAGCTCCGAGTGGAACGTCCTTGGAAACTGGGGTCTGGCTCCGTGTAAGGGCATAGACCTCTCGTGTGCCATCCTTAATGGCAAGTGCCATGCCACTCAACATGAAGTCTTCAAATTCATCATCCACGGAACTAAAGTCGCCCCCAACATGAAAATTAGGAGTTACTTAAGGATTGTCAGCTTTCACAGTAGTGTTGACACTCATTGCTTCCATCTTTGCCTCCAACTCCGCAAATTTAGCCTTCCAACTCTTCTATTCTCTTCTACTGGCTTGGACTCCTTCTCCTTGCCTCCTGCTTTAGCTTCCTTGCTCTCGGAAGGCTTTAACTCCGGATGAAGCTTTCAATAGTTGGCCTCCGCGTGTCCCTTGGCACCACAACCAGAGTAGAAACCTCCAGCTTGAGGTGTGGAAGTCTTACCTTCTTTACAATCTTTCCTCTGATGTCATGGCTTTCCACCTTTAAAGCACAAGGCACCCGTGTCCGCGGTATAGGAAGGAAGAGCCACCTTGGCCACCTTAACCTTCTCCGGGACCATCTCTTCATGTTTGAGAAATTCCATGGCTGCCTTGTCTTCTAGTAAATTGATCTCAATGTGCTCCGAGGTTTCAAAATCAAAACCGTAGTGTAGTTGGCACCCCCAATCGCAATGCCTTATTGCAAATCAAGGTCTTCAATTCCTTGTCCATAATACTATACCAATGTTGCATTGCCTGTTGTTCTGGACCCCGCGAGTGGCTGAAATAAGTCTTCTTATTCTTATATGAGCCTCTCTTAGAGACTCGTCACCGCCTCGTGTGAAGGAACGAAGGGCCTTTATTTTATCCGCCCTTTGCCTTTGATAGTCTTTATTAAGTTGCACAAAAAACCTAGTTGCGGGGTTGAATGGGGGTGGATAGATTACGAGCTTTTCTGGTTGCACCATATCTTCCACAGTGCTCGTGCCTTCCTCCTTCTTCCCCTTAGACAGAAGTGGTGATGTAACCCGGTGCTCTACCAAATACATCCACGTAGTTTGGTGCGTAGAAGTCTCTTCAAGCCATAATTTTTGGAAAATGGGCCTCCTCAAATTCTCCATAATTTGCTAGTAGAGCTCCCTTTAAACACCCAAAAATGCCCTACAACATCTACCTCATGTTTGTCTAAAAGTTCTTCCTCTTCCATCAATGGTAAAATTGGACCTTCTACCTCTTCCTGGTGAGTGACAATATCCTTCAACACCTGTTCAAGGACACCGACTGCAAAGAAGGTGTTTCTCTGAGTGAAACCGGACCCTTCTGCGTATCCAGGTTGAGAGTTAAGTGATTTACTCAACGTAACTCCATGCTTCATGGGTGCCTTTCATCTCCGGTGCGTAAATGGTAGACAACACTTCTCGGTTGAGCAATTTCAAGGTAACTGTGTTCCACACACTGCTAGCCCGTTCCCTCCAAGTGCCTACCTCCCACTGCCACGTGCTGTAGAACGCGAAGCCTTCACTCTTAAATTTAGTGAAGATGAGAGAGAATGGGGGTAATTCAATACCTTGAGAAAAATCCTCCATTTCCATGGTATACATCGATCCAAAATTCCTCAACACAACTGCCATTCCCGCAATCACCAAGTCCTTAGTGTCCACTAGACCTCGAGCGCGGCACAATGGTGCAAGGACACCGTCCTTTGCCCGAAGTCCTCAAATCTTACGAATTCCATCCAAAGTAGTCCAATTCTTTATAGATTCCACACTCAAAACCTTAGTGTCGGGTTTGTATAAATCTTGAGAGCCCGTGTGGGACTTGGCTACGGGAGAGAACTTGTGTCCCTACCACTATCACTTGCCATGGAGTGAGAGCCTTTCACTTATAGGCTCTTTAAACACGAGATCAAGGTGTCCAACACCTCCCTACTAATTTCCACCTTTGACACACTAGTCTCCTCGGATTTCTTAGTCTTACCTCTTCTAGTCATGGTCCATGGTCTGACTGAAACCGAATACACTTCAATGGCAATCTTCTTGGATGATCGTTCAGCAATTCATCTCCCTAGATTCAGCTCAAATAAATGAAATTAAAACAAAGGAAGAGTCACTTAAATGAGGGATCCAATATCGTCCGTTGTGATCGAGTTTTATCCATCCACCTCCCTACACCACGGTCCGAGTGTGAACGAAATTGTGAACTAACCAACTCTACCATAGTGAATCACTAGTGTATACACAATTGCTGCTAATTTCCAGACACATCGAGGTACGGGTGTGGATACACATACCATACCAATATTGAATACGGGTACGGAATATAAAAATTGATACGGCGAAGGGTACTGCCCGGGTTAGGGTACCTGCCAAATAAGGATACCTGCCGATCTAGCTCAAAGAAAACGCTTTCAACAATACAACCAAGCAGTGGTACAACCTGGTTAGACTGCAAATTGAATAAAACTAGATGGAAAGTGTGTCCTTCTGTTCCAGCTCGAAAACAAACACGTAGAAGGCTCTCACTCCACTGTACAAACCCTAGGCCTCCAGCCGAACTTGATTCCAATTGCTCGCCTCGTCCACTCATCTTGCACTTCTTCCACGCTGCAATGCCTAGCAGCGCTTGCCTCGTACAAAAACCACCCTCACCGCAAACAACGCTCGCACAGATCCGCAAACACTTTTGAGATCGGGACAAGAAGCGCTCACACCTAGGCACGCGCAAATCAGACACACCACCGTACTCCGTGGACGCCTCACACACACCTCACAACTCGTCTTGGTCGGGGCCCGCTGCTCCATCGGTCTGCCGTTGCCTCGAATACCAAAACAACATCAGAGAATTCGACGGAACCTCCAAAGTAACAACCTCCAAAAACGAAATCGTCTCTCTCACTTGCTACTCCATGCTAATCCCAATTCTGGCCACCTAATAGTGATCCACCCCCTCCTTTAAGATCGGCGACTCTGTCGACATCAAGGTGAACAACACTATCCACAAAGACATGCTGCACAAGTTCTACCATGGTCGCACTGGCATCGTCTGGAATGTCACGAAGCGCGCCGTTGGCATCGTCATGAACAAAAAAGTTGGAAACAAGATAATTCAGAAGCGTTTGCATGTACGTATTGAGCACGTGTAGCCTTCACGCTACCGGGAAGAGTTTCTTGAGCGCCGCAAGAGCTATGACATCAAGAAAGTCGAGGCCAAGGCTCTGAGTGAAACCGTGGACCTGAAGCGCTAGCGTGCTGGTCCCAGAAGTGGATTCGTCCTCGACTCGTCCAACCTACTTACCGTCATACTGCACCGCCTCTACGTACCCCGCACTCCAACCCCTCCCTCCACGACGCAATTGCCAACGTCCATCTTCCTCCTCAACCATCAACCTCTTACAAAAGTGGATCTAGATGACGACTCCCACTTCATGTGGATGATGTAAGTGTCAACGGAACATCATCCAACTCTATGTCCATTGTTTTGCTCTCCACCACCTCTTCTAACCTTGTCTCTAACTTTCATCCATTCCCTTCTAGGCAAGCTTGAATCCTTGCAAAAAAATCAGCACTCAAACAAAGCTCTAAAAACACTCTAAACACAAGACTTTGAGGGTTTTAAGAGTTAAAAATCCACTAAGACTACACCCATATCAAAGTGATGATCTTTCTCAAGTAATAATCAGGTGAAATCCACTTGTAAACATACAACAAGTTAAGTCAATGCCATTCTTAAAGAATGATCGTAGAATAACAATGAAGCTAACAAAGTGCACGCACGCACGCACGCACTCCCTCACTCCATCACATGGGAGACTCAACTTGAGAAAGATGAGTCTCCTTCAACTACACGTGGAGGTCATTTGGACTCCAAGTTTCAAATGAGGTGTCAAAATACACCACCAATGCCCTAAAAGTCAAAAGACTCAAATACTAGCTCTAATTACCAACTAGAGCTAGAATCGAGGTCTTCCTTTGGCCACTTAACCTCCTAGTTGGTTTACAACCCATAAACCAACCTGCACAAATCCTCCAACGCGCCGAACATGACAAAAAATTTAAATGTTGAAAACAAAGGTTCATGGTTTTTTTAAAGCTAGAAAATCCAAATGAGAAAAAAAAAATACATATCTCTAATCTGTATAGGAAAATGAAATTAATTTTGGGCAACTTCTTCTAATTTAGTAAGAAAACTTTGAGTACACAAAGACGCTCCCGGCTCCTAAGACGCCTCTTAGATCGAAGTGATTCCCTGCCAGGGACGACAAAGCAACTCATTGATTTTAGAAGAATCCAACATCTTCCTAGAAAAGGACATGAAATCTCTTGCAATAGTAATCACCACTTCCGGATTGTTGTCAACACTTGATTGCAAAGCATTATCCTCATGCATGCTCCCCTATGATGGATTGTGCTCCTCACATGGCAAATCCAAATACAACCATTGACAAATATTCACAGATTATACAACTTTCATAAGCCTAACTTGCTTTCTCTATATTTCCAAAGAACTGTAAATATGAATGGTCAAGCTTGTTACGCTTCTTAGGCTTGTTGGTCTCATTGGCATGTTTTCAAGAATATAAAAAAATGGAAATTTATTTTGGGAAATTTTATCCCATCTCCACTATTAAAAATACCCCATTATATAAACAAGATATACAACCAATAATTCACTTTACAAAGAGAAATCAAAAGAGTATGATAGCAAGGATTTTTGAAAAACATATGTTATGTCAAAACAACATAGTACTCATAGATCAAATGTGCCAACAAGAAGATGAAAGATACGTTCAATTGTTAAACAACTTACCATGCAAATAACAAAGAATTATTTTGACCTAAGGGGCGCTTTACACTACAGACCATGGACATTGACCACGGCCCTCTAATATCTGTAATTGGCCAAGGAAGTCGTCCCGGTCCAAGTTTGCTTTACACTACCTTGAAAAAAAAAGATTGACCACGGAGTTTGAGGTTACCTAGGTATGCTATTTTTTGCCGAGTGGATAATGTTTCTTGGTTGAATGGGTTTTTAGTTGGGTCGAGGCAAATAGGCCGACTCAACAGAAATCAAGAGGATCGTTGAGTTAAAAATCAATGATTTGCTGAAATTTATTGATTTGTTATTTTTTATTAGGTTTTTTCTCGGATTTGTAAATATACTTTAAAAATTCAGCCCATACTTGTCTTGATCCAAATACACTTTACACTATGAGAAGTGACCAAGACACTCAAAAAATGATTTTTCATTTTTCAAGGTCATGGCTCTAGACCAAGAGCCGTGACCATGAAAATAAATGATTTCTCTTGGTCAATCCTCATGGTCCATAGTGTAAAGCGCCCCTAATTAGAACATGTTCTTCTTCATTAAAAAACAAACCTTTTTGAACATTGTTTAGATTGGAGCTCTTTGTATAGTACCTCAAATAAAATAAAATCAATACATCAACAAAAAAATGATAGTTTATTGCCAAAAAAATATTTAAATAATAATATTAGATTGTAGTGGCTGAGGAAACTCACTAAATTCAAGCTCTAAAAAGACATATAGAATTGGAAATAAGAAAAAAATAGTTGAATTGAGAAAACAAAAAATCTGAAACATGTACAAATAACATGCTCACAAAATTTCTTTAAACTGAACCACACAAATTGAGAGATTTGAAGTAAACATAAGGTTAATTCTTCTTCAGTGTATTGGTAAGATTAGCATACTTTGATTTCACTTGAACGTACATTTTTGCATTACACAGAGTCTAAATTTGATACCATCATGATTAACATGATCTCACTCGGTTGTACTTCAATTTTCAGAAGTAGCATATTTGAAACAAGTGTGCAAGAAGTAAAAGTTTCAAAATTGCCTAGACACAATTTAGTTATTTGTGGATATAATTTGTTATGTATTTGGACTTCAAATGGTAAAAAAAAAAGATTCACACCATCCTTGTAATTATCAAATTATTCTTGTGAATTTGTATAAAAAAAATATCAATGTGTTTAGCAGGTCGTGCCAAAAAATTCGGAGTTACCCAATAAAGACACTTAGAAAAGCATAATTTATATTGTACAAGTTTGTGTGAAAATAAATCATATTTCCATGAAGATAATACTATGACACATCTTCATAAAAAAATTAAAAAATTGTGATAATAAGTGACATCATAGAAACTTGTCAAAAATGGCATATGCTCTTTAGGAGCCCAAATGCCATTTAGGGGCCAAGAAGAAAAGGATGTACAGTAGTATGTAAAGGACAATCAAATGTGGAACAAGAAAAGAACGACAATGGTTTTCTTCTTTGGATTGGTACACAATTTGGCCGCTTTCCTAGAAGTGATTCATTTCAGGTTCAGCTATGGCAATGAACACTTTTGTCCTCATGTGTTGCAAAATAACCATGTTGGTTAGTCATCTTGTTTTGCACTTGTTTTAAACAGGTTATTCAGGAAGTGATCTAGAGGCCCTTGTCAAGAGGCTGCCATGCTACTGATCCGTGTCTCGAAGCCCTCTGCTGTCTAACCAGGAGTTTGGTTCCAGTTGATTTTCAACACGCCTTGCAGACACAACATGTACAAATAGTGCAGACTTTTTAGGTTTACATGCACCTATCACTCCACGCATCAGGCTGATCGACGGAAGGAGCATTGGAAGATTGTGAACCTATTGAAAGAGCAAGCATCCAGCTGCTAGGCTTTGTAAAGTACTATGCTCGTACTGCTAATCACTGACAAAAACGAACATGCGGTCTTTCGCTTGAAAAGAAGACACATGCAAAGGGTACCTGAGGAATGTATTGTATGAGGTGGTGCATAATGGATGCGTTCCACATGCAGACTGAAATCCACCGTCGAGCTTCAGGTTGTACAAGTTGGACACGCTTCAAGCATCACCTAATCCAGAGTGTACTGCTCGGCAGATTCACGGGCATGACCTTCCCATACCACGTAAAAAATTCCCCGAACCCCTCCATCGCAGCAGCAGGATGATCCGGCACCGACTCATCCCACTCACCGGTTCGCAGATCGTAAATCCTCACAGCTCCGGTTGCCTTATTCACCACCACCACGGACTCACCCATGCTCATCGCGTGCACAGACCCCAGACGCCGATTCACAACGCCGAACAACCGATCCACGTCCACGCTCACCACCGCCTCCACCACCCTTCGCTCCAGATCCACCTCGCTCAACTCGTAGGTAAACTCCCCGGAGCTAGACTGCTTCCACGCCGCAAGCAGCATGCGGGAACCCCCGCTCGCCATCAGCTTCGGGTCTGCGAGAACGCAGCCGCGTATCGCAACGCCGGTGTCCCTCCAGCACAAGAGGTCGTAGCGCCATAGCCAGTGCTCCGTCGCGTCCCGTTTGGCGAACGGGATAAGCAGCACGTAGAGAGATCCTCCGAAGACGACGCTGCATTCAACGCACGATTCTTGACCGGTGGGGAGCGAGGGAAGATCTGCTGCTGTCCGCCACTGGTTGGATGTTGTGTCGTACGTAACCATCGGGGGATGTCGAGACTCGTCCCTGGGTCGGCCGGGCATAAGGAAGATCGTGCAAGTGCGCTCTGCGACTGCCATGTCGACTCTCATCTCGACATTGCCGTTGTAAGAAGTCAGCGGTAAAGGTAACCTGCGGGTTTCGTAACCTACGGGGTTGGCGAGGAAGAATAAAATGCTGTCATCAACATCTAGGACAACATCGCAGACGAGGCCGCCGTCCATGGCCACGCTGTCGCCTACTTCTCGGAATTCGAGCGGTGGCTCGATGCATGACGAGATGGTGTACCATCGCTTCGAGTGCACGTCCAGGAAGCTGTAGCCCTGCGTCAAAAAGTACTGATAATAGTTCTCCTCCTCCAACTCGTCGTTTAATACGGCCGACCAGCGCGCGACGACGTACTCTTGTGTTGCGTGATGGACGAATCCGGTGTTGTGGATGAGGTCGTTCACTCTCCGGCAGACGGTGCGGAGTCTGAAGAGGGCGGGGATTGAGAGGAAAGAGAGCACGTGGTCGAGGAGGTGCTCTGGGAGTTTGCGCCATAGTTTGTCGTCCATTGCTAGATGCAAGCACCAAGAGCAGATTTCTTGAACCTCAAAAATCGCTCAGATTGAGCGTGATTAATCGGATCTCACCTTAATCAGCTCTAGACACAGGATATCTCACAGGTCTCACAACAAGAAAATTCCTCAGATAGCCACGATTTCTCAGATCAAACAACCAGCAGGCATCCACAGCTCTAATCAAGTATTTCTACCATCTCACAACACGAAAAACTCCTCACGTTGCTACGAGCCTTCAGATTTCACCCCGAGGCAATCACCAAAAATGCATCCATAGCCGCAGACAAATATTTCAGAAAACCTCACGGCGGGCCTTACAGACGTCACAAACTCCACACCTCCGTCCTCACAACATCACAAAACTCCGTCATCACATCAAAAAACTCTACAAATCCGATCTCACAAAAGCAATTAACCTACAGCTCCATCCTCATAACATCACCGTCCTCACCAAAAATAAACAACAAACGACTCCCGAACCATCAATTCATTTCGCTTTTGTATGTAAATGGGAACAGAGCGGGAAGTGCACAAAGGCGGGGGTTGAAGATCGTGACAGGATCGGGTAAGTCCCAGGCCTAACCGGGTACAGGTGTATCCCGGCTCATTCCATGACAGGCGCCGGATCTAACCCGGTTGTCCCGTCGAGCTCCCCCATCCTCAATACCCGCCCGCCACCCGGTTCTCTACAAGGGACTACGTAGGAATGGCCATTCACAAGAGGCTTCCTAATTGGAGGTAACGTGACTTAGGACAAGTTCGCAATCGCCATCGTGAGCCTGTGCTTGGGCCTGTGACATGATACACACCGCTCCGTTTGCGTTTGGATGCGGCTGTAATTTTGTACTGTCGAGCGTTGGTTTGAACGTCCCTGTGGAGGTTTCTTCTTCTTCTCTGAACGAGGACCCAGATCATCATACTCGTCCTCTGCTTTATACATCTTGTTTTCACCTATTATTCCTGCCATAGCTTTGTCTGCGCTCTCCCTCCGAGACTCTAAAGTCTTCTTCCCCAAAGCCTCAAGCCTGGCAAGGATTTGCGATGGCCCAGGTGCGGACCCCTTTTCTTCTTTATCGAGAGGTCGCTCCCTCTCCCATACTTGCAGCAGCTTCCCCTTGCTTCTTTGTGTTTGCCTCGTAGCCGCAACTGCATCACTTTCGCTGCAATTTGATTACTACGTTAGTTCTGTACCTGAACGTATCTAAAACACAAACCTCATCCAGTTTTTTTCCTTCTCGTGCAGCTTGCTCTTGTGCCCTTTCCAGTGCTGTCATCCGCCAACTTGCACCGCCATCACCAACACCCGGAGGCGGCCGCAAACGCACACGACCTCCTCCACTCAAACCCCCTTTATCGGCTTCCGTAGGCAGTCCTATACCATTTGGTATGGATTGAGTTCCTTAACGTTGCTAACTGGTTTCTCAAGAAAACACAGATGTCTCAGAAACTGCGCCGCAGAAAAACTCATGCCGATGGCACATACCTCAGAACTTCAACCTAGCACAGTACAGGTTGACAGCATACCTCGGGTTCAAAACGTAGCGCATCATCATGTACAGGAGCGGGCGCCCGTTCTGGTGCAAGGTTTAGCTATTCCAAACCTGCTTCTTTTCTCTTACTCTCCTGCAATCCACGGTTTACCTTCCGCATACACACACATCGTCGCTCCCGCGACTCGTCCTCGGTGACCTAATACATTGCAGTTCCGACACACCATCTGGCGCTTGCCCCAACACAACCAGCACGTCTGGCCTCCGCACCATTTAAAGAGAAGTTTATTGCAGGAACCTGGAAGTCGTTAAGCTCTGCAACATTGAGAGCGCCGTCATTGTCACAATCACAAAGTCTAAAAATCCTCTGCAACACTGCACACACCGTGGCTTCACCGGTCGAAGAGCGGTTAGGTGCAGGATCGTCTTCTACGCATAGGAAAACGCTTCCGCAATCTGCATCATATCACCAAATCAAACAAAACAGGAAAACTTCATTTCCTCCCTCATGAAAAGCATAGTGAAGGGACATTCTGGAAGCTGGTGTGATCCGGGCTGGTTTCCAGCTTCGAAGCTAGTAGACAGAAGCTAGACCAACCTTGAGAAGTTTCACTGCTCCTTTGGATGTTGGATTGGTGCTGCCACCCATGTGCTTGAGCATCTTCTCTTCTGTAACGCCACCCTGCATCGATTGAATAAAATACATCAAGTTCGGAAGAGAAAAGAAAGAAGAAAAAAAGGCCTGAACACGATGCCGATATGTTATGAAATACTACCAACCTTCACAAGCGTCATGACTATCACCGTTGACCCGGCTTACCGACGGACGAAGTCTTGACGCCCTGTGAGTTATCTGTTGGCCGCAAAGGTCAACGGGCGCGGGCTCACCGGACGCGGACTGACTTCTGTTATTAGAGAGATGTTGTGAAAAGAAAGGAGAGAAACGGGTCACGGCACTGACCTGGATGCCGCTGTCTTGTGCGTTGAGTGTGTTGTTGATGGTGACCGCCTCCCCTCGCCTGTCGCCCTCCGTTTGCAACGGCGAGCGCTTTGAGACATATTTGTCTGGAGCTGTAGATGCTTTGTGGTGTGAAATCTGACGACTCTTGGGAATGTGAGGAGCTCTTCGTGTTGTGAGATGGTAGAAATACTTGTTTAGAGCTGTGGATGCCTGCTGCTTGTGAGATCTGAGCAATCGTGGCCATCTGGGGATTTTTCTTTGTTGTGAGAGCTGTGTGAGAAACCCTTGTCTAGAGCTGATTAAGGTAAGATCCGAGGAATCTGAGCGATTTTTCTCGCTGTGAGGTTAAGGCAATCTGCTGTGGTGCTTGCGCCCAGCAATGGACTCGGAGATATGGCGCAACCTCCCACAGGAGCTCCTCGAGCGCACGCTCTCCTTCCTCTCAACCCCCGCCCTCTTCAGGCTCCGCACCGTCTGCCGGAGATGGAACAACCTCATCTGCGACCCCGGCTTCCTCCACCGCGCAACCCAGGAGTATGTCGTCGCGCGCTGGACGATCAAAGGATCCGTGCTCGACTTACTCGCGTATAAGGACGGGTATATCGACTATGAGGACAACCAGGGCTACAGTATCCTGGACGTGCACTCGAAGCGATGGTACACCATCCCGTGCATCGACTCGCCAGCGTACTACATGATCCCTTCCGACAACGTGGCCATGGACGGCGGGCTCGTCTGCTATGTCCTGGAAGATCATCTCGGCAACTTCGTCTCCCTCATCAACCCCGTAGGTTACGAACCCCGCAGGTTACCTTCCCTGCCGCTTCGCTACAAAGGCGGGGACTTCAAAGTGGACATGGCAGTCACAGGTCGCGCCTGCACGATCTTCCTGATGTCCGGCCCCCACACGTTGGAAGTACATAAACCGATGCTCACATACGACACACGATCCGAGCGGTGGCGGGAAGCAGCAGATTTCCCCTTGCTCCCCACCGGTGAAGAATCGTGCGTCGCATGTAGCGTCGTCTTCAGAGGATCTCTCTACGCGCTGCTTATCCCGAAGACCCGCCTGGACGCGACGGAGCACTGGCTCTGGCGCTACGACGCGTGGACGTCCTGGAGCGACACCGGCGTTGCGATCCTGGGCTGCGTTCTCGGAGACCCCAAGCTGATGGCGAGCGGGGACTCCCGCATGCTGCTTGCGGCGTGGCAGCAGTCCAGCTCCGGGGAGTTTATCTACGAGGTGAGCGAGGTGCATCTGGAGCGAGGGGTGGTGGAGGCGGTGGTGAGCGTGGATGTGGAGCGGATGTTCGGTGTCGCGGATCGGAAGTTGAAGATGGATTCTGCGCACGCGGTGAGTATGGGTGAGCGCGTTGTGGTGGTGTGGAAGCCGAGCGGAGCTGTGAGGATTTACGATCTGCGAACGCGTGAGTGGGATGAGTCGGTCCCGGATCATCCTGCGGTGGAGGGGTCCACGGCGTTTCGGACGTGGTATGGAAAGGCCATGCACCTGAAGCTGCCGAGCAGTACATCCTGGACTCACGAATCAGGTGATGGTGCAAGCGCGTCCAACTCGCGCAACCTGCAGCTCGAGGGGGATGCTCGATGAGACTTCAGTCTGTGCATGTCCTCATTCATCACATTCCTCGAGTGAAAGACCACATTCATCTTTGTCGATTCAGTGATACGAACATACTTTACAAATTCTAGAATTGACTGCTTGCTTTCCAATATGAATGCTTCTTTTTCAATATGATTGCTTCTTTTTCGCCACGATCTTCCATTGAGCATCGTTCCGTCGATCAGCCTGATGCCTTGAGTGATTGGTGTATGTGAACTCAAAAAGTCTGCACTATTTGTGCATGTAGTGTCTGCAAGGCCCCTTGAAAATCAATTGTTTTCGTTGCTGGATGCAAGAAGGCAAGAGGTACGGGGCAGTATAACTTTTATTCTCATCGGAGCTATTAAAAAAAAAACGTGAATTGTCACGTTCTGAACCTCCACTCCTTACACAGTTTCTTTGAATATGCTACACCCCTTCTCTACCTTTAAAATTGGTGTACTAGGAGTTATATCATGATCAGCGACATAAAATTTAGACATTGTATAGTGCAAAGCTTTGACAACAAGCAAAGTCAGAGTTTGCTGATCCACTTAACACAATGAAGAAAATGAAGTCTTTTCTCTACTAGAAACACTATAATCTTTCAATCCATGTGATCAAAGTTGATGAAATTTTGTGAGTATGTTGTTTATTAAGTGTTAAATGAGATCCTACGGTTAAAACTAGAAATACAATTTCTTATTTCCTTCCTTACTCATAGCACTAGAATTAACAGTTTTGAAGTGCTTTTGGTGTAAAAATGTCAAGGAAATTCAGGGATTTATCATCAAAATATTTAGAACAACTTACAAGAATGCAAGATAACAAAGGATGATTTAATCTGTGTGAAGCATGTCTCTACTCAATGTATAATTTTGTTTTAAAACCTTGAACATCTTTAGGTTGAAGCTCTTTACATTGTACCTCAAAACTTTCCACAAGAAAATATCATAAATTACATGATAGATCACTACAAGGAAAAAGGAAAAAAAAACAAATTGTACTGTAGTGGCTGAGGACACTTACATAATTCGGGCTTTAAAAATAAATACATTTGATTATTTGAAAGAAGACAAATTTATGAAGTTAAGAAAACCAAAGAAATGAATATTTTTAATATATAAATAAATGCATCACAAAAATATTAACAAAAAAACCTTATGCCCAATATTTGAATTAGTAATTGGTACTACTGTATGTGAACCTCTAGTTTGGCACCTCCATGCCGAATAATTAATTAAAGTGAGAAATCCAAATCCCAAATAAAAATAAGTCAATTTTTGGTAGGAGGTCACAAATTATTATATTTAACACATTTGATGACCATGGGGCCTGAATCGAAGACCTTGGGGTTTGAGACTAAAAACCTTCATGCATGCACATCCTAGGACAAAGGTTTTTCCAAGCCCAACTAATCATTGATGTCTCTCCATGTGACAAAATCTGTTATTATATAATTTCTCTAGTTTTGACAATTTCATTAAATATTTTTCCACTTAATTCAGCAAGCATTTTCCTAATTAATAAACGCCGAACTAGAGATTCACCTACAGTATTGACTTTGTAGATGAAATATTTTTAGCTCACGGTGAATGTAACAGTAATCTTCTTACCAATATGGTTATAAAAATGCTTCCAAATAAAACAGTCCCAATCAGTTCAATTTCTAAGTACTTTCGATACAAACTTGAATCAAAGGGACCTCAGTGAGCAAAAATAACTTACCTGTGCACAAACATAAATACATTTTATTCCAAAATTTGGTTCAATGGATTACAAATGCCACGATGAAACATTGAACCATTAGATTTTCTATTTTCCAGATAAAAAACCATTTAAATACACACACGTACGTTAAATTATTCCATTTCATCCTGTAAACGGACTTCAATTCCTTCAAAACATTACAATTGAAAATCTGCAAAAGGCTTCTCAATGAATAAACTATAATTGCATGGTAGTTCTAAAAAATAACCTCATACATTTAGAGATGGCGAAAAGCCAAAGCGCAACTTTGCTACAAGAAAAACAAATGTATCATTGAGCACGTTAGAACGATTTACACTACCCTATAAATCAAACTACAAACACACCACTCATTGTCCTATCAACATGTAGACAACAATAAAGATAAAAGACACAACGGAATATGTTTTATGATTCTATAAATGAGGATAATCTAAATTGATTATTGAATATGGCAAAAAAGATAGTTCTTGATTTATTAGAACCTAATCGACGGCTTCCAAAGATCCACTTGAATGAAGAGGATGCGGACTGACTTCTGTTATTCGAGAGAAGATGTGAAAAGACAGGGAGAAACGGGTCACGGCACTTCCCTGGATGTCGCTGTCTTGTGCGTCGAGCGTGCTGTTGGTGGTGACTTCCTCCCCTCGCCTGTCGCTTGTGGCCCTCCGTTTGTAACGGCGAGAGGTTTGAGAAATACTTATCTGGAGCTGTGGATGTTTTTTGGGGTTTGCCTCGGGGTGAAATCTGAAGACTCGTTGCAATGTGAGAAGTTTTTCGTGTTGTGAGATGGTAGAAATACTTGTTTAGAGCTGTGGATGCCTGCTGCTTGTGAGATCTGAGCAATCGTGGCCATCTGAGGAATTTTTCTTTGTTGTGAGGGCTGTGTGAGAAACCCTTGTCTAGAGCTGATTAAGGTGTGATCCGAGGAATCTGAGCGGTTTTTCGCGCTGTGAGGTTATCGGAATCCTGCTCTGGGTGCTTGCGTCTAGCAATGGACTCCAAGGTATGGCGCAACCTCCCACGCGAGCTCCTCGAGCGCACGCTCTCCTTCCTCTCAATCCCTGAAATATTCAGACTCCGCACCGTCTGCCGGAGATGGAACGACCTCATCCACGACCCCGGCTTCGTCCACGGCGCAGCCCAAGAGTACATCGTCGCGCGCTGGGAGGTCCGAGGTAACGATGACGGGGAGGACGGAGCGAACATCGCCGAGAACCAGGGCTACAGCTTCCTCGACGTGCACTCGAAGGAATGGTACTCCCTCCGGTGCATCGGGCCACTCGATGGCGATGACTTTGGCATTGCCGGCAGCGTGGCGATGGACGGCGGCCTCGTCTGCTATGTGCTAGACTTTGAATACGGCAACTCCTTCTACCTCACAAACCCCGTGCTGAACCTCTCCCGCAGGTTACCTCCCCCGCCCCATCTCTGGACGACATACTCCGGCGAGGGCATGAAAGTGGACATGGCAGTCACAGTTCGCGCCTGCACGATCTTCCTGATGCCCGGCCCTGGCACACCGGGAGCTCTACATTGTCCGATGGTTACGTACGACACAGCATCCAACCAGTGGCGGACAGCAGCAAATCTTCCCGCGCTCCCCACCGGTCAAGAATCGCGCGTCGCATGCAGTGTCGTTTTCGGAGGATCTCTCTACGCGCTCCTTATCCCGAACCCCGACCTGGACTTGACGTCGGAGCACTGGCTGTGGCGCTACGACGCGTCGTCCTGGAGCTACACCGGCGTTGCGATCCGTGATTGCGTTCTCGTGCACCCCAAGCTCATGGCGAGCGGGGATTCTCGCATGCTGCTTGGGGAGTGGAAGCCGTCCTACTCCGGGGCCTGTTTCTACGAGTTAAGCGACGTGGTTCTGGAG
The DNA here is from genome assembly GCA_963971425.1 of Bryoerythrophyllum caledonicum. Classification (NCBI taxonomy): domain Eukaryota; kingdom Viridiplantae; phylum Streptophyta; class Bryopsida; order Pottiales; family Pottiaceae; genus Bryoerythrophyllum; species Bryoerythrophyllum caledonicum. The sequence goes on along the minus strand of OZ020518.1, from coordinate 10,612,941 downwards.
CGAAGGGTGGTGGAGCGAGTGGTGAGCGTGGACGCGGAGCTGTTCGGCATTGAGGACGAGTGGGATTTCGAGGTGGGGTCTGTGGACGCGGTGAGTATGGGTGAGCGCGTTGTGGTGGTGTGGAAGGCGAGCGGAGCTGTGAGGATTTACGATCTGCGAACTGGTGAGTGGGATGAGTCGGTCCCGGATCATCCTATTGCGGCGATGGAGGGGTTCGCGGCGTTTTGCATGTGGTATGGGAAGGCCATGCACCTGAATCTGCCGAGCACTACACTCTGGATACACGAATCAGGTGATGCTTGAAGCGTGTGCAATTTTGTGCAACCTGACAAATTTTGTGCAACCTGAAGGGGAAGCTCGAGGGGAAGGTCGATGGGACCTCAGTCTGTGCATGTCCATGATTATGCACCGCCTCATGCATGACATTCCTCAAGTGAAAGACCACATTCAAGTAACATCTTTCGCTTGGAGGTCGTTCAATATATGAACCTTATCATGCTCATGTACGACATGACCATTTTGCAACTTCTCTGGAATGTAGTAGGTGCAATATTGATCTAAATTAGAATTGTCATGTGTCATTGGATTGGGCTTGACACAAATACAAACTTTTGTAGCCATCGTATACATGAATTCTTACAACTTGTATATCAGATACACTCATCCCTCCATAAGTTATACCTCTTGTAAGTTATAACCTCAGCCAACTATAACTCCAACTAACGTAAAATCTTTGCCAAGTTATACCTCTCCTAACTTAGAATCTCCGCTAAGTTAGACCACTTCGCCTCGAACTCGCTTCGCTTCGTGTACATCCTCTAAACTTGTTGTGTCTTTTGTAATTTTTTCCTCGTCTCTACTCACATCTCAAAGAATTTGAGTATATGTTTTGGGTTTCTCTTGATTCTCCAGTGGAATTTTGTGGATTAGTGGGTTTGTTTCTTATGCTGAACTTTGTGGGTTTGTAGGTTTGATCTCAATACCTTCTTAATCTAATTGCAGAGGCGAGTTGGAGTGAAAATTTTGAAATTGGCGTGAAGCCTGATATCGTCACACCTGATTCCTGAAGCCATGAAATCAACGGCGTCCCACATGGTGCTCAAAATTCATCGTCCAATCTGATGGTCAAAAATTGCTTACAAATAAATGGATCTTTGGTGCTCAAAATTTGTCGTCCCACCTGATGCTCAACCTTTGATGTCCCATTTAAGCACGAGCTTGTTCACCTCCCTCCGCGATAACTCCATGGCGTCTCAGTCCCTCTCAAACCTACAAATCTAAAATAACCCAAAATCTCCCGTAATTCATCTTTAACAACAAAGTTTAACACGACCATAAATACAATCATCCCGACAACCAAAATGAGAGCCAAAGCTGATCAATGAGCTGAACTAGTTTCTCACTAATTCCCTTGCAAATTACACACCTGGCAAGGTGTGAACTTGAGGATTTTGGAATGCACAACCGATCAGAAGTGTGTGAGAGCATCAACTACGTGTTGAAATGCACCCTCTTCACGAGAAAGTCGATGAATTTTTAGGGTTTTATTTCACAAGAGAATAGGAAATGTTCAGATTCCACCATTGTAATCACACCAACGTGATCCACGCTCGCAAGGACGAGGTGGACTTTGGTGGATTTTGATCTAGGGTTGTGGGTTCGGTGGATTTATGAAGAAATTTGGTTGCAGAGAGAATTTAGGGTTTTGCATCCGGTGAACGAGCTCTCCCGCTGCGCTCCTTGTGTCCTCTCTTGGAGTGCGGTGGTTGCAGGTGAAATCATTATTGAATGTACCAAACCTCTACTAAATCCTCAGCTAATTTTAACCTCTACTATGTTCTTAACACCTCCATCCACCGGCACTAGACTTGGCTATAACTTATGAGAGGGATGAGTGTGTACAAAAAACATCATATTGCAACCCAAATGTGGTTTCTCGTACCTTTAAGGGTTATGCAATGTGCATACATGAAGAGTCCAAATAATAATATAGTTATACTTCAGTGATAACCAATAGAGTTACAAATTTCATATTTTCTTGATAAAATATGATATACTTAGGAGTTTTCAAAGTGTGTTGCCATGTTTAGCCGGTGGTTGCCGATAGGCATCTCTCAAAAGTGCCAACCAAAAGTAAGAGGTCATGACTGATAGCAAACCTCCATTTGAAATTGAATGGGTGGTAGTGGGATGGAAATGAGTTGGATATACCCTAATTTGGTTGGTTATAGGAGGGGTTACCGTAGAGATTGTTAGAGTACATGTGACATGCAAATTCTGAATCAGGAAGACATGGTATAGGTACAACATTGTGTTTCACAAAGACAACTCCTTTACAACTAAGTTGTTTAGAATTGTGTTGTCTCTTTCACCAATTATTTAATTTCTCTTCAATCAAGCATGTCCTGCATGTCTAGAATGTAGAAGTGATATCAAACACCTTTAGAACCTTTCATTGCGTAAGTGGACCACAGGGTCTCAGGAGAATCTATGAGCATAATAGATTCTGCATAACATCGACTACTAAACAGATACATTTCATCGCGGCGCCACCTCACGGAAATTAGTGTAGTTTGCCAATGCCACCATCGATTTGAGATCAAAGAGATTCGTTGGAAAGCTAACAACTTGCTCAAAGTGCGTCCTGACGACCGCGACAACAATGGCCAAGTGCGGAAGAAGTTAAAACACTATAAGCACCAAAATCAACCCTCCCAGGGCCTTCAAGGCGTTAAAAGGTTAAACTACTTGAATATCACTAAAAAATTGCATCAAGAAAGTTTTGCACAAAAATGCCAATGGCACTAAAAACCTCCATATTGGAAGTTTTAACTTGACTTCACTTGGTGTTAGATGTTTGCATTGTTAATGTTCTAAATTTTATGCCATCACGATATATGTGTAATAGTTCCTTGTACACCAATTTTTAGAGGTAGAGGAGAAGTGAAGCATTTTCAAGAAAATTAAGCATTCAAGAGAGGCTCAAAAAGTTCCGAAATACATTTTAAAGTATAGTAGATCCCTTTAAAAAAATCCAAGCAGTCAAAACCAAGACTCATGCTCCTTCTTGAAGCAATTTAAATTACATTAGAAAAAAAAACAAGACTTTTGTTTTTTTAAGAAGAAATGGAAATGTTTCTTTTAGTACCATGTTCAAAAAGGAAAGAAAACTTTGACATGTCGTGGAGTGAAGTTTTACACAATCATGAATGTTTTTCTTTGTTTACAATCTCAAATAAGATAATGATAGTTACTTGTATTCTAAATCTCACATTTAAATAGGGGTAGCAGCCAAAAAGTTTAGAATTGCAACACGTGCTAGCCCTTGACAAAAATCAATGAAGATAGCATAGCATCTTTTCTACAGGTCCGATGAGAAGAAAAAATCTTATATTCATCTTATTTTGACATTATATAAAGAATAGTATCATTCAATATGTGCATCATAAAAGTTCTATAAATTATGCATTGACTAAAAAATGTATGCATATTCAAATTTTGTTTAATCACATATTGACAAAAATTGCACCTGCATCAGCTATTTCATCATATAAGTAGAGAAAGAAGAACATTGGCCTCCAAAGGAGACTAGCGTGAATAAAGCGTCTGTTCGTTCCACCACTAGAACAATGCCCCACTGGACAAAAGATTAGAAATATGGAACTACTTCCTCCTCTCTGAGGAATGGACTACAACATATAGCTACATGTCATGCAGGCCAATTCAAGGTTGAAAAGTTGGCACACTCTAATGCCATTGCCAAGGATATTAGGTGCCTCACTCTTCTTGATGGTGCTAACAAGTTCACCAAGTTCCCGGGTTGGCAACATGGTAGCCTCTTGACAAAGAGCCTCGGATCACTTCCTGAATAACTAAAACTAGTTCAAACCAAGAGCAAAACAAGGTGACAAACTAAGGTATACCCCTCCATGAGCGACAGATTAAGAAATGTGCATGTTAGGGGAATCCAAATTATAATACATTTATTTTTCAGTGATAGCCTTGAATAAATTCCAAATGATTTCATATTTTTCTGATGAGATGTGAATTAGTTAGAAATTTTCAAAGTGGTCAGCCATGTTTAGCCTATTTTGCCACTAGGTTCTCTCCATTAGCGTTGACGAAAAGTTAGGGATCTTGACCAATAGTAAGCCTAAATTTCGAGCTGACAAAGAGTGCCGAATGGGTGGAAATGGGGCGGTTATGGGGTGGAATTGGGACCAAATATAGAGTAGCAGTGATAAGAAGGTGGTTGTGATGGGTTGGACTACCTCAACCGCTAAATGAAAAAGTACCGCGGTGGGTTTTTGCAGATCTTGAACACGTTGCTATGGCAAGAATGTTATTTTGTGTACGGTGAGCGGTGAACAATGAATTTATTACAGTTTTTTGCATGGTTTTTTATTATGGAATTGAAAAGGACGCTTATCGCCTTGGGTATAGGCAAATCATTTTTACAAAATTAAGAAAAAAATTGCAGAATGACGAGAAAATGTGGACCTCGAGCTGCCTTATATTTCCTCAAATATAAAAGTAGTGCCTATGGCTGTCGTTTATATTAAGACTATTTGAACAAATTTAAAAATAAAATTAAAAAAAACAAAGTTGTAGACGTAGGTTCCTAAAGACCTTTAAGTTTTTAACAAAGAACTGTACTACTATAGTTGTCAAGTGGAGGAGAAATTTGAGAATTAAATAATGGAAAATACCGTTTGTAGATTTACGGTAGTAAATGTAAACGTCAAAATGAGA